>OX387186.1:10056207-10656207 GCA_947561395.2 Buxus sempervirens
CTCCTGTTAAGCTCGTCAGCAAGATCGATGCCATACATAAACCATTGGCATTGATAATGAAACCATAAGGAATGTGGCTCCCGTCAAGCTCGTTAGCAAGATCGGTGCCATACACAAACCTATGGTGTTAATGGCCATAAGGAATGTGGCCCTCGTCAAGCTCATCAGCGAGATTGGTGCCATACACAAACCCTTTGGCAATCTCTCTCTTGTCAGGAGGAATGTGGCTCCCGTCAAGCTTGTCAACAAGATCGGCACTATACACAAACCATTGGCATTGATAATGCAACCATAAGGAATGTGGCTCCTGTCAAGCTCATCAGCAAGATCGGTGCCATACACAAATCCATGGTGTTGATAATCTGGTCATAAGGAATGTGACTCCCCGTCAAGCTCGTCAGCGAGATCGGTGCCATGCACAAACTTCAGCCTATAGGACTGATCTCTTTTGACATAAAGAATGTGGCTCCCGTCTAGATCACTAACCAAATCGGCGCCATACACAATCTTTTGCCTCAGAAGAATCAAATCTCATACAATATCTCGTATAGGTTCTCGTTCAGCATCTCATTCTCTATCTCATACAGCTTCTCATTCAACATATTTTCTAGTATCTCACTTTCAACTCTTTGCTCAATTTGTTGTAAATTCTTGGAGTCTTAATAAGAGATATATGAACTGGCAGTTTGAGTTAGGAAGTAGCATTAAGAGGTTGTGTCCATGCCTCTGAGAAAGTGACTTGGACAGAGAATCAGGTTCATTTTGCCAAGAGACATCTGTTTGACTTCTTTAGATGTGTTCATTCGACATATCTCCTTTTCTTTGTGTTTGAAATCCATGTCATCAAGCTTGATAGGATCCATCCCTCAAATATAGGATGGCTAGTCATGCTACAACAATCTCCAGTATTTTCTCGATAATGAAGTTGTCGTGCTTTAGACAATCATTAGGATAGAGAATCTCATAATAAAGATTTGCAATACCATGCTGCATTTCCTTGCTTCTTTTATGCACATTTCTTCCATACATAATTCGATATAAAAATTCTTTCAAATAAAACAACTCGCTTTTATTGAAGCCAAGTGGCATTCATATGTGTGAAAATATTAAATCATATTCCCACTACCAAAAGACCTAAAGGTTTTGTACTCCTTATTTGCTTGACGATCTCTACGACATGTTGGTTGACCATTGCGGTATTCATGCCAAATATTACAGTTTGTCTATCAATCATCATTGACTTGGCAGTAAAGGCTTGGTTGTAACATTAGTTGCTCATTTTGGCAAGCCGACGGGATGTGGTGGTGCTTCACCTTGACACCTTTTCTTAACCCATTTAGCAACCATGTTTGTTGGTCGATGCGACATGTTTATTGGATGTTGTGACACCTCCGCATGACGCTCCCTTTTAGTAGGCTCAGCCACCAAAACATCTATGGACCTCTTTTCCTTTCTGACTCGGTCATTCACCTTTACCGACGATGCTGCATGACGGGCTGATTCAAGAAGTTTAATAAAACTCTTGATATCTTGATTTTCTAAGAATGGCCTGTAATCGTGGCTCATTCCACTTATGCAAAGTTGCAAAAGTCCTTCTTCAGTGATGGCTTCATGACAATCGAGTGCCATGATGTGAAATTTTTTGATAAAGTCAATAAGTCCCTTCGTTGACTTCTGTTGCTCTCGGCTCAAATCAATGAACATTATCTTCTCATCCATCAAGAAGAACTTTTGAAAGAAGACTTTCACCATCCCCTCCAATGTGTTAATACTACCTGGCTCTAGATTCGAATACCAGGTGTAAGCGTTTTCCGATAAAGATTTAGAGAATTCTCTAAGGCGCAAGTCCTTGTCATTGGCATGTGCACCAAGAGCATCGATAAATCTTGAGACATGCTCCTTCGCGTTGCCAGTCTTTCCATTATAGCAAGAGAACTTCGGGACCACGTAGTCTTTCGGGTATGGCTTCTCGAGTATTGCAATAGGATATGATGGCTAGTAGTCATATGATAGATCCGCATCTTCATGTTAACTCCTTTCTCTTTTCAGCAAGCTTTCAAATTCTGTCATGATGACATAATCACCAGGCTTAACCTCTTCCTTACCAACAACCGAGCTTGAGGGTATCTTCTGTTGCTCAGCATGCTCCTCGTCAATATGTGAATGATCCTCTGGTTGTTTGGTGTGGATAATGTGGAAGAGCTCCTTAATGCGTCCATTCAAATCATGAAACGCCGCAAGTATTTGAGCCAGTTCTGAAGTAGTTTCTACTGGTTTGCCGATATTTTGAGCAGATTGTTCCGGGTATGAATTTACACTTTCATCATGTGCTGCAGCTTGCTGATGTTTAGAACGACCTCTAGATGGAGCCGGTGCCAGATCACTTTGTCCATCTCGCGTTCTTTTAGTTCCCGCCATATCTCCGATTCCTCCAAGATTTCTTCTGTCAGTGACTTTACCTCCCCAGCGGAGTCGCCAGAAAATGTAGGTGCCTTTTTTGAATCCACATCCACGTGTCCAATGTTATCTCCACGATGTTGAAATACCAATGACGTATCTTCAAATCTCGATTCTGAGTAGAAGAGGTATGTCCGACGTTGGCTTAAACCACCAACTCATCAGCCGTTCTCGCACCGTTACTGAACAGAAGAGGGCTTGGAGTCGATAAGGTGTGAGAGGTAGGCAATGGCTAGAATAAGAAACGGGAGATACTCAAGTATTCTTCACGTATGCCAAGCCAGAGAGCTCCTTTCATAGTTCTAGAAAGTGTAGAAGACAAAAATCCAAAGATGGACTTAGAGAATTCCTGGTAGACTTGGAGAAGGTCCAGAGGAAAAGAAGTATTGCTCTTAGCAGCCTAAGATCCAGGGGCCCCTCAAATGGAAGAGGGTTCTCATATTTATAAAAGGAATGGGTCTCTAGGATTGTGACACTTGTCACAATCTGAGGCTTTAGGATGTTCTCATATTTATCTTGAATCTGGTCTCATAAATGTCTAGGTTCATGATAAGAATAAAATAAGAGATAATGATGATAAAAGATAGAGCTCTCTAATTTGTATACCGGGTCCACATAGGCACATATAGGATGTCGAATATAAATCACTTGATGTCTTTGTCATTCTAGGCCGACATGCCATGATTTGTCACTTGCTGTTGATGATTCCCACGCCCGTATCTGCCACACCTTAAGGACTGCCAGAAACCCCCCTCCCCTAAGTGGGCTTTCGCTTAAGACAGAGATCTCCACTCCAATATACCAGATACATTTAATATAAATAAATCATGTCATATTTTATTATTATTTAATTATTACTGTTTTTGTCAGGTAACAAATAACCCATGACAGATTACTCTGTCGGGTAACAGATGACCTATGACGGGTTGTTTCTGTCGAGTGACAAATAATCCATGACAAATCTGTTTCTATCATGTGACAAATCATCCATGCCAAATCATTATATAGGTGATGTGTTAAGTTATAAAAACGGTCATCTACAGGTAGATACCTTTGTATAGGGTTTGGGATGTACAGAGTGGGTTCAACCACCCGCATGATTAAAAAGAGAGGCATATAAAATCTATACTATTATGCAAAATGAAGTTAGGATATTCTAACCTGAAATTTGGTTTCCCGTTATGCCATCGTCTACTGACACAATTGAGATTCTAACCTGATATTTGGTTTCTCGCTACACCTCCTTGAAAGTTTAAACACTTCAATGTCCCCTAACTATCTACTGTTCTTATGCCTATTTCTTTATAATACTCCTAAAAGAATTAAATAATAATTTCTCACAACTAATTTTAATATACGTGCAGTAGCTATGCAGGGCTCTACTGACACAATTTAGTACCCTGTATTCGCAGGTCAATTGTCCATCACCAGTATACGAGGTGCTTTTACCCAAATTGAGATTTAGCTTGCAACAAACATTTGCATGTCCAAATCTCTCTGTATCATTTTACTCCATAGATTGACGAAGTAGATTCTAGATACACTGGATGTGATCACCTCAATCTTAAACCTGAATTCATGAACAAATAAAGCATTTAAGAACTGAGATGAAACAATTAAACTTCAGTTGAATCAATAAAACTGGGATTCATGACACAGAGATCCGTTGAGGTGCACAAGAGACGGGATCCCACAACACCACACCAACTAACTAAAGGGACAAATCGTGATTGAGGGTAAGAACAGAAATTCACAACCCTCTTTGGAAGTAAACAGAAACCAACCACATCAGTATGTGATTTTTTTCCTTTCCCATTTTTTAGTTTTTAGTTTTTAGTTTTTAGGGGTACAAAGGGACTACATCATACATAGACATTCGGTTCTCATGTGTACGCACAAACATAAAGATAAAGTGGATCACTTACATTTCCTTGAGATAGGGAAGATCTCCAAATTCTTCCGGTATTACTCCAGTTAGATTGAGACCCTTCAGTTGACTGGAAAAGGAGAAAGACGAGACGAAAAAATATAATCAGTAACCAGTTGCAAAATCAAACAGCGCTTGCCTCCACCAGTCCACTGTATTGAAATGTTCGAAAATTTTGTGAGGCCAAAAAAAATTTTTTCTTTGTTTGGCAAAATCAAACCCTTTTATCCATTTTCTTCTTTTTCTTTTGCCTGCAAAAAGGAACTCTTTTTTTTTGTGGTTTTTGGTAGGCCTGCAAAAAGGAACTCGTAAATAAAAATAACGTTACATTTACTTTCCGCCGTCTTGATGCACATGGTATGTGCAAAATTTGATGGGAAAAATGAGTCAAACAGTGAAGTAATTTACAAAAGAAATTGCCTATGTAAAGTGTTTTTTCTACGAGGACATACGAAGGATAGCTTTGGGGAAAAAAAATAAGCTTTGTTTTTAGTTCTCTCCAAAAACCCCCCTTTCAATAGATAGATTGTACAGGGGGAAATTAGTTTTTAGTGATATTTTTCAAAATAATTAGATTCAGTTGGTTAATTCTTGAAAATTGAGAATTAATAACACTTTTTTCAAATAATTGAGAATCAGTATCATTTTACTATCAATAGAGACTTTCTTCTTACAATACCCTCAAAAGACTTTAGAATTTTTTTCACTCATTTAAGTACAAGTGAGGTTTGCAAGTCTTTTTGAGGTTATTTTTGGAAGAAAATTCTTCATGAACAGTAAAATAACACTAAATTCCAATTATTTGAAAAAGTATCACAAATTCCTAATTTTCAAGAATTAACTGAGTGAATATGAATTATTTTAAAAAAAGTATCACTAAAAACCAATTTTGCCGGTGTATAGTCTCACTCCAAGTTGATGTGGACATTATTTCATTCCCTAGTCTGAATTCAGCCTAATTATGCAAATCGATCCATTTAGGTTCAGAAAAAAGGAAAATGACTAGATGTATCTCTTAGTCCCTTGTATTTATGCCAAGATAAGCCTATAGTCCATATATTTATACAATTTGATTGACGTATATAATTGATTATGACAAAAACATTGATTGACTTGTTTAACTAGTAGAAAATTTTCCGTTTGGGATGGAGAAGACACATTTTTTCCCTTCATATCCACATCTACTACATTTTTATGATGCATTAATTAGTGGTTTCTGTTATTGGAGTGAGATGCTACTATATAAAGCATTTCAAGATTAATATGTTTCCTTGTAATAATTGTTTTATGTGGGGCCCACTTTAAAAAACACCTAATATGTGATGCTTCACATGGCACCATCTTACTCCAACAGCAAGGAAACATGGCAACATCTCGCTCCAAGACCAATATAGTAGAGAAGTGCAACTCATATCATCCCTTATAAGATCTTGTTTCACACTACTATTTCGTGAGAAATATAGCAAAAGAAAAATAATCAGTTATTTAATCATAGATATTCTTACTAGAGCATCTAGAGAGGCAGCAAAGTCCATTCGTGCCTCATCGGCCATGGGAAACCTCAATATGTTTATGAGGAGACAATTTCCTCTGGTACCACTCAATGATACTAGCTAGCATCAAACGAACGAATGCCCTGTTTCAATGAGGGGCTTCACACCCCAAAACACATTCGAGCCAATGGTATCACAGGACTCGAAATCCACCAGAGCCTTTGGCTAAAAGATTTGCTAGTCCAACAGTAAATTATGTATACGCATGCATATGTAAGTGAAGCTAACATATGCCAAAGCTTTTGACCAGAAGATTTGCTGGTGTAACGGTAAATTGTTGTATACGCATATTTAAGTGAAAAAGACGAGGAAGTGTGGTCATACATGTTAGTGACGTGGCAGACGGTGGAGGCATTGTGAGAACAGTCACAGGTAACATTGCTCAAGATATCTTTACTAAAGGTGACGTTGAAGCCAACTCTGTCCCGGCAAGAATTTCGTCTAACGTTCCAGTGCTTGTTCTTTAACCTCGTCGATATCACTTGGAGCGTTCGAACTGTGTCACACACAAAGTAGGCAAGTAGTTACTAGTAGCAGTTGATAAGCGTGCATGAAACAATTGTATTACGCGTTAATTTTGGTGCTAGTGGGGTCCACCTTACGTCTTGGGTCATACCACTACTACTACTGTGGTGAGGTGGACTTAGTTTGATGAGTCCGGCCAAACAAAAAATTATTCGATAACGACAACAAGCCGAGGAAGGAATCAATAATTCGATGTGCGACGTGGTTAAAGTGACATGCTGGTGATTATTTGGACACGGAGAAGACGGTCCAATTTCCGGGTCCATCCATCCATGTATAATCACAACCGTTCAAAAGAGCAAGGCTGTGATCAGACGGAACAAAAGCTTCGTCCTTTCGTTTTGGATTTTGTGAAAAGTTTGAATGTTGACTTTTTTTTCTCTGCAGACGATCTTCATCACAGAAACATATTGCGGATTTTTATGCAGATTTTTTTTTTGGGTTGGTATGGCGAAAGTGAAACAGAAAAAATGGGAATTTCTACGGATCTAATCAGGTAAGAAAAAAAAAAGGGCTGAAAATCCAGCAAAAATATCTTTATTCGATTAAAGAATTTGAAAGAGTGCCTGAATCGTCGAAGGAGAAGAGCATGAAAAACCTCATACAAAGTTCGTTAGTCTGCTTAAACTGGGTAGAATTTTCAAGCATAAGTCACTGAACAAAATCAGCTCAAATCAAGTAAAATTTCTTCGCAAAACCGTGTTCTAAGACAGATCTTGGTTTAACTTGAGCTCGGAATAATCAGGAGAAAAAATAGGGAAAATGAAATCCAAGTTTCGAATTCAGGTGAGTGTTGTACCTTCGTCTTCTGGTAGAAGTTGTGCATCAGATCTGAACTCCACGACGCAGATTAACGAGGCAAAGAAGAGAAGAAGAATAGGAGAAATCTTGGTAACAGTCACCATATCTCCCACACTCCAATTTTTCAAGTCCTTGTATGCATCAGTCAAGCGAATAATCGTTGAGATAAAGGAAGACGGCAAAAACGAAGTCGAGAAGCAGCAAGGGAAGAGAGGGAGTGAGAATTAATAAAGGAGAACTGCAAGGGGGTTTCATATCATATAGAGAGTCCCTTATTGTATTCAAAAAAAAAAATTATAGACAGTCCCTTATCAAAAAAAAATATATAGAGAGTCAAAGACTGCGAGACGAAGAAACATTAAAGCAGGTGTAAACTTCGAAGAAGATTCCAAACATCAGATCATCTAGCTCAACCGTACCAAATGGATTCAGATCATCTGGTCAACCGTATCTCATAACAGTTTGTCAAGTTATTCCGGAAAAAAGTGAAAAAACAAAGTGACTTTCACTTTTTCGTTTTTTTTTGAGAGAGAGAGAGAGAGAATGGAGAGAATGGAGAGGTAGTTTTTTTTTGGCGCAAGTGGTTATTGGATACGGTTGAACCGATTTATAGACTCAACCGTATATGATCTCAATCCGTCAAAATCGGTGTACTTGAAGTCGGCCGCCGGCGGAAAAAATATTATTATACGAGCGAGTGATGCTGACTGAGAGTCTCGCTCCGACGTGCGAGTCCTGTCAATCACAGAACAGAATGATATCACGTGAGTTTAGTGAGGTCATCGTCAAAAACCAAATTACGTAATAAACTTCTGCCACGCATGTGGATTGACGGCCACCGTCAGAAGAGAGGCAAGCTGAGGTGAGTTTAGTGAAGTCATTGTCAAAAACCAAATTACCCAATAAACTTCTGCCACGCATGTGGATAGACGACCACGGTCACAAGAGAGGCAAACTAAGGCGGAATGAAATCGTGTACAGCGTTTGCTGATTTGCTCTATGTGACCGTGATATGCTGTTATGTGAAGTATCTCATAATTAATTTTATTTGAATGCTGTAAATGTTTTAGGTAGGCTTACATGGAAAAAACATAGGTCATAAAATACTCCACATGACAGTATCTCATTGCCACATCAAGAATGAATTAGGGCAGCATGACAGACGATTTGCTTCCAGCTAAGGTTGTAAGGCAGCTAAGGCTGTAAGGCAGGGCATACATGTCAGCATCATTTACATGTCAAAATCATTCATAAGTGTACATCTCACTCACCATTGGATCAACAGATGTTCCAACAATGAACTCTAGTGGATACCAAGTCAGTTACTAAGGTAATTTGGTCAGTTTAGTATGGTTTTTGTGCCAAACCTAAACCAAACCAGATTCTAGTGATGAAAACCAAAAACCAGCTAGACCAAACTAAATTCCAACTAAAAATTATAAACCGAACCGAAATAAAAAGAATAAACCAAAAACCAAACCGAAAAACTGAAATTCTAATATCTTTAAAGTTTAAACCATATTGTTTACTAGAATATAAATGTAAAAAATATTGTTTACTATAAAAACTTATCTCTTCCTAGTAAGTAACATCAATATAAGATAACCTCTTTCCAAAGAAAGATTCCTACAAAAAGAAATAATAGGTTCTGATTAAAAAAAGTGTGGTAAGAGGTTTTGAAATTTTTGTATGTATATTATGTGTAGTATAAAATTATAAATATATAATAATATTGTTAAATTTTCAGTTTGGTTCAGTTTCTCAACCACCTAAACCGTAATTCGAACCAAACTAATTCAGTTTGTACTTTTTCAAACCAAACTAAGAATAAAACCAAACCAAACCAAATCGAAAAATTTTAGTTAGATTCAATCAGATTTTGATTTACACTGAACCAATTAACCCCTAATGGTTACCCCGTAAAAGTTCGGACGGTAGTATTTTCTTGTATGCGATCGGATTGTATCACTAATTGGCTATCTAAGTTCTTTTTATTTATTTATTTACTAGGAGATTGCACATGCTACACACGCAGTAAATTATAAAAAATTATTTGTGTAGGGTCCACTTAGGAAAATACTCCACGTTAGAAGCAAGAGTAGTATTACATACCATTCCGTTCCATTAATTATGCTAACGTGATGTAACAAATCGTGAAATAGGAAAAGTTTGAGGAATGATTTGAACATGAAATGTTGGCCAAAATCTCGCCTCATTGTTTTATATATTAATATATATATATATATTAACTCTTTTTTTTTTATGCCTGTCTAAAACAAAGATGGTGAAGGATCTTCGCACAGGGACCACAATGTTGCAAGGAATGACTAAAGATGGTGTTTATGTGTGGCCATGTACATCATAAAAAACAAAGCCTGTTATTGCCTTTTCTTCCATAAAAGCTCCTGTTGATCAATGGCATCATCACCTTGGTCATCCATCTTCTAATGTTTTACATCATTTAATCTCCAATCACAGCTTGTCTTTGTCATCTTCAATTGTATCTACTTCCACTTGTAATTCTTGTCATTGTAATAAGACTCGTAAATTACCATTTTCAATTTCATCTCTTAAAAGTTCTCATCCTCTTGCATTATTATATTCTGATGTGTAGAGCTCTCCTGCTGTCTCATATGATGGATATAAATACTATGTCATTTTTGTAGACCACTTCACTCGCTACATTTGGTTTTATCATTTAAAGCACAAATCTGATGTTCATGGTATTTTTATCCGTTTTAATGCCTTAGTGGAAAAACATTTTAAATGTTCCATTATTACACTTTACACGGATAATGGTGGCGAATACATCTCATTAAAATCTTTTCTTGCCACCAATGATATATCTCATCTTACTACTCCACCACACACCCCCAAACATAATGGCCTTTCTGAATGTCGTCATCGCCACATTGTTGAGATTGGGCTTACCTTACTTCACCATGCCCACATGCCTTTTCCACAGCAGTTTATCTTATTAACCCTATGCCAAAAGTTGATCTCTCCATGGAATCATCTTTTGAAAAATTATTCAACACTCAACCAAATTACTGCAAATTGAAAGTATTTGGTTGCCTTTGTTATTCGTGGCTCCAGCGATATAGGTCCCACAAACTTGCTCCCCGATCCCAGCCCTGCATTTTTGTTGGATATTCCTCTCCACAAAGTGCTTATCAATGATTTGATCCTATTTCCAAAAAAATATTCATTTCTCGTCATGTTATCTTTATTGAGTCAATTTTTCCTTTTTCTCGTCAATCCACCACCTTATCCCAACCCCTAGAAACAATCTTCAAGAATGGACACAAATCAATCCACCCACGAAAATTTCTACATGTCCTCCTCAATCCATGCCAAATCCAACCCATCTCTCCACTCAACCAACCTTCTTAAGTCATTTCATTCCCATAAATAATTCACATTCAGCTCCCTTTTCCGGTCAACGTATTCACGCCACGTCATCCGTTATTCTCTTTCCAAATGTCACTTCACCAATCAATTCCAGTCTCCCACCAAATCCTCAGAATACCCCACCTAATCCTCGTCCCCCTCTAGGTATCCCATCAATCCTCCTCCTCTTTCCATAGCAACTTCTCCATACCCATCATCTGATCATCCCCTACCAAACCCCAAAAAGCTACTTCTATCAAAATTGATGATGACGTGACCACTCATACTCCTAACTTTGCTCATGACTTGCAAGGTGAGTCTTCAGTTTGCTGTCCTTCTTCACTTCCCACCAAGTCCCTCTCCTCACCTCTCCCACCTAGTCCGAAGAACTCCACACCCCATAACAATCATCCCATGCAAACCTGAGCCAAAAATCACATACATAAACCCCTCGCCAAACTTAGCCTCGCCAAACTTAGCCTCACCGATCTCCATACCCCGATCCTCATTGAACCCACCACTATATCACAAGTCCTAAAACACCTTGAATGGCAAGCGGCTATGTCAGAAGAATTCAATGCGCTTCTATGCAACGGAACTTGGTCTCTTGTTCCTCCCGTGCCCTCACAGAATATGGTTTGTTACAAATGGGTGTTCCGAATTAAGCAACACCTCGATGGCTCACTACAAAAAAACAGGTTTTTACCGGCGGTAGGGTACCGCCGGTAAACATACAATTACCGCCGGTAATACCATTACCGGCGGTAAGGCCTCCCGTCGCAAAAAATGCTGACGGTAAAGGTTTTAGCGGCGGTAATTTCCTTACCGCCGCTATTTCTAAGCCATTACCGGCGGAATAATACCGCCGGTAAACAAAATATAAAAAATAAAAAAAAAACAATATAATGGTTTTTAGCGGCGATAATAATGGTTTTTAGCAGCGGTAAATTACCGCCGCTAAAAACATATTAAAAAAATAAAAAAATTCTGCTGTCATTCGGCAGTAGAGAGAGAGAGAGAGAGAGAGAGAGAGAGAGAGAGAGAGAGAGAGAGAGAGAGAGAAGGAGATAGGGATAGAGAGAGTTTGAGAAAGAGAGATAGAGATAGAGAGAGAAAGAGAAAGAGAAAGAGAGAAGGAGATAGGGATAGAGAGAGTTTGAGAAAGAGAGAGAGAAAGAGAGATAGAGATAGAGAGAGAGTGAAACCTTTGAAGAAACCTGTAGAGAGAGAAATACTAGGATGTTAGTGAGAGAATAATTTTACAAAAGAAAAAAGAAAATATAAATAATAAATAAAAAGAAAAATACATACCTGTAGAGAGAGAGAGACAAGAAAAAAAAGATAAGAAGAAAAATATAAGGTGAAGAAGAAGAGGTTCGGGTTGTATATATAGAAGAGACTTTTAGCGGCGGTAACAAAATTACCGCCGCTAAAAGTCGAATAAAATTTCAAATTTGGCGCTTTAACTATCGCCGCTAAAAGTTAAACGAAATTCATTTGATTTAGAATGCGGGAAAAATTCCCGCTCTTGCTTTTACCGGTGGTAATAAATTCCCGCCCCTAAAAAGTCTCTTAATAGTGCCAGCTGCGATTTTTTTTAAAAATTACAAACTTATTTACCGGCGGTTAACCGCCGGTAAAACCTGTTTTATTTCGTTTTTACCGGCGGTTTTTACAACCGCCGGTAAAAAATGTACATTTTTTTTCTAAAAAAACACATTTTTTTTACGGCGGCAATACCTTACGGCCCCTAAAAGTCCATTTTTAGCGGCGGTAATCTAATTCCCGCCGCTAAAAGTAATTTTTGTTTTTAATAAATGTCTTTTAGGGGCGGTAACTTGTTTACAGCCCCTAAAAGTCCTCTTTTCGCGGCGGGAATTTGATTACCGCCGCTAAAAGTAATTTTTGTTTTTTTAAGAAATGGCTTTTAGGGGCGGGAGTTCGATTACCGCCGCTAACTTGTTGCCGGCGGTAGTTATGTTACCGCCGGCAAACTTAATATAGCGGCGGTAACTACCGCCGCTAAAAGCTATTTCGCGCTCAAAAAATTCGCGCCATAGAATTTTCGCGCGAAAAAAATGGTAAATTAATTTTTAGGGGCGGGAAGTGCCTTTACCGCCAGTAATAGTGCTTTTAGCGGCGGGAATTTGGTTACCGCCGCTAAAAAGCGTCGCTAATTCTCCTCATTTTTGTAGTGGCGGCATTGAATGCTGCAAGGCTCGGCTGGTTGCCAAGGGTTTTCATCAACGTCCTTGCATTGATTACCATGAGACATTTAGCCTTGTCATCAAACCAACCTCTGTTCATCTTGTCATCAGTCTTGCACTCTCCAACGAATGGTTTCTCAAACAATTGGATGTTAACAATGCCTTTCTTCATGGGCAATTAACTGAAGATTTTTATATGATTCAACCCCCAGGCTTTGTTGACAAGAACAATCCCAAACATGTGTGCCATCTTAAGAAGGCACTTTATGGATTGAAACAAGCCCCACGGGCTTGGTATCATGAACTTTGACAATTCTTGCTGTCCATTGGCTTTGTCAACTCCAAGTCGGATGCGTCTTTATTTCTCTATCATCACATGCATATAACCATGAATCTTTTAGTGTATGTGGATGATTTGATTCTCACAGGTAACGACAATAGCATTCTTGGCCAATTCACCAACCAACTTACGGCAAAGTTTTCCATCAAAGATCTTGGCAATCTCTCCTACTTTCTTGATGTAGAAGTCATTCCCTCTTCTCATGGTGTTCTCTTGTCTCAACACAAATACATTCATGATCTATTGGAGAAGACCAACATGCTCAATGCAAAAGATATTCACACGCTCATGTCCCCCAATCATGTGCCAGCTCTACTTGATGGTACCTCACTCTCGGATGCAACAGAATATCGTTTCATTGTTGGTGGGTTGTGATAAAAACGTGAAAGGAAGGAGGATGGAAGGAAACCTTCTGTTTCTTTTCTTGTATTCAAAATTGATATCTTTACAAGACACTTACATGCCAATATATAAGACTATACATTCCTTAGATTGAGAGCTAGATCCACAATCTAAGGATTACAATATGGTAATAATACACAAGGAAAGGATTTCTACAATAAGGAAACAATCCGGATGATTGATCCTTGACTATAGGAAGTTACCAATTTTAACACTCCCCCTCAAGATGGAGAGTGGATGTCAAGAACTCCCAGCTTGCCAAGTAATGAATGAAAAAGAACTTGTCCCAAGGGTTTGGTGAATAGATCCGCGATTTGTTTCCCGCTCTCGATAAAAACGGTTTTAAGTTCTCCACTCTGAATTCGCTCACGGACCGTATGACAATCTATCTCAATGTGCTTCGTTCTCTCATGAAAAACGGGATTGGCCGAGATATGAATTGCAGCCTGGTTGTCGCAGAAAAGTTGAGCTGGTTCCTGGAAAGGCACTTGAAAATCTCGCAGTAAGTATCGTAGCCAAGTTAATTCGCATGTGGTCAAGGCCATGGATCTGTACTCTGACTCGGCTGAAGAGCGAGAAACCGTGACTTGCTTCTTGCTTTTCCATGAAATAAGTGAATTTCCAAGAAAAACACAATAACCTGTAACGGATCGTCGCGTATCTAAACAACCTCCCCAATCTGCATCACAATAGGCCGTCAATTGCAGCTTGCCATGCGAAGGAAATAAAAGGCCCTGACCCGGGGCACTCTTCAAATAACGTAACACTCGATAGACAGCTTCAAGGTGTGGCTTTCTGGGTTGCTGCATAAACTGGCTAAGCGTGTTGACTGAATACGTGATCTCCGGTCTTGTGATGGTGAGATAAATTAATTTTCCAATCAACCTTCGATAGTAGGTGGGGTCATTGAGTATCTCCCCCTGATTCGAAGTAAGTTTCAGATTCTGCTCCATGGGAAAATTTGCAGGTTTGGCACCTAGTAAACCAGCTTCTTCAAGTATGTCAAGAGTATACTTCCGTTGATTGATTGAGATGCCTGCCTTGGATCGTGCCACTTCAATTCCAAGGAAATATTTTAGGTGCCCAAGGTCTTTAATCCGAAAACAACTTCCCAAAAAATCCTTCACTTTTTGGATTTCCTTTTCATTGTTACCTGTGATGATCATGTCATCAACATAGAGAAGTATAGCAATGAAGGAACTACCACTGACCTTGGTAAATAGTGAATAATCTGTCCGGGATTGGTGAAAACCAAAACTCTGAATCGCAGAAAGGAACTTATGGAACCAACTGCGTGAAGCTTGTTTCAAACCATATAGAGACTTATGGAGTCGACATACCAAGTTGGGCTCCCCCTGTCGACGAAAACCGGGTGGAGGATTCATGTAGATTTCCTCGGTTAGATCACCATGAAGAAAAGCATTTTGAACGTCCATCTGATGAAATGGCCAGTGACGAATGGAAGCAATGGCCAATAGACATCGAAAAGTAGTAAGTTTCGCCACAGGAGCAAATGTTTCAGTATAATCAATACCTTCACGTTGTGTGAAACCCTTGGCCACAAGGCGAGCCTTGTATCTTTCAACGGATCCATTTGAATGATATTTTATCTTGTAAACCCACTTGCACCCGATAGGACGATGACCCGAAGGAAGAGGAACCATGCTCCAAGTGTGGTTGGCTTCAAGGGCTGAGATCTCGTCATCCATAGCCGTGACCCACTTAGGGTCGGTAGATGCTTGCTCATATGATTCTGGTTCAACCAATGGAGAGACAGTATAGATAAAAGACTGATGAGCAAGAGAAAGATTGGAATATGAGACATACCTTGATATTGGATGACATGTGCTGGACATGACAGAAGAGGCGATGTCCGGGGCAAGTAGTGCAGAGTGGTTCACCTTGAAGTCCCGAAGATGTGGAGGTGGGCGAGTGGGGCGAGAAAAGCGTCTGATGGTGGGGGCGTTGGCAGCATCAAGGACGGATGGGTTTGGAGTGGTAAGAGATGGGGTGGCGGTATGAAGATCAGATGAAGATGGGGTGGTGGTAAGAGGTGGGGACGAGAGGTCGTCGGCCTGATGGGTATTGGATGGGGATTCGGGAGAGTTTGGAGGGATGGTGGATGTGTCGGTATGAGGGTCGATTGGTAATGGTAAGACAGGAGGGTTATGTTGGTCATCGGAAACAGGTGGAGTTGTGGTGGAAAAAGGGAAAATAGTTTCATGAAAAACAACATCGCGGGAGGTGGACAAAGTTTGATATTCGATATCATAAACATGATACCCTTTTTGACCATGAGGGTAACCAAGGAAAATGCACTTGCGTGCTCGATTGTCAAACTTATGGTGAGGGGTTAAGTTGGTGACGTAACAAAGACAACCGAATGTGCGGAGGTGGGAATATGTGGGTGGTTTGTGATGAATGCGGTGATAAGGGGTTTGATATGATAAGACGGGTGTGGGTAAACGGTTTATTAAGTAACACGCAGTTTGCAGACTCTCCCCCCAAAAATGTAGAGGTAAGTTGGCTTGAAAACGAAGGGAACAGGCTACATTTAAAAGGTGTCGATGCTTGCGTTCTACAACCCCGTTTTGTTGGGGTGTGCGTGTGCAAGAGTGTTGGAAAAAAATGCCATTTTCTTGAAAAAAATTGTGTAATGACAAAAATTCTTTTCCATTGTCGGATCTGAGAGCCTTAATACTGCGATTAAACTGGGTTTTGATCCATGCAAAAAATGATTTGAGAATAGATTGGGTTTCAGATTTAAAAACCATAAGGTGTATCCAAGTATAACGAGAATAATCATCAACAATGGTTAAAAAATACCGTGCTCCCAAACGAGATTTAATTCTATGAGGACCCCAAATATCACAGTGTATTAAATCAAAAGGTGCATTAGTGGATATTGAACTGGAAGGAAAAGATAAACGAGTCTGCTTGGCTAAAGGACAAACTTCACAAAAAAAATCAGAATTAAAAGAAATTTCTGGATTGCTTTTGGAAAGAGCACGGAGTGGTGCGATGGATGGGTGTCCCAACCGTTGATGCCAAAGGTTTGGTTTGCCGCTGATGTGATGAGCAAGATGAGGATGATGATTGGCTTCAAAAAAATATAGGCCGTTAATCTGCTTGCCCAGGCCAATCGTCTTCTTCGTAGCCATGTCCTGCATCAAACAAAAATCAGGGTAAAATGTCATACTACAACCCAATGCTCGAGTAATTTTTCCAACTGATAATAAGTTGACTCGAAATCTTGGAACATAAAGCACATCATTAAGAGTAATATCATCAGATATTTTGGTAGAACCAACACATTCAATCTTTGCTTGACCACCATTAGGTAACTGAACAGAGTTATGTTTAGCAGTTGTCTTGTTGAGTCTTGGCAAAATATTAGAAATGTGATCAGTAGCCCCGCTATCTATAATCCATTTATCGTTCAATGATGATTCAGCCATGCAACAAAAAATTGAACGAGTACCTGTGGTGTTCGCAAGATGTGGGGCGTTACCATTTTCTTTCCGGATCATAGCCATGAGTTGGTTGTACTCTTCAGAAGTAAGGCTGGTAGTGGTAGATCTTTGTGCTTCTGAGTACTCATCCATTGTGGAATGATGAGCAGTAGGTCTCTTTCCCTTTGGCTTCACATCTTTTCCATGGAATTTGTGTCCTGGTGGGAAACCATGGATGAAATAACAACGATCCGCAGTGTGGTAGTCTTTGCCACAATGTGAACAATTCTTTTTCTTCCCGGTATTGATGGTTCGCTCTCTATCCTGTGACCGACCAGTGGAAGAGCCCGAGTATGTTCCTTGTTGATTTTTAGATATATGCATCGCAGTATATCCTGTATTCTCACGCCGTGCAATGACTTCAGTTTGTCTCTCTTGTTGAAGCACCAAGGCATAAACCTTGCGTGTGTCTGGAAGAGGATTCATCATGAGGATTGAGCCCCGGACAGTAGCATATGTCTCGTTGAGACCCATCAAAAACTGCATGACTCTTTCTTTCTCCTCTCGTTCAGCAAGATTTTTAAGTCCTCCACATTTGCAAGTGATCGGTTCATGATATGAAGTCAATTCATCCCAAAGTGACTTCATTCTGGTGTAGTAGACAGAGATAGATTGTTGTCCCTGTCTTTCTTCTGCAATTTCTTGTCGGATTTGATAGATTCGCGAATCATTCCCTTGTGAAAACCTATCTATCAGGTCATCCCAAACTTCTTTTGCAGTTTCTGCATAAATAATACTTCCTGCAATATTAGAATGAACTGAATTTAAAATCCAGGATAATACCATATGATTGCATCGTTGCCATGTCGCAAATTTTGGATCAGTTTGTGGTGGTGCTTGTATTGTGCCGTCGATGAATCCGACTTTGTTTTAAGCACTTAGTGCTATTCGCATAGCGCGGCTCCATTGACCATAGTTGTCTCCCTCAAGTGTCTTGGAAACCAAGACGAGACCCGGATGATCCGAATGGTGTATGATGAGGAAGTCCGTATCATCAATGTCTTTCTCCGCCATTGTTTTGGTGAGAACGATTTCTCCTTCTTCTTTTTCTGGTGTGGTGTCAGCCATTAACAGAACCTAAAGCTTCGATACCATGATAAAAACGTGAAAGGAAGGAGGATGGAAGGAAACCTTCTGTTTCTTTTCTTGTATTCAAAATTGATATCTTTACAAGACACTTACATGCCAATATATAAGACTATACATTCCTTAGATTGAGAGCTAGATCCACAATCTAAGGATTACAATATGGTAATAATACACAAGGAAAGGATTTCTACAATAAGGAAACAATCCGGATGATTGATCCTTGACTATAGGAAGTTACCAATTTTAACAGGTTGCAATACTTGTCATTCACACGCCCAGATGTTGTCTTTGCTATCAAAAAATTATTTCAATTTATGCATCGTCCTACCACTCAACATTGGACCGTCGTTAAAAGATTACTACGCTATCTTCGGGGGACCTTCCATTGTGGTTTGTTTCTTCACCGAAATTCTCCCTTATCACTCAATGGATTTTCAGACGTAGATTGGGCCTGTAATCCAGATGATTGTACCTCCACAAGTGCTCATGTTGTATTTCTTGGTCATAATGATATTTCCTGGAGTTCGAAAAAACAATGTACTGTTGCTCGATCTTCCATTGAAACTGAGTATCCAACAGTGGCCTCTATTACTGCTGAAATTACGTGGCTAAAATTGTTGTTACATGAACTGCAAATTCAACTACCTACCACCCCGACAGTTTATTGTGACAATATTGGCGCTACCTATTTATGTGCAAATCCGGTATTTCATTCACGTATGAAACATATTGCCATAGATTTTCATTTTGTTAGGGAAAAAGTGCAAAGTGGTGCAATCCGTGTTTCTCATGTCTCATCTGATGACCAAGTGACCGACACACTTACTAAGCCATTATCTCATGAACGGCTCGATGCACTTAGAGTCAAGATTGGCATCCTTCCCAGGGACACCATCTTGAGGGGCATAGTAAGGAAACAAAATCACCAACAATTTGATGAACGATTTGATGAGGTGTATACTATCTATTTTGCAATGTAAATATTTTATTCCATATGTAGCCCTGGTAGTTTAGGCAATTAGTTGTAGAGAATTAGATCTCTTTCTTTATTAATCATGTGTGCTATGTATTTAAATTATCCTTCTCTCTCAATAAAGATGATGAAGTTATTTTCCTTCAAACTCTCTATTCTTCAATTCTATTAGCAATTCCCCGTCAATGGACTTCTAATCTCCATCGATGACATAAATCCCATTCAATTCTCTATTAACAAGACCAAGTCTATTTTTCCATGACAAAGTCATGTCTGATGAGTCATACTGTCATACCATATGTCATACAAAAGGTAACAGTAATTTTCCCATGTAATTTCAGGTTTTTTCTAATATATAAATAATCAGATTAGAGGTTTTAGATATATATATTTTTAGCTGCTGTTCTGTTTCGTCTAATTAACAGTTTTTTTTTTCTGTGAAGACAGGCTTTTTTTTTTGGGTAGTCTTCTGTGAAGACAGGCTGTAGCGACATTAAGAAATTATTACAACTGGAACTGGCAGGTACGTAGGAGAAGTAAAAGACCGCCCTACAATTTCACGTGGAAATATATTTAACAAAAGAAAAGGTATAAGCAGACCATAACGTACGTCATGGTTGATAGCCTCAACTTTCCGCCTACCTCGTAGGAAATGAACCAGCCTAATGCCCAATGGCAGCCATACGGCTTGGTACATCTTCAAAGTTAAATTAAATGAGACAGCAAACCCGTTTAGATTTTGTTAGATAGACAGTATACAGTGACAAGGTTCCATGAAAATCAGGGATGTGTGATAACTATAGCTTAATACTAACATTCCACAGCGAGGAAGAAGCCACTATGATCACACCCAAAAAATCATTTCACAGCGAGGAAGAAGCCACTGTGATCACACCCAAAAAGTCGTTCATAGTCACATTTCTGCTTTTTTTTACCTACCAAAAAAAAAAAAAAAAGGGTTCCATGGAGATCATGCCAAAAATGATATTTTGTTTTCCTAATATATTCCTTTACGGATGAGTTGGTATTTCTATTTTCTTTTACTTCTCAAGAAAAGGGTATTTTTACTAATTTTTAACTCTTTTGATTCCTAAACAATTATTTATATCTAATATTTTTAATTATTTATGTGTAGTGGTGCACATGCCACCCTTTAGTTGGAATAAACTGTTGAGAGTGACCCACTCATCAAAAGACTTGGCAATTAGCGAAAATGTACAGCCACCCACAGGCAAAATCTTAGTGTTCTTTTTGTCCCCTTTTTTTTTGTCATTTTGACTTACCTTTGTGAAGGGCTGATCCAAAAACTGATGGGCGCCTCACTTAACATAAAGTTTACCCAAATTTTAAGGAAAAAATGAAAATGAAATTTACCAAAACTTAAACTTGGATGTAAGGTATAAGTAGTTTTGGATAAGTGGCCTGATAAGAAGATTTATCTACACCAGTGAGTTGCCTCTTAATTTTCAATATAAAAGGGAAAATGATGAAAAAGGTCATTTTCGGCCTGTATTTATAAAAACAGTCCATAAAAAACCCATTGTCTCTTAATTTTCAAAATAAAAGGAAAAATGATGAAAAAGGTCACTTTTCGACTTGTATTTATAAAAACACTCCATTAAAAAACTCATTTTGTAGAAAATGCATGGTCACTTTTCAAACATGATTGACCTGCACGATCACTTTTCAAAAAGAATCAAAAAATAGTGTCACTTTAATGTAGGTCAAAAACATTTGTATCAACGTATGATACACTCGCATCCCAAGTAGGATGCACTCATGTCCTACCTAGGATGCGCTTGTATTCCAAGAATAGTAATCCTATAATTTAATTATTTTTGAAATGTGATCTTATTAATTATTTTTAAAAAATGATCTTTTTTGGAAATAAGTTTTTGTTGGACTATTTATATAAATAGTGACCAAAAGTGACCTTCTTTCATAATTTTCCTGAAATAAAATGGTAGGAATTATCCTGACCTTTCGAGTTGAAAATATCATTTTTAAAGTTCTACTAGTATATTTCGGATTAGAAGTCAAGTATCTAAAAACAAATTCCCATACAAGTATAAAGACATGTTCTTTTAACCACTATTTTTTCTTTTGGCAAGTTGCCATTCATTATTATTTGTTATAAATTGCCATAATTTAAAAAAAATGTTTTAAAAAGTAAGAATATATACATATATATGTAAGCACTTAGTACTTTGAACTGCAATTATTTGATTTTCAATTTTAGTTTTGTGGTGGAGAAAAAAAATGTTAAGAAGTTCATAAAAAGTTTTATAACTCAAATCCTTAGAAAAAAAAAATTCTAAAACTAATTATATTGAAATTTTGCTTGGAGATTTTCCTAGGTGCTTCCATTTTGATTAGTAGTTCTCATTCATCATGTCCACAACATATAAAGCTATTCAAATTTAAAACTCCTAATAAAGATTCCCTTACTCTGCTCATGGCTTTGATAGTTTGGTTCCCGCACCCACTTGACTTCCAATAATCCCCCTTGAGATAATTCAGTATAATAACTACAATTAGTTGTCTGAAATTTTATTAATTCCCTTCTTTTTTTATCCGTTTTGGTGAATTTCCTATTTTCTTATCTGGCTTTAGGCTCATTAATAAGGGAAAAATAAAAAAATCTCCGTTTGATTTGACTTCTAGCGCCTACAGCCATCGTAGAGCTGTCTAGGGTGATTCCATAAGGATAAGGCTCAACACAAATACATTCATGATCTATTGGAGAAGACCAACATGCTCAATGCAAAAGATATTCACACGCTCATGTCCCCCAATCATGTGCCAGCTCTACTTGATGGTACCTCACTCTCAGATGCAACAGAATATCGTTTCATTGTTGGTGGGTTGCAATACTTGTCATTCACACGCCCAGACGTTGTCTTTGCTGTCAAAAAATTATTTCAATTTATGCATCGTCCTACCACTCAACATTGGACTGTCGTTAAAAGATTACTACGCTATCTTTGGGGGACCTTCCATTGTGGTTTGTTTCTTCACCGAAATTCTCCCTTATCACTCAATGGATTTTCAGACGTAGATTGGGCCTGTAATCCAGATGATTGTACATCCACAAGTGCTCATGTTGTATTTCTTGGTCATAATGCTATTTCCTGGAGTTCGAAAAAACAATGTACTGTTGCTCGATCTTCCATTGAAACTGAGTATCCAATAGTGGCCTCTATTACTGCTGAAATTACGTGGCTAAAATTGTTGTTACATGAACTGCAAATTCAACTACCTACCACCCCGACAGTTTATTGTGACAATATTGGCGCTACCTATTTATGTGCAAATCCGGTATTTCATTCACGTATGAAACATATTGCCATAGATTTTCATTTTGTTAGGGAAAAAGTGCAAAGTGGTGCAATCCGTGTTTCTCATGTCTCATCTGATGACCATGTGACCGACACACTTACTAAGCCATTATCTCATGAACGGCTCGATGCACTTAGAGTCAAGATTGGCATCCTTCCTAGGGACACCATCTTGAGGGGCATAGTAAGGAAACAATATCACCAACAATTTGATGAACGATTTGATGAGGTGTATACTATCTATTTTGCAATGTAAATATTTTATTCCATATGTAGCCCTGGTAGTTTAGGCAATTAGTTGTAGAGAATTAGATCTCTTTCTTTATTAATCATGTGTGCTATGTATTTAAATTATCCTTCTCTCTCAATGAAGATGATGAAGTTATTTTCCTTCAAACTCTCTATTCTTCAATTCTATTAGCAATTCCCCGTCAATAGACTTCTAATCTCCATCGATGACATAAATCCCATTCAATTCTCTATTAACAAGACCAAGTCTATTTTTCCATGACAAAGTCATGTCTGATGAGTCATACTTTCATACCATCTGTCATACAAAAGGTAACAGTAATTTTCCCATGTAATTTCAGGTTTTTTCTAATATATAAATAGTCAGATTAGAGGTTTTAGATATATATATATTTTTAGCTGCTGTTCTGTTTCGTCTAATTAACAGTTTTTTTTTTCTGTGAAGACAGGCTTTTTTTTTTTTGGGTAGTCTTCTGTGAAGACAGGCTGCAGCGACATTAAGAAATTATTACAACTGGAACTGGCAGGTACGCAGGAGAAAAAAAATGTTATGAAGTTCATAAAAAGTTTTATAACTCAAATCCTTAGAAAAAAAAAATTCTAAAACTAATTATATTGAAATTTTGCTTGGAGATTTTCCTAGGTGCTTCCATTTTGATTAGTAGTTCTCATTCATCATGTCCACAACATATAAAGCTATTCAAATTTAAAACTCCTAATAAAGATTCCCTTACTCTACTCATGGCTTTGATAGTTTGGTTCCCACACCCACTTGACTTCCAATAATCCCCCTTGAGATAATTCAGTATAATAACTACAATTAGTTGTCAGAAATTTTATTAATTCCCTTCTTTTTTATCCGTTTTGGTGAATTTCCTATTTTCTTATCTGGCTTTAGGCTCATTAATAAGGGAAAAATAAAAAAATCTCCGTTTGATTTGACTTCTAGCGCCTACAGCCATTGTAGAGCTGTCTAGGGTGATTCCATAAGGATAAGGCTCAACTTCTTGTTCAATAATTTAAGATGAACCCCACACAACTGTTTTATGGACAAAAACTTCAACTTGTGAACGGTAAATTAGTACGAACATCTTTAAATGGAAAAACACATAAAAAGGTTACGCTTCTCCCGGACCAGTTCACTTCCTGTGATCCTTGACCCCTTATGTGAATCTTTCTTCGGATCCTTCCGCGCGTTTTGTATGAACAACCAATTTTGTATGTAGCTTCTTCATTCATTTTTGTTCATCACCAATTTTGTCTGTAGTTTCTTTACTCATTTTTGTAATACAAGATACGTCGAGGGATCTAAAGAGGGGTTCACATAAGAAGTCTAGATTAGGGAATCACAGGAAGTGAATTGCTCCTAGACTGCTACTTGTACCCTTTCCCTTGTTCTTCCTTCCGTTTCGGTCAACGCAAGTTTGAGATGCTTTCATAAGAAAAAGAGAACTTTTTTTTTCCTAAAAAGGTAAGAACCTTGAGTGGAAAGTAAAAATTTTTTTTTTTTTTGGATAAAAACATCATAAAATTTTATTAAAGCTATTCAACCGGGGATGATTCTAACAGTAGATCGACCCACAAAATCAGCTTTTACAATGCTATTAATGAACTTAAGAATATTCTTAATCCAAAAACATGAGAAATTATCAAGGGTAAAATTTGTTAGCCCATTAGCTTCGCTAAAGATTTTAGAAATATGAATTGATAAGAAAAAACCACATAGATGTCGTGACTCTTCCATTTTGTGCGCAGTATTCGAAGAATATAATAGCTTTTAAAGAATTATAAGCAGCATTCTAAGAAAATAGACTCAGGCATAAGAAAGTTTCAGAGAGAAGAAAATAAACTTAAGTAGAAGAAAGTTTCAAAGAAAAGAAAATAGACTTAGGCATAAGAAAGTTTCAAAGAGATGTTCTCATGACACCAAGGTGGCGTTTGGTGGGCATTATAGAATCTGGATTCAGATTGTAATCCTAGATTCTATAACCCATATTATATTGCCTCGATTTTCAAGTTTGAGTGCTCGATCCTCAATTTAATTCATTATGATTTGATTTTGGATCAACCGTCATGAACCTTATTTCGGTTTTAGGTTAATGTAGTGAACCCAGACAAAGCCGAACCAAGTTGCACGCTAGTAGTCCCTAGTTGTGGTGCATTATATGCTTTCTTATACTAATTCATGAACAATAGAGCTTTAAAAACAAAAACCGAAAAAAAAAAACACACACACACGTACATACCCACAACAAAATTATAGAAAATAATATATGTAATTGGATACTTGACAATAAATAGAAAGTTGTTAAAAATCCATATTGAAAGCTAGGAAGATTCTGGCCTTATATTTGGTTTCTCACCTTATCCTTTAAAACTTCGCTCCAAAAAATATGAAAGACGAATAAATTATTTATGAACTTCCTTCGTGACTTCAATACAAAATCATCAACCTTTTTTTATGGAAAACAAAGAAAAGTAATCAAATCAAAATAATAAGAAGCTCCTATCAAACAAATAATTCTAGAAAGACGACGAACTTCCGTCCTGGTTTTATGAGGAGGAGTAGGGATTGGTCACTGTCATTACCTAAATTTTTAGTGTACAAAGACCTTGCCTATCCATGCATGCAATTGTTTACGTCACAGGATAAGCAACTTCTTCCAAAAACGTATCCGTCTTGGCTAGCTTTTAATTAAATCGTTGACAGAACATTCAATGCGTTCTGAAAATTCCAAATTTCTCCAATTGGCTTCTGCACACACTTAGGTCTATCGGATTCATATTATGATAACACAAAGAAACAGCTAGCGCTTTCCATTTTAAACCTGTGAGAAGACAAAAATCTCTTCAAAGTTCAAACACGAGAAAAAAAATGGTCAAAATGTCAGCACTTTTGTTTGACGTCGAATTGGTCCAGACTTTCCACGGGCCATGTTGAGGACACGTCCAATGAAATCTTCTGCCATGCTTGCCTAAGTTGGCACCTGTAATGGATGGGAGCATCTCATAGTCACTGGTTTTTGGTTATTATAAATGTATCAAGTGATCGAGTCTCACATGAAAAAACAGTGACCGTGAAATGCTCCACATTGTAGCATCTTATGGCTGGGGACCAATTCAGGAAAACATGACAGACGATTTCAACTCTTATTAAGGTGAGATTCGTCATTGTTCCCATTGTCACCCCATCCTTCTACAAGTTTCGTTCTACAGGAATGGCACGTGAAATTAGAAAACATTGTATATATTTTTTCATTTCCATACTCATTTGATCAATTCATGAAAAATTTGTGACTGATGATGCATAAATCATCCAAAAGGTAAGTGAACAGTAATTTTCCCATGTAATTTCAAGTTTTTTCTAATATAATGTAGTCAGAGGTTTAGATATATATATATATATATATAGTAGTTGTTTTGTTTCCTCTAATTAACAATTTTTTTTCCTGTAAAGACTAGGAGTGCAACTCGGGTCGGTTTGGTTCGGGTTGAGGTCAACCCAAGACCAAATCGAAAATATATATAGTCAAACCAAACCGAACTGAATTGAAAACCGAACCAAAAATATATAGAAAAACCGAAACCCAAACCGAATAGAACCGAACTACATGAAAACTATTCGGTTCAAGTTAGACCAATATATTATTATGCTCAAACAAGAGTTTTTTCGTAATATCCTTAAAGTTTAAAAGTAAAATTTAAAAGTTTAACATATATATTATATATGTAATATAGATTATATGTTTTATATATATATATATATATATATATATATATATATATATGAATTCGGTTTGGTTCGGTTCGGTTTAGGGAAATACATGAATTCGGTTTGGTTTCGGTTCAGTTCGATTTAATCGAACATGCAACCTAAAACCGAACCGATTTAGTTCGGTTTAGAGATTTTTGGATCGAAATCAAACCGAACCACTATAAAAACCAAACCAAAATCGGTTTGGATTGGTTCGGGTTCGGTTTTAACCGGACCGAATTGCAACCCTAAAGACAGGCTGTAATGACAATAAGAAATTATTACAACCGGTAGGTAGGAGAACTAAAGGACCGTCCTACAATTTCACGTGCAATTTAAAAAAAAACAAAAGGTGGTAAGCTGTTCATAACGTCATAGTGAAAATCTCAACTTTCCGCCTCTAAAAAGGAACCCTTGTGAAGTGCCCAATGGCACTACTACGGCTGGTACATTTTCTTTAGGCTTCAAGTGACGGATGAGATTCCAAAGTCAAATAAAATGAGACAGGTCAAAGCCCAATTGGATTTTGCTAGATAGACAATATATAGTGTATTCTATACACTAACAAGGTTCCTTGGAGATCGTGCCAAAAAGAGATTTTGTTCTTCTTTTTTTTAATATATATTAGGGGTTGCACGCGCTACATGCATAAAAAACGTAGACCCATTTAGATAAACAGCCCGAGATAATTACAGCATGTTTAAAATAATGGGGGATTATTTCGTTTGGGAGAGCAATATTTGGAAAAAGAAAAAAAAACTAGAATCTGAAAGGAATATTCTTGTCTCTTCTCTTTATTAATAGTATAGATTCCTCTACGGATGAGTTGGTATTTCTATTTTCTTTTACTTCTCAAAAGAATATTACGTTTACTAATTTTTAATTCTTTTGGTTCCTAAACAATTATTTAATATTTATATATAACCTTTTTAATTACTAGTAGTGCACATGCCCCCCTTTTGATTAGTAGTTCTCATTCATCATTTTTTTTTTGGTAAAGTAGTTCTCATTCATCATGTCCACAACATATAAATAAAGTTATTCAAATATTTAAAACTCCATCCACCAAAAAAAAAATATTTAAAACTCCTAATTGAGATTCCCTTACTCTCCTCATGGCTTTGATAGTTGGTTCCCACTTCCCACACCCACTTGACTTCCAATAATCCCCTTGAGATAATACAGTATAATAACTACAATTAGCTGTCTGAAATTTTATTAATTCCCTTCCGTTTTGGTGAACTTCTTGTTTTTTTTTTTTAAGGCTTTTGGTGAACTTCTTGTTTTCTTACCTGTCTTTAGCCTCATTAATAAGAGACAAAAAAAAAAAAAAGAATCTCTCTTTGACTTGACTTGACTTGACTTCTTACGCTAACAACCACCGTAGAGCTGTCAAGGGCGATTCCATACGGCCGACAGCACGTGATTAAGCTGCGATCATAGAAGCAACGACATGTCCTGGTCATTACTGCTGCGATCCAAAGGATAAGTCTCAACTTCTTGTCCAATAATTTAACATGGACCCCACGCTACTGTTTTTTTGGACAAAAAATTCAAATTTTGAACAGTAAATTGTACGGACATATTTAAATGGAAAAAACCCTAAAAAGGCTACGCCTCTGCTTAAACTAGGGCTGGCAATGGGTCGGATATATATCCGAATTCGATCCGAATCCGATCCGAAATTGGTGAATCCGATCCGAAATCTAAGATCCGTGGTTCGAATACGGATCTGAAATCTAAAATCCGAAAAAATTCTGATTCAAATACAGATATACATATATCCGATCCGAATAGGATCCGACCGAAATCATATATATCTTATATATAAACTCAGAGCAGACATTAGTTAGATTGTAGACCATTTATAAACTACGGTTGAACCATCATAACTAAAACCAAAAACCTTTAGAGAACGATTTATCCTAAATCTAAAATTTCTCTTCTCTTTGTCGTTGCCACCCTCCAGTGACTGGTACCTGCAAACCCACTTAAAGAACCAATTCCAAAACCCCCTATTTTGCTCTGAAATTCCATTGTCTAGAACAGGCTAGTTGTTTTAAGTTATGGGGTACTATTTTTTTTGCCAGTCGCTCAATATCCACTGTTGCGTAGTCCTTCAAATTTGAAATTCAAACCCATTTCTCATTTAAATTCCTCTCTGAGTAGGGTTGGCAATGAGCGCAATATATATCCGAATTCGATCCGAATTCGATCCAAAACCGAAATTGGCGAATTCGAATATAGGATTTAGATCCGTGGTTCGAATATGGATCTGAAATCTAAGATCCGAAAAAATTCGGATTCAAATACGAATATACATATATCCGATCTGTATTCGACCGATTGCCACCCCTAGCTTAGACTGCTACTTCTACCTCTTTCCCTTGTTTTTCCTTCCGTTTCGGTCAACATAAGTTTGGGATGCTTTCATGAGAAAAAAGAGAATTTGTTTTCTTGAGAAGGTGCGGACCCTTCAGTGGAAAGTAACTACTTTGTAGCGAGAATATATTTTCTGATCAAGATATTTATATATTGCAAGAAAATTGCTTTGATACTTAGTGGTTCTAATATGTTTTTGGCACAAAACAAGAATCATAGGAATAAATTTGGTAAAAGCTACTTAGATATATAATATTTTTTTCTTTTTCTTTTTGTTTCCCCATAGATGTTATCACAGTGGCTTCTTCCCGTTACGAAATGTTCAAATTTAACCATAACTTCCAATCAAAGCTTTTATAGAATTATAGTTAAGTAGTATTCTAAGAAAATAGACTTAAGGATAAGAAAGTTTCAAAGAGATGTTCTCATGAAACCAAATGTCGAGCTAGAGTGTAATGACACTGAGTAGGATTATAGAATTCAACAATATGGCTTGGGTCATCAGAGTTTGAACGGTTTGCTCTTACGGCGTGAATTGTGAAACCGGAGATCTAGATGAAAGAAGTTGCTCTTACGGCGTGAAAACCGAGATCCAGGTTGTACGGCCCAAGAATCTATATATGCACGAGTTTAAATTTTCGATTGGCGTCCGATCGCCGCCATGAACAATGTTGCTGCCGACGGCCGTTCCGTGAAGTCTACTGTTCCAACTCAACGAATTATTTGCCGAGGCCGAGTAAATAAAGGGAAATTTGGTTTTTAGTGATACTTTTTTAAAACAATTCAGATTCAGTCGGTTAATTCTCTGTAATTAATTGTTAGTGATATTTTTTTAAAACAATTAAGAATTAGTATCATTTTAGTATTCATTACAAATTTCATCCGAAAATGCTCTCAAAAGGACTTGCAAACCTCATTTATAACAAAATGAATAAAAAGGTTTTTAAAGTCTTTCGAGGGTATTTTGGGAAAAAACTTTTAATAAACAGTAAAATGGCACCAATTATCAATTATGTTAAAAAAGTATCACTAAAAACTAATTAATAAGAATTGATCGGCTAAATATGAATTATGTTGAAAAAGTATAAGTAAAAACCAATTTCCCCGTAAATAAATGGTCAACATTGCCTTTTTTCTTAATTTTTTCTGCATTTTCTAAGATCTTTGAGAAGTTTTGCCATTTAAAGGTGGCGGCAAGAGGATGAGTGCGAGCGCAGTTTCGAGGTCTTTTCTCCCGGAAATCTAAAGTCTTTGCCCCTTGATAATTTCTTCTCTCTTCACTTCAATAAGGGATGTATCACAGGGGAATGAAACATTTTGAGTGGATTAACGCCAAGGTTGAAGATCCACAAGCGAAGTTGTGAAGTACTGGGGACTCTCTGGATTTCTGCAAGATGGCGATGCTGTTCACACGCTTTTCTCTGATTTGGATTATTGGGTTGTGTTGCTTACTAGCTTTTGCCTTTGCACAGCCTCGTCTTCCAAATAATGAAGGTAAGATCATACTCTGCTCTAATGAGAAACTCTTGATTTATTTCTTCAAAAAACGAATATACATCTTACAAATTAGTTGTTTTAGTTTGATATGATATGATTCATAAGAGATGTTGAGGATGAGATATTGATGGTTGGTTATTTTGTTGGTTGATGATTTGAATGCACAGTGGATGCTCTGAAACAGATAGCAAAGACCCTCGGCAAGAGGAACTGGAATTTCAGTGTAGATCCCTGCAGCCAACAAGAGGGTTGGGTTACTCCTAACGCCACCAAGGATGACCAAAATAATGTTACCTGCAATTGCTCCTTCTCCAACAACACAGTCTGCCATGTTGTTAGTATGTATGTATCCACAATCCATCGCTCTTGTTTCTGTGGTTCTTTCAACTGCAATCCAAAGAGGTTGCACAAATTTTTTTTTTTTGTTGGTAAAAAATAAGAGATCAGATCAGTTTTATAAGAACAGGGTGGAGAAAAAAAAACCCAGAAGAGGGGACTGCTTAATCCTGTAAATATCAGTTAAAATGGATGGTTTTGGTATGTGAGTCGACAGTCAACCAAATTCAGATTGAACATGGTCGGATTGAAGGAATCCCGGTATGACCAGTCCCAGCTTCGTTTATTTCTTAAATATTTTCAGTGTGGGCGGCGCCCATAATGAGTAAAGAGCGTACAAGCAATTAGATATGGGAAAATTAATTTTTAGTAGTTCTTTTTCAAAATATTTAAAATTCAGTCAGTTTTGAGTTTTAATTTTTAATATATATTTATAAAAATATTTAATTTTTAATACCATTTCACTATTTTGACCCAACTATCCCAAAAATACCCTTACATCACTTATCTAAATGACATGTACAAGTCACTCACTTAAGGTACAAGTCATTTTATTGCTTATACAAGTCTAAAATAGTTTGTACAAGTTACTTTATTGCTTGTACAAGTCATGGGAACTATCCCAAAAATACCCTTACATCACTTATCTAAATGACATGTACAAGTCACTCACTTAAGGTACAAGTCATTTTATTGCTTATACAAGTCTAAAATAGTTTGTACAAGTTATTTTATTGCTTGTACAAGTCATGGGAATAAGTTGTATAAGGGTATTTTCGGAAGAATTTATTCATAATAGTGAAATGGTACTAAAATTTAAATATTTTGATAAAGGTATATTAAAAATTAAACTCAAAACTTTGAAGACTGAATCTTAAATATTTTGAAAAAGAGCCACTAAAAATTAATTTTCTCATTAGATATCCTGTCTCTATTGCAAATTTCATTTATTATCCCGAGCATGTCATCTCTCTCATGTCCTTTTAAGACTGCAAGTTTTTGTTTTTTTTGATAAGTTTATGACTGCAAGTTAGATGTATTTTACGACGCATCCATGATCATATGGTTTGTACAATGACATCCAAAATTGACTGCTTTTTTACCCCAAAAGGCATCTGCAGTTGGATTGGGTAACTGGGGTTGGTAGTACAGAAAACAATGGAAAAGAACATGTAGCCTTTTTTATTTTTTTTGGTGCAGAGAACATGTAGCCTTGGCATTTGAAGTGGTTTCTAATGGAATAATGAGGCCCATTTCCTGTGGGCTGCCATTTTTCCAGTGAATCAAATGTATAAATACACTGAAAAGTGAAAACCCACAGATGTTGCTAAAGATCGGGCATAAGTTGCTAAATTGAACCCCACAAAAGCTGTTTGGGGAAGAGGGTAATTTTACTGGAATCAAAATTTTGATGAATCACTTAATTTCAAATTTGTTTCTGTAAATGTTTATCAAATGGTTAATGGGTTTGCTGAAACATCTCTTCTAAAGCTTGGAATCAGTTTCAGGGCTCAAAGACACCCAAAACTTTCCGGGACTTTAATTGATTATTTCCTGAAGTTCCGAGGCACTTCTTTTTGCTTTTGACATCTCATGAAACACTACAGAAGGTCTAAACAAAACCATTAATTTTTACTTGTAGAATGCTCAAAGAGCAGAATCTGCCTGGAGTGCTCCCGCCTGAACTAGTCAAATTACCTCACCTCCAAAAAATGTAAGAGATTCTTCAGTATTCTTGCACCTCGCGCTCACTGTAATTTTTCCTTCTATCAGTACCTTAAATTACGCTCATATTTTTGTTAACTAACTTAAATGCAACTCATTCGCCTTCTCTTCATAGTGATCTTTCTCGTAACTACCTTAACGGTACAATACCCCCAGAATGGGGTTCAATGCAACTGGAGAATATGTACACTCTCCATCCTCTTACACTCACATTTATTGGCTTACTTAGCAAAATTGGAGCTTCTCTTGTCTTAAATTGACACGGAAGTGTTACTGCAGCACCCTCCTCGGAAACCGATTAACGGGTTCAATTCCGAAAGAACTTGGAAACATCAGCACTCTTCAAAGCTGGTATGATACTGATTTTACCTTTATGCTTTATACATTTCCCGAATTATGAAATTGTTCTTGAGTTTCATTTTAAGAAATTTTCAGCGTCCTGGAGTACAATCAATTATCAGGAGCTCTTCCTGCAGAGCTTGGGGATCTGGCAAACTTAGATAGACTGTAAGGCTTCTATTTCATGTCTTCTCTTTGTAGACACTTTATTCTTTTCTGGGGTTCTTCATCATCGAATCCCTTTTATTTAAAAGGGAGTTTAAGGAAGGTTTTAGAATAGTAAGGTTGATTGGGTCATTTGGTTCAACGATTTTTATTTATTGTAGCCTCCTCTCGTCAAACAATTTTACTGGAGAATTGCCAGAAACACTTGCTAAGCTCACCAGTTTGTCTGATTTGTAAGTTTACATGGTTTCCTTACTTTTTTTATCTGAAGTTTTAGCATATTTGAAATTTGTTTGGATTTGTCGTTATTGTTAATACTTGGGCTTAATGCAGTCGGATAAGCGATAACCAATTTTCTGGAAAGATACCCAATTTTATACAGAACTGGACAAAGCTTCAAAGATTGTAAGTAGTCCCTCCAGCTCCGTTTATCCAGAAATTTGTTTCTTTGTTTTTTTCCCCTTTTTTCATTGTGATGCAGATTCCACCATTTCTAACTTATTTAGCTCATTTTTTTTTCTTTTTAATTACAGAGCGATACAAGCAAGTGGTTTGGATGGACCAATTCCTTTTGTTATTTCTCTTTTGGGAAAAATTACTAACTTGTCAGTAAAGACTTCTTTTTTCATATCATTCTCTTGTTTTCATGTCAAATGAATTGTGTTTATCTCCATCAAGAATCATGTAGTTATTCCTCATTGGGCTTCTCTATGCAGGAGAATCAGTGACATGAAGGGAACGGGATCGACTTTTCCCCCATCAATGAGTAATATGAAAAATATGAGGAATTTGTGAGTTGAATCTTTTTGTATCTCATGATTTATGAAACGTGCTAATCGGTTACTTTCAGCATTTTGGAGTGACATAAGTTTGATCTTGTTGCAGGATATTGAGGAGTTGCAATTTTACTGGTGAGATACCTGATTATGTGGGGCAAATGACAAAGCTGAAAGTGTTGTAAGTTTAGAAATCATTCATATCTTATTCTCATTCTTCTTTTCATATAAACTAAAAGATTTAGTTCTTAGGTATTACACTGCTGAATTAAGATTCAGGTTGCATGGCCTTCTATTGATGAACAGTTCATGCTAACTGTGAAATCCTGGAATCCCGCATTGTTTCGGAAGGAGAAAGTGAAGGTCCATATATGTGAACTTGTAACTCCCTCTAATAATGAAGCCTTTTGGGTAAAAACCTAGAGCAGAACCATGAGGCCCAATGGGCCAAGGCGGACAATATTGTTGCGGGTGGGAGCGAGGCTTTACAGAATGGTATCAGAGCTATAAATTAGAACCCTAGAATTTAGATTAGAGAGTTAATGAAATGATATGTTATATTATATGTGTGGGCATGCTAAGCACGTGAAGGATTATTTATATGGGGCTTTACAGAATGGTATCAGAGCTTTAGATCAATTATCCATTTCATTGAGCGAAACCAAGTTATAAAATCCTATGAAAATTGCAACATGTAAAATATAGGGAGAATGAAAATTAGGTCTCAGTGCAACCAGAAAGGATATATCAAGTAATTATTATTGTTTCTAAGTAAGCTAGAAGACAACGTGTAGGCAACATTTTTTTTTCTCCCACAATGTTACAGGTTTCACATAATAAAGATTGGATAGCAGTTATTGAGACATAATGGAGGAATCTCCTCTTGTCATAAGAGGTCATGAACTTTTTCTGATGGTGAGTGAAGGGCTTGATTAATACAAGTTAGGGTATTACCAGTTCACTCACATGTCACATCATCATCGTTATATTGATACTGTAGTTTTTTAAAGTAAAATACGATGAACTGGATGTGCTGTTGACATAGAGGCATTTGTTTGGACCTTAAGCATGTGAAATATATTATGGTTAGTCTTTACTGTCATACGAATTACATCATTGTTTACGCAAACCAGAATGGACATATTTGCACTACCATATGGTGCCCTTTGGGTTTGATGGGAGGTGTTCCCTTTGTGGCCAATAAGATTTAGGCATTTGCTAAAAATATTTGTAGAAATAGAAGGGTGCAGATTACTTATTGTGAAGCAGAATATTTTTTCACTTATGTGTTGCTGTCACCTCTTGCAGGGACCTAAGCTTTAACAAGTTAACAGGAAAGATTCCAGACACCTTTGATAACCTGGCAAAAGTGGATTACATGTAAGAATCTGATCTGTAGTTGTGATTTTACTTGGAAAATATTTTTGAAACTTTGCAATACTTATTGTTAACCCAACCACAAGATTTGAGGATGTTTTCTTGTTTCTAATTTGGTTGCCACAAAATTCATGATTGGACTTTCTGTTTAGGTATTTAACTGGAAACATGCTAACTGGACCTCTGCCTCCTTGGATGTCAAAGAATGGAGATAATATGTAAGTTTCTCTTCCTAGTTGCTTGATATTACTTGTCCCCTAGAGATTTGGCAAAGACTGCCATCATTTCATCATTTCTAGGAATCCGTGCGTGTATTTATAGATCAATGAAGCCATTTCTGATTTATAATGCTTATGTTAATCCTGCTGGTCTTTTAATTTGTTACTTTATGTAGCTCATTTGTTAAGGTCCAGTAAAAAACTGTTAGAATTTGTCCCACATTGGGAATTCACTATTGTTTCACCCACCATATAAGGCCTAGGTTTTAAGGTTGAGGCCCCTCCTCTTATGTGTTGTTGGGCTTTCAACATGGTATCAGAGCCTAACCCATGTCCACGCTGTGCTGTCCAGCGTGAGGGGGGTTGTTAGAATTTGTCCCACATTGGGAATTCACCATTATTTCACTCACCATATAAGAGATGGACTTCCCTCACCTTAATGCCTAGGTTTTATGGTTGAGGCCCCTCCTCTTATGTGTTGTTGGGCTTTCAACAAAAACTAGATCAAGTGCAAAAGAATATGCTCTGATTTGATGCATCTGCATGGAGTTGATTAAAAAATTATATTTGATTATACACTGCTGCAAATTTCTTATACTTTCATCATTTTTTACTTGTTGGCTCTCCATATTATGCCATTAAGATGTTCAAAAAGGTTTTGAGTTTCACTTTGAATACGAATGCATCATATGTGGTTTACAAAACAGGCATTTGCTTCCTAAAACCATCTTATCTTACTGCATATAATTGGTTTTTGTGTTATTTTGATTTACTTGTATATAATTCTGTCACTTATATTATTTCCTGAAGTTCCAGTTGAAACTTTGATGTATTCCCAGTTATTTCCTCAACTTATCTAGAATTTTTCCTTTGTAAATTTGCCCATATTTTATTCAGTTTGATTTAAATCCTTGCTCATTGTATTCTCTTCCACCAAGAAATGAATAATACTCATGTGCTTAATTGAGTATTGACAGATTTCAGTAAGAGTTAACAATTAAAAATATTATATTTATGAGAAAATAATTTTCTTTGTATTATTTTATGCTCTAAAGCTACATGAAATATACTTTCTAATGAAAAAATTATTGTGTTAATGGTTTATTTGTGAATATGAATTCATATTGTTCTTTTGGCACACAGTGATCTTTCATATAACAACCTGACATTGGGAAACTCAGGGGCTTCTGGTTGTCAACAGCAGAGTGTGTAAGAACGGTTTCCCTCATTCAGTTTCATGTGTTTAAGCATTTTTAACCGTTACTAAGACCTGTCTAACATTCTATTATTATTTTCAGAAACATTTTTGCAGGCTCTTCATTGAGCAATACCTCGTAAGTTTCATTTGATTCTTTTTAGCTATTGATGCTTATGAGGAATCCATTCACTTGTTTCTTTGCCACTTGAAAAATATCAGTGCGATATCATAATGCTGACCTTTTTTTGTTCTCATTGACCTAGAGGTGGAGTTGTTTCATGCTTGAAGAATTTTCCTTGTCCAAAGGGTGGGTCCATCCTCTTGTTGTTGAACATTTGTTGTAGAAGATGAGATATTCTTTTTTAGAATTAATATTTGGGCACAGGGTGAGCATTTTACATGTCGTATTGTAGTACAAGTTGGAATTTCTGGCAGGCATTTTGAAGCTGAACCATTTTAGAGGCTAAAAGACTAATATAAAAATTGGATTTAAAGGAAAATACTGCACTTCGAGAATCTTTAATTAAAATTGGATTTAAAGGAAAATACTGCACTTCGAGAATCTTTAATTTAAATATTAATAAGTTGGCAGAAATGTTGTATGGCACACCACACAATATGTGCTCATCTTCATATTTGTGTATTTGTTTTAAAATAGATCAATGCATCAAAAAGGCTTCCTTGTCAATTGTGCATCGAATTCATGAGTTTTTTTTTCCTCCTCTATTCTATCAAAATCCATTTATTCTGTTAAAACTGTGTGTTTCCAAACCTTTCACCATCAATGAGAGAATGTTTTATTCTTCCATGTAAGGGTCTTTGGTGCTGTCCCAGAAAACCATCTAAAGGAAATTGAGTATCTTAAAACACTCCATGTAATTAATAAAATGCTTCTTTTTAAAGTAACATCTAGTCGATACATACGTATTGGATTAAATTTTACTAAAATTTTAAATATTATTTTTATGAAAATCTATCTTCCGAACTTTATCTTCTTTTTTTTGGTTGGATCTTTTAGTTGATTTTAAGTACCACTAACCCATCTTGTTTTTGTGCCAGAATTATATTCTCTCCATATAAACTGTGGAGGAAGAGAAGTAACTATCAACGGGAACACCACATACCAAGATGATTTGGACTTAGGTGGTCCTTCAAGGTTTATCTCAAGTAGATACAACTGGGGCTTTAGCAGCACTGGTAACTTTATGGACAATAACGACGACGTTGATGCCTACATAGAAAGAAACATATCCAGACTGTCAATGAACAATTCCGTACTGTATATGACAGCACGTCTTTCTCCCATATCTCTTACTTATTATGGACTCTGTCTGATAAATGGGAACTACACAGTGAACCTCCACTTTGCAGAGATAGTTTTCACAAATGATGAAACATATAGAAGTCTGGGAAGGCGCATATTTGATGTTTACATTCAGGTAATTAATTATAGTCATATGGATAATTTGTTTAGCATTTGTAAGCTCAAGCTTAACAATATTTGTTCGTTATAGGGAAAACGAGTATTGAAGGACTTTAATATTGAGGATGCAGCTGGTGGGGCTGGTAAAGCAGTTATTATGAATTTTACTGCTGTTGTAACTAGTGGCACTCTAGAGATCCGCTTCCATTGGGCTGGAAAAGGAACAGCAGCAATCCCTTTGAGAGGAACTTATGGTCCTCTGATATCAGCTATTTCAGTCAATCCTGGTAACCCCAACACTTTTTTTTTTGGGTGATTTAACTCCTACACTTTCCTTTACCTTATTCTAACTGTACTTTGTAGTCATATATTGGCCTAGAGATTAATTTGACTGCACAATTTTTATTCATTTTCTTGGTTTTAGTCGAATTGTTAAGTTGAATTGGATGAATTCTGCTTTAAACATCAGTCAATAAGGTAGGCGTTTTGATTTAATCAAAAAGAATAGTCTGCTCATTGTAGTGAAAATTGGAAAAGTGAAAAGAAACGAAAGTATGACAATGAAATAAGAGGAATCATGATTATCTGAAATCCAACCATTTATACTGTTTCAACATTAGTGTCTTATTTATTTTATTTTAAACTAGGCAACAAAGAAAAAATATTTTTTACTTTGAGAATTTAGGTTTGAACAAGAACATTGAGTTTTTTGGCTGTCTGTCTTGACTCTTGACATTATCAACTCCAGAGTACCATCCATGTCTTTCTGACAAATTTCTTTCGTGCAGATTTTGTGCCTCCCTCTGAAGGTGGAAAGAAGATATCTGGAGGAGCAATTGCTGGAATAGTGATTTCAGTAATATGTGCCATCTTTCTGGTTCTGGGCATCCTTTGGTGGAAAGGCTTTCTGTGTAGAAAAGACACGATGGACCAAGGTCAGAACAAACCAAATGTGCAAATCCTATTTATAAATAAGGATAAATGAAGAAACTAACAGTAGTAAATCAATTTTTGGAAAATAGAGGCAAAAGGATATAATGATCATTCATATGGCTCTCTATTTTTGAGATTCAGAAACTTGCCTTGACAGTGCTTGAGGGAGGAATTGGGAAAGCAGTTGCACCTTTACCATGACATTTTACTTAAATAGTTTCCATCAACTTCAACTTCTGCGTCTATGTGAAATTTTTGTGACCATGTATATGAGTAAGTCCATTATGCACATAAGCATATTTGATTTGGTTGTCTGAATTTAGATATCATGTTAGGGTGCCACAAAAATCTGTTTTGTTGTCAAAATCCACTTCCCTTTATTTCCTTTCTATTTTCTTCTGCATGGGGTTGGTGATAGGTGTAGAGTCAATTTAAGGTATTCTGGGTTCTGTTGAGCTTATTTAATATATAAATGTTTTTCTCATGTTTATTTGTCATTCTTGGTTCACTTGCTAGTTTTCATTTATGTTCCAAGTTGTGGCTCGGGACCTTGTGATTTTGGATCTGTGAGCTAAACTTTAAAATAAAAGATAATACTCAGAAAGGGCTATGATTAAGACAATTGCTTATCTAACTAGCTCCTCTGACAGATCTCCGAGGTCTGGACCTACAAACCAGTACCTTTACCCTAAGGCAAATCAAAGCTGCTACTAATGACTTTGATATTACAAATAAGATCGGAGAAGGTGGTTTTGGGCCTGTTTATAAGGTATCTAAATTGGAAATTACTTTTTATTTATCCCTTTCAAGCCTAAAATATGCAGTTTCTTTGCTATTAATATCATATAAAGAAGCTTCATATTTTCACCACTCATGCAGGGCGTCTTATCAGATGGCACTCTAATTGCAGTGAAGCAGCTTTCTTCCAAATCAAAGCAAGGAAATCGTGAATTTATAACTGAGATAGGCATGATTTCTGCCCTGCAGCATCCTCATCTTGTAAAGCTTTATGGATGTTGCATTGAAGGGAATCAATTGTTGCTAATATATGAGTACATGGAAAATAACAGCCTTGCACGTTCTTTATTTGGTATGATAAACTATTGTTTACTTTTCACTCCACTTTGGCAAGTGACACAGGCTAACATTGCATTTCTTTTCTCCTTCTTTGATGATTTATGATTCACAGGTCCGCAAGAGTGTCAATTGAAACTGGATTGGCCGACTAGACAGAAGATTTGTGTTGGATTAGCAAGAGGTTTGGCTTATCTCCATGAAGAATCAAGATTGAAGATTGTTCACAGAGACATCAAAGCAACCAATGTATTGCTTGATAAGGATCTCAATCCTAAAATATCTGACTTCGGTCTGGCAAAGCTTGATGATGACACCAATACCCACATAAGCACTCGAATTGCTGGTACCTTGTAAGTTGCTAGGCTCTATACGATTCTTAGCTTCTGGTAATAATTATTTTGTGCAAAGCGAAAGAAGAAGTATTTGTTAGTTTTCTTGAAGAAAAAAAATTCATTTCCCATGTCACAAGCTTAATTGAATTTATCCAAGACCACATACTTCTAATGGTGCTGATCTCATTGTAGCCATGTGCTGCTGAAAATATGAGTTTTCTTTATAAAATTTACCGCCTGTGGTGGAAAAACTTATGTACATACTTGGTAGGTATGGCCTTTATACGATATATTAACGGGTAATAATCTTGATTTTTCAGTGGATACATGGCACCGGAGTATGCAATGCGTGGTTACCTGACAGACAAAGCAGATGTGTACAGTTTTGGAATTGTGGCCTTAGAAATTATCAGTGGAAGGAGCAACACTAGTCACAGACCAAAGGAGGACCCTGTTTATCTTCTCGACTGGGTAATTTGTTTCTCTTATTATGTGCATTTCAATTTCTCATTCTGGACATTTATGTTTAATACACCTTATTGTTGATTATGCTAATTTTACATGACTGAAACTTCAAATCTATTAACATAAGCAATTCTTTTCCCGCCCTCTTTTTAGGCACTCGTCTTAAAAGAGCAAGGAAATCTAATGGAGCTGGTGGATCCAAGGTTGAAATCGGAATTCAACAAGGTTGAGGTGATGAATATGATCAAAGTGGCCTTTCTATGCACTAACATCTCCGCAGAACTGAGGCCTACTATGTCTGCTGTGGTGAGCATGCTTGAAGGCAAAGCTGATATTCAGGAGTTTGTTTCGGATTCAGGTATCTCCGGTGATGATTTGAGGTTTAAGGCCATTATAAGCCAGTATCAACAAAGCTTAGATCAGAAGATCAGTGAAAGCCAGACTAGGAGAATGATCATGGATGGACCTTGGACTGGGTCTTCCACCTCTGCCCCTGATCTCTATCCAATCAATGTTGACTCTCAATGTTGGAACAACAGAGAGTAAAACAGATAAAGATTGTTGTGATTGATATTCCATGTACCTTTGGTGTGTTACTATCTAGATTATAGTTTTGCTTTGTTCTTTTTCCAGTCCTTAGTCCTTGGATTTCATCATAGAAATGTACAAAAACTATTTGGCAAGAACATGTATTTGCATTTGTATGACTATTTTATTGAATGAATGAATTTTGTGATCTCTGAATTCAATTCTGATCTCCCTTTTCATTGGGTCTGTTCTATATCATCTTAATCAACTGTCATCATAAAGTCCTCATGGAGCTTCTGTTTGCCATGAAGTACTGCTATATTCATCTCTTTAAAACCATGATTAGAAATTTAGAACCAAGAATCTAGGAAGCTTGTTCAGAAATAGTATATGTCAATTATGGTTGTGACATTTTGCAGCTGAGTTGGTGGGTCCACATTGGGTAGTTGGGGGAGTTGTCTGTAATATCAGTTTCTCTTCCCTCAATTTTAAATCCCTCAAATTTTCACATGCCAAAAATTCAAGCTTGGATGAAATTAATGTATTAACATAACACCACCTATTGGATCTCATTGAATGGATCAAACATGTTGAAGTCATATAAGCTAACATCACCATCATCCAAAGAGATGACTCTGGCTGTTTTGGACAAAGAAGAGGAAATGGGGTGGTCCATGAGCAAGCACATGTTGGGATATAAATAAATATTAAAGAAGTCAATAATGAAGGCAATTGGACAGCAACAGAATCTAATTGCTGTTACTTTTATTAAGGGATATACTCAGTTTGAAAAGGAAAGTTTTTGCTACATCTTCCTATCTTGAAAAGCCAAGTTGACTCTAGTGGTGTCCAATCACACATTTTCTAGTTCTATATGTATTTAGCTGAAGTTGACGTCTGCCAACTCTGTTTAGTTATATTATAAAACACATTCCTTAATTACACAGAACAATGATACGGACAAGCTAAAGCACCCATCTACTGAATCTTCTGAATAGGTGACATACATAGTAACTAGATCACATGAGCCCCTTTAGACATTGTCATATAACAATAGTTGTAGAACTTTTAATGCTTCTCAAGTTCTACTTAGCGGAAGTTAAACGTTTATTATACTTTTTTTTTTTTTTTTTGGAAACCTAGGGTATCCAAGCCAACTTGCATGCACCATGACTAATTCCCAAGGGCTTGTGCAGTCCCCCGTCCCACACAAACTGTTTATTATACTTGAATGGACGATTCTCCATGTATACATATTAACAATCATAATAAGACATGTTGATAGCATCAAAACATCACAGACAGGGAAGATGGCAAATGTCTCAGAGGCAAAAACCTTAAGTATCCATTACTAATATAAAGCAAACCTTGTCTTTTGCTTGACATTTTATACCCAAAACATTTTCCAATCTTTTCCTAATTTTCTCAAATGTAAAGGTTTGTTACTGCCGTGTGTATGAGTATCATAACTAACTACCCATATAACATTTTATTCACAAAAAAGCCTTTTTTTTTTTTTTTTTTTGTAGTTCTTTTGCTACGTGTATAGCGCATGCATTCCCTGGTGTAAAATAAAGTGACTAACAAATATGTACATGGAGAAACTAATGGCTCTTGAGATAAGCTTTCATGTGAAGGGTTACTATAGGTTTATTTACTACCTAATATTTTTCTTATTGCAGTATTTTGTGATGATTTGTTTTTGTTTTCCTTTTTGGCTTATGATTTAGGACATTTAAAAAAAAAGATTTTTTTTAATTTGTTAAAATAGGCAAAACCTGAATAATAAGGTTAAAGAACTTCTAAGGGTCTTGGATATTATATCTTATATGCGTTTTATTTTTATGAAGATATGTCCTTAAATCTCATATGCTTTCCACATAGCATATCATAGGAATCGAATACCCATCTTGGTCCTTATGCCCTACACCTGATGTCTTCTCATTGAACTATTTCAATAAATCTCCCAGCTAGAGAGCCTTTAAAATTTGCTAAGCGGGACACCAAATATTGGATTAAAATTCTCCGCCAACAGGCCCGTAGAAGGAGGCACCGGGTTTCCACGTCAGCAATCACTATCCTCTTAACTCTTGAAATATGGTTAAAAAAAATATTTGATAATTATAGTTTAGCCCTTGAAGTTTTAGACAATCTATTTTCCTTTTATGGTTTTTGAAATACCAGTTTACCACCTTAAGATTTGATGTGTGTATCAGTCTTCCCATTCTAGGGATTTTAGAGTTAAAATTTTAACCGTATTGGTGAGGTGACAAGAGGTGAAATACATATTGATAATTTTGTCTCCTTTATTTTGATTACTTAAAATTAAACACCAATATTATCCTTTAGTGAGTTGGTTCAATGTTTACAACATCCGCTCAAATATCCTACGGTTCACTTTAGTCCTGAGGGCATTTTTGGCACTCAAGGTATAGATAAAGATTTTTACTTTTAATATATAACTAAGGGGTTGCACATGCTATGCACACAGAAAATGTGGGCCCACTTAGATAAACAACCAGAGGTAGTTACAATATGTTTAAATTTGGGTATAGTGGGGGATTGTTTTGGGGGGGGGGGGGGGCCAAAATCGGAGGAATATTCCTCACTCTTTTCTTTACTAATAGTATAGATAATTGGGGACGGGGTTAAATGTGTCTATTAACATTTTCTTACTTATGATTTTAAGATCAAACCTCTAAAAGGGGATGATTATTATATATTGAAAATATTAAGGTGCTAAACTAGTATTTTAAAAAATTCAAGGGGTAAATGAGATTGTTAGAAACCTCAAGGCGTAAACTATAAATATCAAAACCTATAAACGTGCTTGGAAAAGGTATTGGTACATTGCCAGAATGTGATTGTCAAGTACAATAAAAAAAAATTGCCTGAATGTGATTGTCATTTACAATAAAAAAAGGAAAAAGATTTGAATGGTTCAAATCATTCAAACAATGAATGTGAGTGATTGCAAACATGGCAATCGCTTATAGGCCACCGACGAGCATCTTTATCCAGAAGATTTTGATCCCCTATTAATAACTTAAGCTTTTGGATACAACGGTTGTTTAATAGAAAACCCTCTAAAATTGTGAAGCACAAGTATCATAGTCCACGTTCAAATCATTCAAACAATGAATGTGAGTGATTGCAGACATGGCAATTGCTTATAGGCCACCGACGAGCATCTTTATCCAGAAGACTTTGATCCCTTATTAATAACTTAAGCTTTTGGATATAACGATTGTTTAATAGAAAACCCTCTAAAATTGTGAAGCACAGGTATCATAGTCCACGTTATAAGAGGACGAGATGGCATTTAAGGGTTCGGTATGCCTAAAACCAGGTTTAGCCCAACCTGCCTCGAACCCAACCTACATATATTAAAATATTATTTTTGATAGTATTTTCACATATTTTATATAAGATATACATATTTTATAAAAAATATATATATTATTAATGTGTATATTTTATTTTTTTAAAAAGCAATTCTTTCACAGTTATATGCTAACCGTGGTAGACCCACCCTGTTACTAATCCGATAGGGACGGGATAGAGTTTGGTATCGGCTAAACTCTTATAGGAACGGGTTGAGGTTTACTGAAACCCGCATCGAACCTACCCGTTGCCATCCCTATGTCCATTGTCCAATGCACGTCACTACTTATTAATTGGATCAAAATTTTCCGCGGACGAGCCTATCAAAAAAGATGATATCTGCTACAATTTCATACTGTATTTGTCTTACCTGCTTAGTCAAACGCCGCCACGAGTAGCAATCGGACCGTTAATTTAGTTTTACTTCATGTGGGGCCTATTAGGAAAAAAGACCACTAACTCCATAGTCTTATTCTCCGTCAAATTGCGGCAGATGCCAAGTAAAACTGGATTGCCACATCAGCAACGACTACTGGTTTTTTATTACAACTTAGTAGATGATGTGGTAATCACCAGTTGGTTACCGACAGACCCCTAAATCCTTATTAATAGATTAAAAGGTTTTAGTTTAAAACCTTTTAGGAACGAGCCGGTAAAAGGTACTAGTACATTGCCAAAATGTGATTGCCATGAACAATTAAAAAAATGATTTGAGATTCAAACCATTCAAACCAGTTCAATGAATCAAGATTTCCAGGCACGAGCACCTTTATGCCCTAGTGGAGAGGATTTTAATCCCTTATTTATCTAGCCACCAACCCTTATATTAATTTTAAACAAAACCAACCAAAAAGTTAAAAAAATTACATCTTCCGACGTGATTCCGCTCTGGCCTAGGTTGACGTATCCGTTCAGCATCTCTTCCTCTTAATTTTCTCTTATATTTCTGAACTATAAACGCAAGTCTTCTCTCCGTCTCCTCATCTTCTTGTGAAGATGACTTGATGATCAGACCGTATTATCTGGATTGGAAGTTGAAGATGTTCGTGAGAGGTTTTTTGTTCCTGAGTTGCTTAACTTGCTTACTGGTATTCGCTTCAGGAGCAACTCTTCTGCCAGATGACGAAGGTATGTAATTACGTTTGCTTTTGAGTTTTGATTGATTACTCAGCGTCTCATATCTTGGAAGTTTGGAGGCGGTAATTCGATTGATTTGAGTTGTTTTGCGTCCACAGTGGAGGCGTTACGGCAGATCGGGAAGTCACTGGGCAAGGACTGGAATTTCAGCGCAGATCCGTGCGGCAGAGGCTGGGGATGGAACTCTCCAACACCCGGCGATGTAGAGTTCACTCCACAGAATGTAGTCAGTTGCAGTTGCCCTGGACAGGCCATGGGCGGCGCCTCCGTCTGCCATGTCGTTGCCATGTACGTATATTATACTGAACTTGTCGCTACAAACTACGAACATAAATTGGTTAATTGCAGCAAATTGATGCAATCGTTAGATCCACAAACAGTGGAGATAAGCACCGAGGGTTTTGTTTCCCTGCAATCTGCCCTAGGTTTAGGTCAAAACTCGAAGTTTTCAATCACCATCGTCGTCGTCACCGTGACACTCATTATTTCATCATTCATCTGTCAAGTTCATGGAATTACAGAATGATAACATCCTAATTAGTTTTTCCAAGGTAATTTTTTTATCGCAAGTATCCAATTATTATTTTTGATTGTGTCATCAGCAACTCATGGAGAAATCTAAAGTGATGTAATTGTGGGCCATTATTTTTGTTGCTTGAGCCTTGACGTGATGGGCGGGTTTAATCCAAACCCGGCCCGTCAAGGGTTTAGGAAATACTGAACCCGGCCCGTCATCGGGTGGGTTTAGTTCTTTTGGTTTTTGTTTTGGAATGAGATCCTCTACAAACGGGCTCAACTGTATCCAATGGTTGCTTGCCAAGTAGTCAAGCAACCATTCTCTCCCTTCATGGGAAAACGAGAAAGTGATTTTCACTCTCTCTTACATGAACGACTTGGCAAGCAACCATTGGATACGGTTGAACCCATTTACGGGCTCAACCGTAGAGGATGTCATTCCATTGTTTTGGCAAAGTTGTTTAGCACTCTATCATGGTGTGTTCTTAGGTGAGAAAGATTATGCAAATTTTATTTTCTTTAAGACAGATTGGTACTATGATTTCAAGAGAGGTTTATGCATTTTACCCTAAATTTTATTTGAAAGAGCTTTTATATTTTTTATTTTTTAAAACATAACTTGGATTTTACCAGTAAAGAATGCGTTCAAATAAATTAATGGTATTGTTTTTTCTTATGAGGAATTTTTTTTTTGAGTGTTTTCCTCTCTGTTGCGTAAACCCCTCTATAATTTTTCTTTATAAAGCTGGGGTTATCTGAAGAATGCAAAAACCTAAAACCTCTATTAAAAAATATATATATATATATATATTCTTCTGGAAGTGCAGAATTCTTACAGCCCAGAATCTACCTGGTGTGCTCCCTCCAGAATTAGCGAGGCTTCCCAACCTCCAAGTAATGTAAGAGCTTTCAAATGTGCTTTCGCTTCACTTGAAGTCATTCCCGCCATTATTTTCTTAAACTAACTTTAACTGTCACATATTTTTCTCCATTTCACAGTGATCTCACCCGCAACTACCTTAACGGCACAATCCCTCCAGAATGGGGTTCAATGCAATTGCAGAACATGTATGCTTTCCATTACCCTTCTTCGCTTTCTTTAGCACATGGAAGCTCTTTTTTTTCTTTTTGTTTCCTTCTATAATTAATGGACAAGGTTGTAACGCAGCTCCCTTTTCGGAAATCGATTAACGGGCCGGATTCCGAAAGAACTGGGAAACATCTCCACTCTTGTGGAACTGTAAGTTTCAGTTTTCCTTCTTATTGGGGCGAGTGTTTAAGAAGATCATTTCGTTTAAATGAACTGAATAATTTTCAGGGTCATCGAGAACAATCTGCTCTCAGGAGTTCTTCCTCCAGAGCTTGGCAATCTGATCAACTTAAAGACATTGTAAGCCCTTTCTTTTAACTTCTACCTCTTTATGGGTCTGTTTTCTTTTCCTGGGCTTTTATAAAGTTATCATATTTGCTGAAAAGTTTGAAATATGAAGTTGCCTTTTGATTTGATACAATGATTTTTCAACGAGATAGACTTCTGTCCTCAAACAATTTTGCGGGGGAATTACCAAGATCATTTGCTCAGCTGATCAACTTGAGGGAAATGTGAGTTTCTTACAGGTGTTTTTGTATTTCCTCCTCAATTTCTAGTGCATGTGAAATTCATTGAAATTTCAAAATTCTGACATGTCTTTTACCCTGGCTGTCATGCAAATCACAGTCGGATAAGTGATAACCACTTTACCGGAAAGATACCCAATTTTATACAGAACTGGACAAGACTTGAAAAGTTGTAAGGCATTACTCCTCCTGAAGTTTGAGTTGTTCTTGTTTATAAGATCTGCAAGTACTCTATTATTTATCTCTATTTAATTCAAATTTCTCATATGGCAGAGTAATGCAGGCAAGTGGTTTGGAAGGGCCTATTCCTGCTGGCATTTCACTTTTGCAGAGTTTTATAGATATGTAAGTAAACCTATCTTGTTTCAGTATTTATTTTTTTATATCTACTCTTTACCTTTCGCTTTTACTTTATTCAAGAACCACAGTAGTTATTCTTATGGGTTTCTATTTGTAGGCGAATCAGTGACTTATATGGGGCAGAATCGACTTTTCCACCATTGAGCAATATTAGAAATATGAAGATACTGTGAGTAAAAAATGCTTACATTTCTCAACAGTAGTGAATTACATCTGCCTATTATACATCGTGGAATGATGTGACACTAGAATTATTGGATTGCAGGATATTGAGGAGTTGCAAGATTGTTGGAGAGATACCTGAATATATTGGGGACATGACAAATCTGAGAACTTTGTGAGTCTATACCTATTCTTCTGGATACAACATAACAAATTGCCTTTTACAGGATGCTCTTACACTTCATAGATGGGTAGAGTTACTTTGAAACGTAAGTACTGTTTGTTCAATTGGACCTGTGTCATTATATCATGTTTCGGTTGAGTTTGGCTACGAGGATGGAAGTTTGGAAATTGGATGACCTCACAATCTGTTTTGTTGGCCAAGGAAAACACATTATATAATGTTAGTTATAAAAAGTTATATAAATGAAGAAAGAGTTGGAGTCAGCCTTCTTGTGGATGGAATGGATGATAGCAAAATTTATTAGTCTCTCATTAATCAAGAATACAATAATTTCAGATATTTTGTGAATTGTTAATTTATTATCTTGTCTAAAATGAAATTTATAAATATCAAATAATCATATTTCAGACTGAAATAAGTATTTACGGTAGGTTGTGAAGGATTGTCATACTTTTAAATTGTCAGAAATTAAGTTGGAGGGCCTGAATATGACAAATTGGGGTGTTAAACTGTTTGCCTTCCCAATGGCCCTGCCAGTTGTCATTTTTAGTTTGAGCTCTTTGCATGTTTGATAAGGCAGAGATATGTCAGACACTTATGCCGTCTCTGAGAGATATTGTGAGACTCATGTAGATAAATAAAAAAAGCAAAATAAAACAATTGCAAGGATGTCAAAGAATTATGTAATGGTGGATACCATAGTTTCCTTTTCAGATGTGGGTTCAAGTGACAAAAGCTTGCTTATACTTATGTGATCATGGAACAGAAAGGGGAAAAAAAAAATGCTTCCTTCACATGTTGTGATTATGGCAGCACTGATTTTATTAGGCCAAAGACATGAATGAAAAGGGTACATTTATGGATATATCTCAAGTAGATTAAGTAGTAAGGATGGTCCATTGATTACAATATATCATCAGGAAGGGGTTTTGCATCACTTCGATTGTAAATGCATAATTGAAGTACAAGAATACTAGTCTAAAGGATTCTTGGAAAGTCCTGTTACTTTTGTGATTACTTCCAGCTATTTCATAAATTTTAATTCAGCTCTTGAGGCTGTATTCTCCTTTGATTTTTGTGAAAACCCTTTCCTTGTTAGCAAAAAGTTGAAAGAGCATCATTTCGTGTTTCTGTTTTCATTCCAATAAAAAAATATATTTGTTCCACTAAGGAGGCTTATCCCATCTAGTGGTCAGAACTGTAAATTTATAATCCTAACCTTTCTGCAAACGGTGTTCAGTTTGACTATGTGCCATCAAGTAATTCTCACCGTTTAATTTCTCTGTTGACTTGTCTGTAGCCCCTTAAAATCCTTTAAGTTGTGTTATCCTGCAATTTATATGTGCCACGTCTTTATTTACATGCTCATACAACCTACTTTGTTTTATTTTATTTTCTCTTGAGGCCTCTCCTAAAGTCTCTTAAATATGGTCATTTTTTGTCTTATCTTTCCCAGTCTTTTGCAAATATCGTTCTCAACATTTTTATTAATCCTGTAAATATGTTTCTTTTTAACAATAAAAAGAAAATGTTGCTTTTTAATTGCCAAATGTTCTTTTCAATACATCAAAAACAGACTTAGCAGCTGTCTTTTAAAATTAACTTTTTAGCTTGCTGGCAATATGTTGGTCAAATAATATTATGCCCATCCACTTACTCCATCTGACTATAATTAATCTAAACATGATCCTTACTATTCTCATTTTATAATAGTTGATCTGAGATAACAATTACTGGGGCCTCTAGGTTCTCAATACTTACCGCTGCTTCACCCCAACTTCCATTTGTTTTAAAGTTTGTTGAATATTTAAACCATGCAATGAGATGTGAACAATGATTAAAGAAGCTTGCACACAGATATTACGTGGTTTGGTATCGTGCCTATGCAAGCCTAGCATGGTATATTAGAGAAAAATTCACGCCACACCCCACCCACCCCCCCCGGCGGGCGCGCACCAACTCTTCAGTATGAACATTGAACCAGCACAAAATGAATACATTATCCAGGGTAGGGACCTGAAGGGCCCCATGGGTTCCACATTCTAAAACTTTCTTCAATTTACTCTGGAACCCTTTGACTCAAATCTAACCCTCCAACTTCTATTTTTATGTTTCATTCATTCTATAGTTTGTTTTGTATTGCTATGTTTTTTTTGTATTCCCAATTACAACTGCCAGTAAATAAAGAGGGTTGTGTCAGGTTTGCTACCAGTGTAATATTTTGATAACTAGTTATGGGATGGATGCTGATTCAATAAAAAAGAGCCAATGGATTATAAGTCAAATGACAGAAAATAGTGAAAGTGGACGTCTTTTTCTGTCCCAAATAATTTATAACTTGCCTTTTACTAATTTTCTAACTGTGTGCTTCATTGGAAATCCAATGATTTTAATGAATAAAGTATTTAGAGAGGAGAATTTTTTCCTTTGCATGAATGATATTATAATTGGATTGGCATTATATGAAAATAATTAATTAATGGCACAAACACTAATTCTGGCTTTAGTTAAGAAAACTAAGCTGAAAAGCATGCTTCTAGGAAAAAAAAATCCTAAATTGTAAAAATAAATTGGTAAAGGGAAAGTTAAAATTAATAACGAAACAAGCTCTAGGGTTGTATTTCTTTGATAAGAAAAAGTACCTGCAAAAGAGTTTTCTGAAGAAACAACCCTATATTGAAACTGGTCGATTGGTTGGACAAGGATAAAGTTCACTCATGTTAGGAAGCTCATCTATTAAATCTAGGATGAAAATCATTACAATTTTCTAAGACTTTTTTGAACTAAGTAGGAAATTGAAAGTTGACCTTTTTTTTTTGATTTAAAGACAAACAAATTACAAAGAAAAGGAAAAGAAATACAAGAAAAAATTAAACAAGGATACATCGCGAATGAGAACAACCCATGAAGTCATCGTTCACAAGAGTTCTTATGCGCACAGGAAGGTTCTTGCGCTAGAAACAGGGAACTCTTCCAACGCAAATTTTGCCAAGCCATCAGCTACAGAATTGGCTTCTCTGTAGATCTTTGTGAAGCGACAAGTAATAAACAGTCCACATAAATGCCGAGCCTCCTCCACAAGGTGATGGATTCTCCATGGGGTCGGGGCTGATTCCAGAAAGGCCTCAACGATAGTGCTAGAGTTGCTCTCAATCTGGACGAGGCTGTAGTTGAGGGCTAGCGCAACCTTAAGACCTTCAAGGAGAGCAGTAGCTTCGGCAACAATTGCATCTGTGTAGCCGATCGTCTCGGCAAGTGCACCAACTACATTTCCATCTGAATCCCGAACCACCACTCCAATTGCTGCATTGCTCGGACAGCCATTCGCAGCACCATCTACGTTGATCTTTGCCCATCCTTGCCTCGGTCTGACCCATCTGATGAAGACTTCAGACTTGCCACCTCTCGACGTGATGCTATGTTGTGCTATTTTATCAGAGTTCCTCTGCAAGGCATAAAATTGAGACGATATAAGTGTCATATGGGGAACAATATTATCAAATATAGCACGATTCCTAGCATTTCATATAAGCCAACATAAGTTCACCCATGCAGAAGCAAAAAACATAGCCCGACAATCTCCCATGTCACGTAGCTTGAAAAAGTAGTCAAAAACCTACTATTTGGAGTTTTGTAACTGAATGTTATCAGGAAGCCTGCCTTGCATTAAACCAAACCATAAGGCCCTCACAAGTTCACACTTGAATAAGAGGTGTAAGTGAGTTTCATGATCTTTGCCGCAAAGAGTGCACATCTCAAGGGGGACACCAACCCTATTGTGCAGTAGATCATTGGTTGAATTTCCTTCATGCAAAATCTTCCATAACAGGAGCCGGATTTTTTGGGCACAAGGGAGGTGCCACACTCTCAACCAATTTTTATCCTCAGCATTTGAAGCAGGGGTAGAAGAATTGCAGAGCAATTTGTAGGTGGAAGATACAGAATGCATACCTGACGCAGTGCCCGACCAAACCAACTTATCTTTTATAGCGAATTTACTGATAGGAATCATACTTATCCTGTCGGCAATTGGATCCAGCCACAATTCTCTTAGCTTGCTGATTTTCCAGGTTCTAGAGTTTTGATCAATTAGCTTGCTCACCTTGCCGTCAACACTCTCATTATCTGTATACATTTGATTTGCTATTTTTGGTTCGGTCCAACTCTTGTCTCGGATGTCCATTGAGGATCCATTTGTTAGAAGCCATCTTTTGGCTTTATCTATGATTTCTCTAGACCTGCAGATTTGCTTCCAAAGCCAGGAGTCTTTCTTCTTCGCTGTTGCCTGCAAAAAATTAGTGTTAGCAAAATATTTAGCTTTGAGAATATTAGACCAAATTTTGTCCTCGCCATTTGCCGAACTCCAAGAGGCTTTGGATAGCAATGCACTGTTGAATTTTTTGCTGTCCTTGATGTTTAATCCACCACACCTCAAAGGAAGACATATCTTATCCCAACATATTGAGTGAAACTTTTTTTCCTTGCCATGTTTATGCCAGAAGAACTTTCGAGCCTCCTTATCAATTTCATTCGCAATTTTGCAAGGCATCTTAACCGCACTCATCACATACTGACTTGAACTGAGCAAAACAGAGTTGATAAGCGTAATTCTCCCAGCCTGAGTTAGCCATTTTGCTTTCCATCCCGCTAGTCTTCTATTAATCTTGTCCATCAAGTCCCTGAAATGGTTAGCTTTTGGCGCATTCAAGAATATAGGAAGGCCCAGATATTTGCCGGTCTGATCCCAAAATTCCTACCGATCCTTCCCTTGGCTTGTCCTTTAATGCCAGGGCTGATGTAGAGTTCGGATTTGGCTAAATTCATCTTATGCCCTGCCATCTCACAAAACACATTAACAATAGCCATGAAGTGATTAATATTAGATTCAGCAGTTCTACCAAAGAGAAGTAAATCATCTGCATATAGCAAATGACTTACAGGTTCAGCCAACCTGGAGGCCTGATGCCATGGCTTAAATTTTGATGCTTAGCTCTAACCAATGTAGAAGAAAGCGCTTGTTGGGTTAAAATAAAAATGTATGGGGACAGAGGGTCCCCCCTGTCTAATCTCACGTGAAGGTCTAATTAACCCGCAAGGCTGCCCATTTATCATGACACTATAAGTAACAGAAGTGATACAATGCATCATCAGCCTAACACACTTATGATTAAACCAAAGGAAAGCAGGGTCCTTTCAATAAATTCCCATTGAACTCTATCATAGGCCTTGGCAATATCAAGCTTAGTGGCAAAAAGACCATGGTTGCTGTTTTTTTATGCTTTTTTCCTTTTATGGTATGGAACAGCTCTTGAGTAGCCAGGATATTCTCCTGAATCTTCCTCCCAGGGACAAAGGCTCCCTGGTGTGGGTAAATCATCTTAACAATCAAGGGTCTAAGTCTGTCAATGAGGATTCTAGAAATGATCTTATAACAGAAGTTACATAGGCTTATAGGTCTATATTCTCCAAGTTTTCTGGGACTTTTGCATTTAGGAATTAGCACAATGTAAGTATGGTTTAATTTTTCATCAAAATAACCATTAAGAAAAAAATCCTTGACAACCATACTTACCTCATCCTTAACAGTGAGAATATGCCTTGAAAACCATCCGGGCCTGGGCTTTTAAGAGCGCCAAGTTTCTTGACAACCGCCCAAATTTCCTCGTCAGAGACAGATCTAGTAAGTCCTTCATTCTCAATCTTAGTGATGACAGGAGAGATCTGAGAGAGCATCAAATACTCTCTCTCTTTGTTATCAGTCTTGAAAACATCGCTGAAATAGTCAATTATCGTGCTTTCAATTTCTGATGGTTCAGTGATCTTCTTATTGTACTCAATTTTTATGGAAACAATTCTGTTGGAATGTCTTCTGCTGATTGTAGATATATGAAAGAACTGAGTGTTCAAATCCCCTTCCTAGAGCCACTTTATCCTTGATTTTTGCATCCAAAATTTCTCTTGCGCCTGAAGAGCACTTATGTATTCTCTGTTCACTTCTCTTTCTATTTTTTCCAGAATCTAATCATCACAGTTCTCAAGCACTTTTTGAATATTCTTCAGTTCACTGTATAGAGCTTTGACTCTCTTATTAACATCTCCTACAATGTCCTTGTTCCAGTATGATAGGTTGTTTTTGAGGTGCTTCAATTTTCTGCTAAGATTTCCTCTGCTTGCCCTCCTTGCCTTCAATAATCTTTTGACAATTAGGCTCATCGATCCAAATTTTTTTGAATCTAAAGACCTTTTTCCTGTTGGTCATGTCATTGTTAAGGTTTAAGCATAGTGGGCCATGGTTGGACCCAACAATGGGGTCTTGCCACAACACACAATTGGGGAATAGAATACACCATTCGGTGCTGGCAAGCACCCGGTCTATTCTTTCCCTAATCCGGTTAGTCCCCATCCTGCCGTTAGATCAGGATAGTCTCATCCCTTTGCAGGGGAGGTCAAATAAAAAACAATCATTAATAAAATCAAAAAATAGGTTAGCTTTTTGAGAATGAACCCGATTACCTCCACGCTTTTCGTGCCTGTACCTGACGACGTTGAAGTCCCCAACTGCACACCAAGGCATGGTAGAGTCATTCGCCAGTCTTCTCAGGACATTCCATTGATCAGCTTGAATCCGGACACAGGAACTGGCATGAACGAAAGATAGATTGAAATTCATCCTGCCAGTCCCTCTGATATTTGCATGGATGCACCAGCTCATGACCTCTTCGATGACAACCGTGCAGGAGTTGTCCCACAGCACCCAATAACCCTCAGCTCTGTCATTTGCCGGGCTCCACCAGCAATTAGGAAAGCCCATACTTCTACTGTATCTCTTTGATTTTCGGTCATCCATAAGAGTTTCAGACAAAAACAACACATTTGGTCTACTCATGCGCACAAGATTGCGCAAATGGAGTCTTGCCGGGGATCGACCCAGTCCCCAGCAATTCCAAGCAACAATTTTCATTTTTTGGAAACCGGCAGGTTAAGGCCGGAAGAAGAAGAAGCGGGAGAAGAATGAGAAATGTCACTGGTCGAGCAGATTTCAGTAATTTGAGGGGAGGCTTTTCTTTTCTTAGAAGGGCCTTGGGCCCCCTCTTTCCCTACTAACCTGAGGTGGTCCTTGCTGGAGACAAACCTGGGCTGACTTAAGGAAGCGCTTCTGGGCTTAGGACTCCCCATAACCTTAGCTTTGGGCTTACTAATGTTGTTCAAAGCCTGGCCCATCTCATGAATAGTCAGGTGCGGTGAAAGGCTGAGAGAAATGCTTGGACTGGTCTTGTTCTCATGGGCCCCGAATTTGAAGAAGCTTGACACAAGCAAATTAGGCCCATCCCACGTGGGCCCACCAGAGGAAACCGGCAAGCTACCGTTGTAGCTATCATTCACACACGGCTTGAGGCAAGCATTGTTGACTCCGTCAGGCCAGCTGGCGGTCAAATCCATGTCAGGCGGCTGCTGGAAATCTTGCTGAGTACGTGACTGGGTAGAGATTGCCTCGGTCTCCTCCAAACTCGGATGACGACTCAGAGCCTGACTCGCAAGCTTTTGACTCAGCCTAAGGGGGGTCTTGGCAAGGGGATTTCTTCTCCTTTTCATCATGATGGCAAGCTCACCAGTATATTTCCTGCACAAACTATCATCTAGACCAGAAGACTTAGCAACAAAAGGGTTAGGACAGCATAAAATGAAATGACCTATAATGCCACAGGAAAAACAAAAAGATGGTAAGTTTTCAAATCTGAAATCTAACTAATTATTCAAACCCTGCTTAACTTCAAACAAAATACCAGACGGAATCGGCTTATCAAGCGGGAGCCGGACTTTAGCCGAGACTTCCGAAGCTTGGAGATCGTCCTCGTCAATCTCCGTCTCCAGGCCGGAGCCGCACAACCCGACCAAGTCTCTGATAATTTTATCGTCGTGAAACTTTTTAGGCAGCCCAAGGATTTTCATCTAGAGCGTAATATTGCTAAAAATAAATGAAGAAGCCATCTCGTCATCATGAACCTCATCCATAAGAGTCATAGATGAGTTGATGACCCAGGGCTGGGACTGCAGCACTCTGTCTCTCTCGTCTTTAGAAGAGAAACCCAAAATAAAACGCCTGTGAGCAACCTTAAGGCACTTGTAGATCTTGATGTCTTTCCAAAGCCGGCCACAAGCATTCCTAAAGGAGTTGGTTTGGACATCCTCATCACATAGTTGACAGACAATGTGGTTGGTCCATTTTTCCTCCACTCGCCTTCTATCTTCATCCGCAGGTCTAAAAACCTTATCTGGCCGAGGAGGAATGAACAGCTTTTGTAGCTTAGATGTGAGGTCATCCATGAGATAGGGCAACAAAGGGCTCAAGAGAAATCCTAAACCGCAAAAGCCTTCCCCAGAAAACAAAACCCAGGAAAAAACAGATAACCAATAGAGGACCAAGCTTCAGTAGAGGGAAGAGGGGGCCTCAAGACTGATTAGAGCGCAATCATGGGGGAAACAGAGGGGAGACGGCATAGGGAGAAGGGTTTCTTCAGAGCAGCTTTTTGCGCCTTCTCAGGGTGCCTTGAGAACGTGTAATGAAAAGTTGACCTTTTATTTCTTTGAAATATACCCTTCGCAGGTTGGTATAATTTGGACAGTAATTCATTATCTTTATTTTATATTTTCCTATGACAACTGAATTTGACCAAAGAAAGTTAACTTTTTTTAAATTTCTAAAAAGAACGTTCGTTTTTCCTAGAAAGTTGAACTTTCCATTCAATTACACAACCTTAGGAAAGTATTCATTTGATGTGTTAAGAGCTGAAAGATGAAAATTTAAGTTGTGATCATTATATATAAAATATTGGGAAGTTTTACGGAAATTGTTTTTTTTTCTTAATACATTGAATTGACGGTTTGTTATAGTAACTCTTCTCATATCATTTGGTATCAATTTTTATTTTGTTTTTCTTATCAGCATTTGTAATTTGATTAAAACGTTTTACAAGCAGAATGTAACACAATTAACATGGGAAACAACCTGTTCTTTGTCTATTTTGTGTTGCTATCATCTCTTACAGAGACCTTAGCTTTAACAAGCTAACAGGAAAAGTTCCAGAAAATTTTAACAGCCTGCGAACAGTGGATTTCCTGTAAGCAATCTCATCTTCAGGTTTTACATTCTTCCCAATGAGTTTCTATGATAGCTGTGTACTTATATTGTTGGGTGGACGACTGTTATGATTTAATAGCTGGTCCAATCACATGGTTCATAATGGGGTTTTCTAATAGGTACCTAACAGGGAACACGCTGACTGGATCTGTACCTGTGTGGACGGTGAATAAAGCAAATTTCATGTAAGTTTTTTCCTGAATGCTTCATATAGTTGCAGAGCTTTATTGTGATTTTCACATCCATTAGGTCTACATTCTAGTAACCTCAGTTTTGATTGAAGGTCAAATTATTTTAGGGTTTTACCATTAATTTGTGCTACTTTCAGACCCAAAATTTTAATTTATGAGCCTTTCCCGAACCAAAATAACCCCACAGAGATGATCACATGGTTTGTTATATTTGATTTTTGTTGCTATTGTGATATTATCATAATGATTTCTGGATCTAGGCCACAATTGAAAAGGCTGATAACATGTCTGGTGCAATTGGAAAATATAGTTTGAACAAATTACACAAGTGGGTGAACTACCATTGATAAGTTGTCGTATTTGTGTATTCTAATTCATAAGTGGGTGAACTACCATTGATAAGTGGGTGATCTATATGTGTTCATTAGATTTAATCTATTAACATTTTCATCAGAGTGAGGCATATGTTAATGTTTGTTGCAGAAGGTCCACTGAACAGATCTGATCTTAAGACAGTTATTTGGTAATGACATGAAACAGCATGGATCCTTCGATAAGTGCTGACACATCATGTTTTTGACTTTTCTAAATATATTTAGCTTGCTTTTCATGAAAATGTTGTTAATTGAGAAGAATGTTTCTGAAGTGTATCAGTTAATTTTTTTTTTTTTTTTGATTGATAATGAAAATTATATGTATAAAGAGAAGAGAGAAAAGAATAGCACAAGAGAAAAGAAGTGTATCAGTTGATTGAAAACGTCTTTATGATTTAAAATGAGAAAAAATCATAGTGATACCACTACTTGGAAGAAGCTGAATTTTTACAGAAGGCAAAAAAAAATCCAATCATAATGCATTACTTATCTACAAACAAGAGAACACAAAGTGTTTCAAGTTGAAAGTTTCTCTCACTGAACCTAGAGTTTGAGGCTATTAGAGTACAGATTCCAGCTAGCAATGAACTGATTCCTTGAATAATGCTTATTCATTTAGCTTTTGCTTGATATCAATAGATTTCAATCTCATCATCAAAGGATAGTTCTGTCCTCATCACTACTTGTAAGGGAATTCTTCTAGGGGCTTAGGTATATCTGGTAATAACTGTGGTAGAGGTGCAAGTGCGGAGATTAGTACTATTGTCTCTAAAGCCATAAACATGTATTATGATAAATAAAAAAATTTGTTATATATATATATATATATATATATATAAAGTGGCCCAATATTTCGTTGAAGAAGTAGCAACTTAATTAGGGACATGATATTTAAGTAAATAACTTAATTATATATATATATATATATATATATATATATATATATATATATATATAAATATAAATTTAAATTATATATATATATAAACTATAAGCAGCTTTAATTAAGCAACTTGATTATACAATATATTACTGCATCTTAATTATATAAAATATAATATAAATTTTATATATAAAATTAAGCAACTTAATTTTATATATATATATATATATATTTAAAAATTTAATTGTCATTTTCTTAGGGACATGATATTTAAGTAAATAACTGCGTCTTATGTGAAATATAATGAGCAATTAGGGTATCTTTGCTAAGGCAAGAAGCAGCTTTAATTTCTTCGTTAGAATCTGGGCATTAGCCAGATCGATGCTCCCACTTTAATCAAAGCCTCTTTGACTAGCCTTCCAGTATATTTTACGTTGTTGTTTTGAGCTCCACCCAAGGTAATGCATGCAATTGAAAAAATTCAGAGGGATTTTCTATGTGAAGGGGGAGGATTTAAAAAGAAGGATCATTTAGTAAAGTGGAAACATATCTCTAGGAATTTAAGTCATGGAGGACTCTCTTGGAAATGTGCACTTGAAGAACTCTATGCTTTTCGGAAAATGGCTTTGGAGGTTTGGCTAGGAACAGGGGAATTTGTGGCATCAGGTAGTTATGAATAAGTATGGCATTCACATAATGGGTAGGAAGTTAATCATAACGATAGAATACATTATGAGTGCCCATGGAGGTCTATTTTGGCCCTAACTTGATCATTTTTGCTTCTTGTGTTCAACAAGCTTTGTATGGAGGACCCCAAAAAGTTCTAGTCTGATGTATGGTGGGGCGACTCTTCTATTGCTTCCCTATTCCCACGTATTTTTTCGTATTCGTACTCTTAGGGACCCCTTCCTTTCTTGGTCCTCATATGGATTACAATGGAACTTTTAATTTCATAGGGACCTACGTGACCTACAATTGGAAGAATTGGGTGTGTTATTAGAATCTCTTAAAGAGGTTGTAATTCAACCGTTGGTTCCTGATGTTAGGCTTTGACAACCTGATACTCAGGGTTTGTTTTCATGTAAGTCTTGGGTGTCTCATTTTGGGAAGGAATCATCTCTTTTTCCGTGCTTCCCCACGTCCTTTTATGGTCAGCCAAAGTCTCCCTCAAGGTCAGAGCCTTCTTATGGCCTTCAGTAGGATCAATACTTCATATATTCTTCAGCGCTGTTGAAAATCTTGGGCTATCTCACCACTTGTTCGTATGCTTGTATGAGGGACAGGGAGACAACCGATCACCTATTTCTGCATTGTGATTTTGTTGGTTTTTTGTGTGGAGGAGATTGCTCTCTTTGGCAAGAGTTCTGTGGGTACTGCCACGAACTATATGTCATATGGCTGAAAAATGGGTCTTTCCGCATATTTCAACTCTAGGTAGAAGGCTGTATTATGGGGCATCCATGGGTAGTGTGGATGAATCGGAATAGGAAAATGTTTGAAGATAGGTACAAAGGAAAAGGGATAACCCTCGACACTGTTATGGCCCTTGCAGCTTTTTGGAATTCAATCGATCCGGAGTTTTGTGGACTTGGGCTGGGGGAGATTGTAAGAAGTTGGGAAAGTATAGTAGAGAAGAGGTTTTCTTTCTACATTGTATGCCTGGCAGTTGATGTTTAGGTTCTGTCTTTTTTTGGTTTTCTGACCACATTCCATTTCTCATGGGACGCTTTCTCTCCTTGTATGTTTATTTTTCAGTATCTTAACACATGCTTTATTACTGATCCAAAAAAGAAGAAGCAATGCTCCCACTTGAGGGGAAGCATTGAAGTTATGTACCACAAGATACATATGCACTTATACACACATTCATACATAATTGAATACATACATGTGTATGTATCTGTCTATATATATGTATGTATGAATATTTTCATATATGCACGCTTGTATTTATTTATGGGCTTATTACTTTATTTTATAAGCATTATCAATTTTTTTTTTGGGTATGAATCAGGGACCTAGGGTAGGGGGAACGGCACATAGCCGGGACTCATGCACGCTTGGGGTGAGGGTGGGAGTAGAACCTGAGACCTGGCTATTACCAGCACAGGTCTTTACCACCAGGCCAGGTGGTGCCCTCTAAGCAATATCCTTCTACAGATTGCTGTTTGCTGAACCTTCAGTTTATCTATGCTTCTTAATTGTCGAGAGATTTCTTGTACCAAGCATCAAGTGATTCCACTACAACTGTTTGAGTGATTCCAAATTATATATCCTTTCTAATTCAAAATCACTGCAACAATATCTCTTATTAGATCTATTTGCATCCTAGAAACTTCAAACTTATTCCCAATTTACCACCATTGTATGCTTACCCTATGTGTGGATGTTTGGAAATAAGCAAGAGTAAAGATAAGACATTTGCGGTGACAGTGTGTCGTTATTCCTTTTTTCCCCTCTTTTTTGAAGATTGGTTGGTAAATTGAGGTTATTATTCTTTTTATCGATGTACTTATACTTGCTTTGATCTTCTTCCTCTTTTTGATATATCTGGTATCCCCTCTGAATAGCCATCTTTCTTGCTGAATCACATTATTTGCTTAAGCGACGTTTCTTTTTCTAATAGTTTTGGTAGCTAACTCCCACGGGACTCTTCCCTTGAAATTGTGCTTCCGCTCTTGTACATATGATGCCAATAAGCAGAAATAATGTTTTATCACTTGGGCATGAGATTTCAACAAAATTACTGTTAGGATCATGGACTAAAATATTGGGAGTTAAAATCTTTCCTCTGCCATTCTTGAAAAATTGAACAAAAAAGGCAAAGAAAAGAAAATCATCTCCTTAAACTTTATGATGAGAAAAAAATTTATTTTCTGCATCCACTTGTCAAGTGTATGAAGCACCACCTTTTGCTTTAATTCGTCATGGTTTTATTTATTTGTTCAAAACACACATATTCATTTTTTAATATTGGAACACAGTGATCTTTCCTATAACAACTTCACATTTGGAAGCTCAGGGCCACCTACTTGTCGTCGGGAGAACATGTAAGATTCCTCTCAGCTTTTACTTTGATGTGATTTACTACTAACCAGAATTTGTTTTGTCCTTCAGAAACTTGTTTAGAAGCTCTTCGTTAGAAAAAAATCTGTAAGTTTATATTTGCTTTTTAATGATCATTACAAGTTTCACTGTTGATAACTAATTCTTGTAATCAATGCACTTGGTTTATTTCTAATTCTATCCTTGATACTATATTGATCTAGAGATGGAGGTATTCTGTGCTTGAAGAACATTTCTTGTCAAGAGAGTAAGTTTGCGTTTTTGTAATTGGAGTATGAGATATTTCATTTAATTTTAAACATTACTACAATCACTTGCTGGTTTATATAAGAAAATATTTGTTCGAGACTCTAATCCAAAGTGTAAAGAAGATGGTTTGACACATGAACTATGAGAGGAATTTAAATATCATTTGTCCATATAGCTATGACATCCACTCCTGAGAATGGTCTTATTTGTTGATATCAGTTTTGTTAAAAATGGTTTTGTGACTTTTTAAAGCAACCTGTGCAAGTTAATACATTAGTTCTGTTATGAACTAATTAAACATCACGACTGTGCATTTCTGCTTCTCATGGAAATTGACCTATTAACCAAAAAGCAGCCTAAAAGAGAAAAAAACACTTGGTACAAATTGAGTACTAGTTAACGGGTAAATGCTGGTTGAGTTGTCTTATTTTTATTTTTATTTTTTTAAGTATGCAAATACAAGGGTGAATGGTTATCTTGAGTGAGAAATAAGTGTAATTATAGGCCTTTTATAAATATAAAGGAAGCTAGTTTAGAGAATAAGATTAATATGAAGAGTCTTGGAGATTTTCTTATACCCAAGATGGTGAACTATAGGGTATAGACCAATCACTGCACATAATTTTGTAACGCCCTGTAACCTGTTACAAACTGCATATTTTGTAAAAGTACATAATAAGCACTAGTTGGTGTATTCTCTAGATTATTGTGATTAAGATGACCTACATAAGCCTATAAAGTATGGTAAAAAACTTTAACATGGTATAAGTCATGTTGAAATTACGGTCCCAAGAGGTGTGGACCTGGCAACAAACCTAGCCTTTAGACTTGAACTTGCTTATATTAAACGTCCTTGCATGCAACATTGATATATCTTCTCAATGATATGGTGGAAAATTCACATAAGGGAAATGCAATATAACATGGTTTTCTCATTACACGATGTTTTACATTCCTCTGTTCCAAGAAAAGATTCGTATATGATGTTTTGGCTGGTGTGCTTCTTGTTTTCTATCTTGAAGGAAACATGAAAAAAAATTGATATCTGATACCATTTCATGAAGAAAAAGGTTACGTCCTGTATTGAGAGTTGGAAGAGAAGAAAACACATTAAAAATGGTCAAAAATTAAATTGGTGGAACCTGAAAGGAGAAAAAACATAGTTGCTTTCAGAGAGAAAAAAATGAAAGAGGAAACAAACATGGGATCTCTAAAAAACCCAACGTGGATGTTGAATGAAATGTTCAATTGCATCAATAGAACAAGGGGAGAAGTAGTTGTAAAAGAAACCTAAGGTAAAATTCAATCTTGAAAATAAATATGTTCAAAAAGCTGTTGAAGAGAAAAGGCTTTATTTTAATGCTTCACAAAGAAATAAGAGCAAGAAAAATATATAAATATTCAAAAAAGAAACTAAAAATAAAATACGTGAAGCTGATAAAAGGGCACTCCATTTAGCACTCATCAATCTTGTACTGCATTTTATCATTATTATTGTGTTATTTGCATTCCAATAAGCATTCATCAATTGCTTCCTTTTTTGTCAGAGTATTATGATGTCCATATAAATTGTGGTGGAGATAGAGTAAAAGTCACTGGAGGAACAACATACACAGAAGACAACAACCGAGCTGGTGCTTCAATGTTTTTTCAAGTTAGAGATGATTGGGGATTTAGCAGCACCGGTAATTTCTTGGATGATGGTCTTCAAGATGATATATATAGAGCAACCAATTCATCCAGGCTCTTGATGAGCGATTACCAACTGTATATGACTGCACGCCGCTCACCCCTATCTTTTACGTATTATTTCCCGTGTCTGGGAAGCGGGAACTACACTGTATACCTCCATTTTGCAGAGATAGTATTCACTGATGATAAAACATATGGAAGCCTTGGAAGGCGCATATTTGATGTTTATATTCAGGTAGTTAATTGCATTACACAGATACCGTCATTAACTTGAAAGGAATGGTCCTAATTTGGATTTTTTTTCCAGGGAAAAATGGTGCTGAAGGATTTCAATATTGCAGATAAAGCAGGTGGAGTTGGTAAGGCCATTATACAAAGATTTCCTGCAGTAGTTGTGACAAGTAACATCATGGAGATCCGTTTTCATTGGGCTGGGAAAGGGACAACACGCATCCCTTCTGCAGGAACCTATGGTCCACTAGTATCAGCTATTTCTGTGACACCAGGTGTGTTGTATGCTGCTGTTATTCCAATCCATTTTTGGAACTGGGTAAACTGATTCTAGACAACATTTCTCGCAGCTTTTCTATTTTATGGTATTCATTACTGTTGTAAATGATTCTATTAGAAAAAAGCTGAGATGCAGTTTTTAACTCTTAATCGCTTAAGGTAAAAGTTAAGTCTCAATGCTATGACATTTTAGAGACCTGAGATGAATTATTCATGGAGATTTGTATTGCTTAGTACTCCATGTCTCATAAGTGGAAATATCATTTTTTTTTCTTTTTTTGATGGTCACAAGTGGAAATATCAGTGCATTGCTTACATGATGGTAATTAGGCATTTGTTCACAAGGATAAAAAGGGTAGAATTGAGATCTTTAAGAACACTTAGTGGGAACGAAGAATTGAAACCCAATATTACTTTCCTTTGTACAATTTCAATTCCTTTGAGTACAAGGAAGAATCTGACACACAGATGTACCAAGGGGTTGGTGGAGAAATTCTCCCTAAAAGAGAAAAAGGAAAATTGGAAGAAAATTACCATGCAAGCACACTGTCATCCAGCAATCATAGCTTTATAGTGTTTGATTTGATATTTTTGTCCTTTGTGAGTAACTGAAATGCTTTTCCTTTATGCAGATTTTCAACCTCCTCGTGGAAAGGGAAAGCCTGTAGGAGTTATTGTTGGAGTCACAGCTTCAGTTGTGTGTGTCATATTTGTAATCCTAGGTATCCTTTGGTGGAAAGGCAGTTTTCAAGGGAAAAGCAAAATGGACAAAGGTCTGCACAATCAAATATGCAAATTCCTGCCATTAAAGAAAAGAAACTATACAAATGCAAACAAATTCATAGATCATAAACATAAGAAATAAGCAGATGCGCGCACACACACATGCACATCTGGATGTGTGTGCACGTGAATTTTAAGAATGCAGTGACAAGCTGGAACAATTTTTTTACCTCCTTATTTGCTATTGTGTGAAATCCCAATGATAAGGCTGAACTTCTTAGTCTAAAAATAGTATAAGCAATAACTTTTACAAATTTATCTGCACATTGTCTAACCTCACATGGCGTCTGAACAGATCTGCAAGGTCTTGACTTGAAAACTGGTTCCTTCAGCTTAAGGCAAATCAAAGCTGCAACAAACAACTTTGATATTGCAAACAAGATTGGAGAGGGTGGGTTTGGATCTGTTTATAAGGTATTCGATTTTAGAAACTTGCCTTAGTCTATTACTTTCTGAGTCAAATTTTTGCAGTCATATACAACAAATTATATATATATTTCATTGTTATTAAAAAGCAGGGCCATTTATTAGACGGCACCATAATTGCAGTGAAGCAGCTTTCTTCCAAGTCAAAGCAAGGAAATCGTGAATTTGTCACTGAGATTGGCATGATTTCTGCTCTGCAACACCCTCATCTTGTAAAGCTTTATGGATGTTGTGTTGAAGAAAACCAATTGTTGCTTGTATACGAGTACATGGAAAATAACAGCCTTGCTCGTGCTTTGTTTGGTATGTTTCAATTATACATCTTCTCTTCTACACTTGTTTTTTGGTATTCTGTACATATAATGTTGCTAATTTCTTTCTTTCTTTTGTTTGTGAATTTATATATTTATTTATTTTTTGATTATCTAAAGGTCCAGAAGAGTGTCAATTGAAATTGGATTGGCCATTGAGACACAAGATCTGTATTGGGATAGCAAGAGGTTTAGCATATCTCCATGAAGAATCACGACTAAAGATTGTTCACAGGGACATCAAGGCCACTAATGTATTACTTGATAAGGATCTAAAACCTAAGATATCTGATTTTGGTCTCGCTAAGCTTGACGAGGAGGACAACACCCATATAAGCACTCGAGTTGCGGGAACTTAGTAAGCCAAGAATGCTCTACGTATTTGGTCATAGAGTAAAACGTTTGTTCATAGTCAAAATTTAAGAAATTATTTCAATTTCACAATTTCAGCTGAATTTTTCAAAATAACTGGTCATCTTTCATTTGAAGCCCGAGACTAAGTTTATTGCTAAGACCAAGAGCAATTTGTATTATTGGTTGTTATAAAAGCATTTCTACCTAGATTTTGTTTAGGACCATCACTTTGTGTAATGGGAAAAGCCTTGGGCTGCCAACGCAACCATTTAGTACGAAATGTCAAAGATTAGGTCTGTTGCCAGTCCATCCCTCTTGTGATTATGCTTTGGCAAGACTTACATTAAGTTATGGTCCTTTTCCTATTAGGTGCAAGCCCATATTGGGAGTTATTTCATATAATATGTATTCATTTTCATTTTGATATTGCAGTGGATACATGGCACCTGAGTATGCAATGCGGGGCCATCTGAGTGACAAAGCAGACGTTTATAGTTTTGGAGTTGTCGCCTTGGAGATCGTTAGTGGTAGGAGCAACACCAGTTACAGGCCAAAGGAGGACTGCATTTATCTTCTTGACTGGGTATCTCTTGGATTTAGCATTTATATATGTCTGATATTTTGATATCCAGTGCTCATGAAGTGTAATCACTGCTTTTACTAGTTGGGAACTTTAAAAATTCGAGATTTCAAATCTTTATAACCTTCTTCTGTTTGTAGGCACTGGATTTAAAAGAGAAAGGAAATCTAATGGAGCTAGTTGATCCGAGGTTGGAGTCAGAATTTAGTGAAGAAGAGGTGATGGGAATGATCGATGTGGCTCTCCTATGCACCAATCACTCTCCAACGCGTAGGCCTCATATGTCTACCGTGGTGAGCATGCTTGAAGGCGCTGCTGGTCAGGAGTTTGTTCTGGGTTCAAGTACATCCAATGAAGATTTGATTTTGAAGGCCACAAGGAAAGTGAACCAACAGCAACAAGACCAAAACATGGGAGAGAGCCAGACTGCAAGTATGCTCATGGATGGTCCATCGTCTGTTTCTTCAACCTCAGCCTGGGATCTTTACCCTTTCAATCAAAACTCCCAGTATTGGAGAAACAGAGGGTAGAGTAAATGTGCATCATTTTGATTGGTAAGCTATTTGTCTCATATTTACAATCTACTGGTTTGCAGCTTCTTTCTCCATCTGTTGTCTATACTTGAGCTGTGGTTACATCAGCTGTGTATATTAAGCTATAACAAATCCTGTGACAAAACTGCAATATATTCTACTACAAACCAGAAATTCTTATTATAACGTCATGATTTGATTGATTTGGATAATTTTCTCACTGTTGCGTATTTTGTACAAAGGTTCGGTAAGTGATATGCAAGTCCCCTAAAGGATTTTCTTAATTTATCTTCAAACTCTGGCATTGCTTAATTAACTGCTTATTTTCTGCTTTTAACCTACCACTTTTTTAAGCTATTAATGCTTATGATATCCATTAAATAGGTAAGCTTCTGTCCTTATATATCAGAGGAAGATAACTTAGAAGGACAGTTGCTACTTTATCACTCGCAAGTACTACTTTTAGCCGCAAGTACATAAAATAAAGCTTTGCAGATGATATATTTAGCCTCAAAGTTTAAGATAATCTTCATCTTTTTGTCATGACAAGGAACTTAATTATTGTATCTAGAGACAATATGTTTATCTCCAAAACTTTAAAATAGTTTATTCAATTTTGTGATTACAACAACTATATTTATTTACTAAACATTAATTTTCCAGATCACCAAAATAGAGATTAATTTTCCAACGTCCCCCAGATCACCAAAATAGAAAAACTTCAGCATTAATTATCTATCCATGAAAACCATAAATACCAACTCTTTATGCGTTACACAGAAAAAACTCTTAAAATCGTCAACTCCCTTGGCATCAGCAAACACCAAATCTACAAATGAAGATGACGCTGAACGAAAATTCTTCTTCAAGTCACTATCTGGGGAAAAATTAAATGGAGATGGTGAAGGGAGTTTTCTCTTCGGAGGCGATGGCTTCACAGGACGTGATGGAGCCGCTGGTGGTGGTGGGGGTGGAAGCAGAGGCAAAGGAGTTAAATTAGCTGTGGAATCTGGTAATTTTGATTTTGAATTAAGCTAACGAGTGTAGAAGCACTGTTAGAGATTGAAGGAAACAGGGAAGCAGAGTTCGAAGATGGGTACGATGGAGTACTCGATTTAAAGCTTCTTCTTCCACAGTTCTCTACTGTTACTGTAGAACGCAATTCGGAGCTCAATCAGTCCTGGATGGGCTCTCCTTACCGGCATTTGTGCTCCAATTAGTAAAGTTTTCCATTCCTCCTACTTGAAACATCCTCCAATACGGAGCCATTAAGCAGTCTTTCCCATCAGGAGAAACTCTTGGGAAGTAAAACTCTTCTTCTTCACGTAACCATTTCATCATTTCCGTAATGCTTCTTGAAATTTCGTTGGGAAATCGGTAGAGGTGGGTGAAGATTCAGTGAACCCAGTTTCTGATACGGTGAAATAGCAGTAACCCCATCGTTGACATGGCCTGAATGGGTGTTACTTTAGACTCCCATGGGAGTTCACCAGAGTATAGAGAAACTCAGAGTTAAAGGCAGAGGTTTTTGGCAGCATAGGCAACTTCATTTTTGCAAAAGAACGTCAAGAGAGGTTTTTATCATTTTTCAAATGTCAGGGCTTCTAAGTGCAGAAGATATAATTGATCAATAATCGATAAACCTCATAGTTGCACAACCGATTTCCTCTGTGGCCATTCGTATTTCGAATGGTCTTTCGAACTGTAAGGACGCGACACGCGTCCTCCTCATTTTAAAACCAAAAAAACACGTAGAAAGCAACTGAAGGAGAAAAACTAACGTCTTCGACTAAAACTAACGACGCTTGCGACGTTTGCTTACTTGTCTTCGGATCATTTCTGAACTTTTCAACAGAATGATGAGAATAGAGAGAGAGTGAGAAAGCAGCCCATCAAAATCAACAGGAGAGGAAGGAGGGTATCATGGAGACAAGGCTTTACGAAGCATCACTCAGCGGAGACGTAGCCTCTTTGAGCGAGCTGATCAAAGAAGATGAACCGGTTCTGGACAGGACTTTCTCCTGGCTAAACGAGACTCCTCTGCACATCGCGGTCATGCGTGGCCACCTAGACTTCACAAGGTTTCTTTTAAGCCTCAATCCTAAACTCGCTCTCAAGTTAAGACTCACAAGGATGCTCGCCCCTTCATCTGGCCTCCACTGAAGGCTACGTCGATATCGTAAGAGAATTATTGCGGGTGGGTCCTGACATGTGCCTTGCTCGCGATCAAGACGGAAGAACACCTCTCCATTCATCTAGCCGTCATGAAAGGCCGAGTCGATGTCATAACTGAGTTGATTCGGATTCGATCCCAAGTGACTCGCGAGCGATTCGATCATGGCGAGACTCTTCTGCACTTGTGTGTGAAGCACAACTGAGTTGAAGCCCTTCGGTTGCTGGTCGACTCGGTGAGAGACGTCGACCTGGTCAACGCTCCTGACGATGAAGGCAACACCGTGTTGCATCTCGCTGTAGCCAATAAGCAAGTAGAGGTATGACCTCTATCTTAGAAATTTACACTTTTCTTCTTCCTTCTGGGTTTTTGACCTCTGTGTTGCATCTGCAGACCACGAGATACCTGTTAGCCAGAGTTGGGGTGAAGGTAAATTCCTTGAACAGGAACGGATTCACCGCCATGGATGTGATAGAACATTGTCCAAGAGATTTGAAGAACATGGAGATCCGAGAGTTGCTTCGAGATGCAGCAGCTTTAAGAGGTAACAACACTTCCCACGCAGCAATGGCGGCATCACCACACTTTGAAATCGTGACACAGGCAGATAGTTCTGAGATTTTGAGTCAGCAAGTATAAGAAATGAATTCAAAGCCGGATGAGGGTTGGTTGGGACAGCGAAGAGCAGCTTTAATGGTGTCGGCTACACTCGTGGCAATGGTGGCGTTTCTGGCTGGAATCAATCCTCCAGTTTTTTTCATCATTATTACGGATTTTACCAGATGTTCTTGATTTCCTACTCAGTATCTTGGTTTGCTTCACTGAGTATAATCTTTTGGTTACGAGCGGATCCACACACCAGCATTGGTTCTGCAACTGGGTTTTGACGGCTGCAATGTGGATCGCCATCTTTTTCATGGCGTTTGCTTACTTGGTTTTGATCAGTGCGACTTTGCCCGGTGAATCAACGTCGGGCATAATATTTGCATTTTTTATTCCAACGTTATTGATATTGGCGATAATTGGCGTTTTTATCCTTGTACACGTTATCCGCTTGGTGTTACGATTGGTCAGAATTAAAAGGGGAAGACGAGCAGCATCAGCGAACCAGAATGAAGAAAAGGTTCGAGGTGGTTTTTGTCTCTTCTGATTGTAAACTATGATTGATGGGCTGCTTTCTCACTCTCTCTATTCTCATCATTCTGTTGAAAATTTCAGAAATAATCGGAAGACAAGCAAGCAAACGTCGCAAGCATCGTTCGTTTTAATGGAAGACGTGAGTTTTTCTCCGTCAATTACTTTCTCCGTGTTTTTTTTGTTTCAAAATAAGAAGGATGCATGTCGCGTGTGACATCCTGGCTGCTTGAATGGACAGGTGAATGGGTAATCTCCTTGGGAGCTACCAGGCGAGGATGTGCATATGGTTGGAATCCCACAACGCTCGGGGATGCTATAAGTAGTCTTAAGACCCCAACTAAGCAAGAGGCCTTTTAAGAAGTAACACGAGACTAAATCCACTGGGAACTCTAAAGTTAAGCGTGCTCGGGTGGGAGCACTGTTAGGATGGGTGACCCTTGGGAAGTTTTCTCGTGTTATCCTTGAGAACAAATCCGTGAGGGCCCGTGGGCCCAGAGCGGACAATATCTTGTTGGTTATGGTCTGGGGTGTTACAAATGGTATCAGAGACTGTCCCGACCGGAAAGTGTGGGGGTTCGCCCCAATGCGAGGACGCGTTGTCCCATGGGGGGAGTATGTGACATCTTGGCTGCTTGAATGGACAGGTGAATGGGTAATCTCCCGGGGAGCTACCAGGCGAGAATGTGCATATGGTTGGAATCCCACAACGCTCGGGGATGCTATAAGTAGTCTTAAGACCCCTAACTAAGCAAGAAGCCTTTTAAGGAGTAACACGAGACTAAATCCATTGGGAACCTAAAGTTAAGCGTGCTCGGATGGGAGCACTGCTAGGATGGGTGACCCCTAGGAAGTTTTCTCGTGTTATCCTTGAGAACAAATCCGTGAGGGCCCGTGAACCCAGAGTAGACAATATCTTGCTGATTATGGTCTGGGGCGTTACATCGCGTAAGGAAAGTAAATAATGGAAGGGGAAATTACCCTTGCACATATGGAGACCCCATCGTCTTCTGCTCCTGTTTCATCTGAAACAGCCTTGACCGTCACTCCTACGCCCCTCTCCTACAAAATTACAGCATCAATAATTAAATGACATGTGTCCATAAAAAAGTTAAAGAAACTTATGGCGTTTATTTCTCGTCTCCATCTCCATCAATTTCAAACCAACATTTGACTAACCCTCCTTAACCCGCCCTCCTCAAAACCCAAAAACCCAAAATCATGAGTACCTTAGCTGCTTTAACGACTTCACCAAAGAAAAATGTTTTGAAAGCAAGGAAGGGAGCAGGGCACTACACTACAACATCACACTTTTGGATGATTTCACTTGGGTAGACATTCCAAACCATAAAGCTTCAATGTCCAAAGAAAATTGCAGCGTGTCTTGCTTGGAAGATTGTAACTGTGGGGCAGCTCTGTTTCAGAGTGGGAATTGCTCTATGTATAGCTTTCCACTCAGATACATCCGAAGGTTTGCGGATCCTGAAACCATTGCCTTGGTGAAGTCACTCACCCCACAGCCAACTGCCCTGGAGAAGAAGCGCCCCCGCCCGCCCGCCGCCCACCCCCCTCAAAATTATTGAAAACAAGAAATCATGGGTTCAAACTCTTCTTGGAAGTGTAGGCCTTGTCACAATTTCATGTGCTGGAACTGTAATCTCTGGTTTCTACATCTGCAAGCATCAAGCTATGAGGTATAGAAGACTGTCAGAAAGTGGGCATCTGGTCTGACTGAGGTCACCTTGAGTTTGTTCTCTTACAATGAGCTCCGTAAAGCAACCAAGAATTTCAGTGAAGAGCTGGGTAGAAGATCTTTTGGAGCAGATTAAAAAGGGGAGAGACGAAAGACGACGAATAAAACGGGAGAGACGAAAATTTTTTCAAACCGATAAAGACGTGGGGTAGGGTTTTCGGGTTTTGAGGAAGACGAGTTAAGGAGGGTTAGTCAAATGTTCGTTTTCAAATTGACGGAGATGGAGACGGTGAAATAAACGCCATAAGTTTCTTTTAACTTTTTATGGACACGTGTCGTTATATTATTGACGCTGTAATTTTGTAGGAGAGGGGGCGTAGGAGAAGATGTGAGGCCTTCTTCTTCTTCAACAACCAAGCTCTCGAACAGACACTGGGGATACACATGATCGAGGAGTTGGAAGTCTTTTTGCTGCGAAAATCATAAACCCCCGACAGTGCGTGCTGACGACAGATGCCCGTTTCTAACAAAATCCGACGACACAGTTCCGTTTCCAACCAAACTCTCTAAGTCTCCAACTGAAGCTCCCCAACAGTCTTTTATGATTTTTATTGTGTATTTACTAATGAATGGGTGAAGCTGATTCGGAACAGCTATTTTGCAATTCCAATTAACAAGCACGTCAGTTGTTTGCACAAACCTTTTTAGCTCATCGCTTTCTCACCCGATGATATAAAATAACACCATCCCCTTGGCACAAGTAGACAGTCAATGAGATCTCCCATTACAATTTTTTTCATGGTATTCTAAGAAAATTAGTTAAAATTAAAAATATGTTATGGAAATGCATCCTTGAAAGCTGCTCCCAGGGTTTGCATACACGAAGATGGGCACCAAAGAATAGAAACCCAGCGGTTCTTGTACCCTGATGGTCATCTTATGTTTGAGGTATTTCATGGATATTGTGATAAAACTAAAATGAGCTCAGAAATTATTGATTGCTCAACTTGTGGTTAAGCGATCAAAAACTTGTTAACACTTGGTGTTGTCAGCCGGTGCAAATTAAGATTTACATTTTTTTTTTCTTTTAATTTGGTGAATCTTGGCACTTGCATGATGGCAATTGGCATTTATATATATGGTCTTTTGCTCAAGACGAGATACATATATTGGTGGGATAAAACCTCATTTTATTTAAGACGTAATTTACAGACCACATAACTTTTGTAGAAGCTCAAACATAAGCCTTAAGGCATTAGGTGTTAACATCAAATAAGCTGTGCCTCTGGAGGTGTGAGTGTCTAGTGACTTGCACCTCTAAAGAGATTCCAAATGAAAGGGCATCTTTTGATTCACAGGCCAAGTCAAAAAAAATAATTTTAATTCGTTTTTAAGAACGTTTTATATTCCACAAGATGATGTTGAAATGAGACCAGAGCTGAGGAAGGAGCCACAGAGCAAAGCCCTCTCTCATAGAACAAAATCTAGGCAAACCTTGATTGTGGGTGAAAAGGGCTTATGATTTTCGCAACCAGAAAAACAAGGAGATAAGAAACAGACTGTTGGGGAGATTCAGTCAAAGAGTTTGGTTGGAAACAGAGGTGTGTGTCGTCGGATTTTGTTGGAAACGGGCGTCTATCGTCAGCAAAACCGACTTTACAATTTTCCCAGCAAAAATACTTCACATCCTCGATCATGTGTATCCCTGCGTAGAGAGAAGAAGAAAGAGAGAAGATTAGGGTTGTTGCAGAAGAAACATGAGAGGAAGAAGGAGCGGCAAGAACTAGTTTTTGGTTTTTGTTTTCAAAAGCTACACACAAAACAAAAAACATTAAAGATCGATGTTGACTGGCCGAAATGATCAGGCTTTTGAAAAAAAGAATACAATAAAGAAAAGGGAAACGGGCGTTAACGCTGCTCCCGTTAGGTGACGCGTGGCTGCCATTAGTGCACGCATCACGGATCGCCCCACGGAGTAGCTTTAGACGAAACGCTCTGGGATAAGGCTCAACTTCTTTGTTCAATACTTTAAGATGGACCCCACACAATTGTTTTTTTTTGGGACAAAAACAGACAATGCAGCACCATTGGATGCTGCCACGTGTAGTATCAAGTGGCTGCTGCTCAGTTCACTTGTTCAATGTGAAGTGATGTTTTACATTGAATAGCAGCATCCATTGGATGCTACACATGGCAGCATCCAATGGTGCTGCATCGTCTGCCAACTCAACGACAGACGATTTCATCCCCAAAAATTCAACTTGTGAACAGTAATATAGTACGGACATATTTAAATGGAAAAACACATAAAAAAGTTATGCTTATCTAAGATTTACAGTTTCGGTGGCACGCCGCGGCGTGCTGTCGAAATTTTGGTTTTTATGCCCCCAGCGATGCGTTTCGATGGGGGGAAATCGTCAATTTGCATCGTTGGCGAAACGGACCGAAATTTCGAGCGAAACGGGCGGTGTGCCGAGCGAAACAGAGAAAAAATGTAAATTTTTTTAAAAAAATTTTTAGCGAAACGGGTGGCGTACCGGCGAAACGGAGCGGCGTGCCGTCGAAATTTCGCCGAAATCCAAAAAAACATAATTTTTTATTTTTTTTGCCCATTAAAAATTTTCCGGCACGCCCAGTGGCACCGAAACTTAAAACCTTGCGCTTATCCTAGAGCAATTCACTTTTTGTGGATCCCTAATCTGGACCATTACGTGAATCCCTCTTGTGATCCTTCCACGCGTCTTGTATAAAAATCCAATTTTGTTTGTAGCTTCCTCATTTACTTATGTCCATCACCAATTTTGTCAGTAGTTTCTTCACTCAATTTTGTAGTACAGGACACGTGAAGGGATCTAAAGAAAGGTTCACGTAAGGGTCAAAATTAGGGATCCACAAGAAGTGAATTGCTCCTAGAATCTACTTGTACCCTATCCCTTGGTTCTTCCTTCCGTTTCGGCCAATGCAAGTTTGAGATGCTTTCAGCAGAAAAAGCGAATTTTTTTTTCTCCTGAAAAGGTAAAGACCCTTTAGTGGAAAGAAAATTTTTTTTATTTATTTATAAAAACATCATAAAATTTTATTAAAGCTATTCAACCAGGGATGATTCTAACAGTAGATCGACCCACAAAATCATCTTTTACAATGCTATTAATAACCTCCGGAATATTCTTAATCCAAAAACATGAGAAATTATCAAGGGTAAAATTTTTCAGCCCATTAGCTTCGCTAAAGATTTTGGAAATATGAATTGATAAGAAAAAACCACATAGATATCGTGACTCTTACATTTCGTGTGCAGTATTCGAAGAATATAGTAGCTTTTAAAGAATTATAAGCAGCATTCTATGAAAATAGACTTAGGCTGCGTTTGGGGTTGCTTATTTAAGTGCTTAATAGTGCTTATAACTTATTAAAGCACTTGTTTAAGTTGATAAACTGTTTGGTTATGTCAGATGGGTAAGTGATTATCCATAAGCACTAGAAGAAGGGGACCCGTAAGGAGAAGCTCTTGAGAGGAACTTCTCCTTCCTCTATTACGATAAGCTCCTCTATTTTCTATCTCTATCGAGCTCTGCAAAATCTTCTCTGTGAGAACTCTTCTTCAACTTCTCTGCGAGAACTCTTCTTCAACAAATGTTACCGCCTGAATTCCCCTTGATGTGTACAAATCCACGTACCTCTTCAGGTGTTTTTGCTTCGCACCAAGCCAACCGAGCAACACAACAGTGAAAACAAGCCCTCACTCTCGACAAAGCCCCAAACTGCCACCATCAATGCCTCCCGGAGCTCGTTGCCACACGACGAGTTTATCATTTGGATCAGATACAGCTCGATTGAAACGCTCGTTTGAAACACGAGGACTCGAGAGCAGAGATTCAGAAAGAGAGAAAAGAAACCATAACCGACTGGAATGCGGAGAATATGCAGAAGATTGCGAGGGGGAAAACGATGAAAATCGATCAAGAATACATAATGATGGCGATTTCCTGCGAGGAGATTGTTGTGATCGTTCGCAAACAAAGCAATTGCACGGCGTGGGTTTTGAAGGTTCATCGAAGAATTTGTATGAGAAGGTAGAAGGTGAGTGTAGTTTAGGCGTGAACCTGAGATAATGCCTGCAGCGAAGATGGCGATTGAGGTTTGAAGAATGCAAAACCCTCACTGAGGCTTCCATTACTGTAGGATAGGAAGAAAATCGAACAACGATTTTTGGGAAAAAGAAAAATAAATCAGAACTAAAATACTGGGCACTATCTCAATGCCATGAAGAAGCTGTTGAACGAGTCTGAGAACAGAGCAGAAGCACGGGTCATTTTCTTTTCCTCCTGTTCATCTTGAAAATTTGGATATGGATAAAGTCATAAACAAACAAACCTAACTTCACAGGATATCGTATTGAATCTCAGACCAAACTACGGTTTTCCTTTTTTTGTAAATATTATGTGTTAGTTGCTTCCAGCTATGAAAGTCATTAGTCTGCTCTTAGGAAGAAAAATCACTGTTAGACAACATTTCCCTCATGGGAACTTGGTAACATAGAATTAATGAGATGCTACTTTTGCATGTCTCCATGAAATTAAAACTTCTTGATTGAAAACTTCCAACTTCCAACCAGACCCATGCTATTTATTGTATGAGAGTGTTCTTAAATTTCAAAATTAAGTGCTTAAATAAATGTGTTAACCAAACACCAAACTTGTCATATGAGCACTTTTTTATAACTATGGATAAGTACTTAAATAAGCCAACTTATCTTTTAAGTACTTATCCATAAGCATTAGCAATCCCAAACGCCACCTTAGTAGGCATAAGAAAGTTTCAAAGAGAAGAAAACAGACTTAAGTATAAGAAAGTTTCAAAGAAAATAAAATAGACTTAAGCATAAGAAAGTTTCAAAGAGATGTTCTCATGACACCAAGGTGGCGTTTGGTAGGCATTATAGAATCTGGATTCAGATTATAATCCTAGATTCTATAACCTATATTATATTGCCTTGATTTTCAAGTTTGAGTGATCAATCCTCTATTCAGTTCATTATGATTTGGTTTTGGATTGATCGTCATGAAACTTATTTCGGTTTTAGGTTAATGTAGTGAACCTAGACTAAGCCGAACCAAGTTGCACGCTAGTAACACCCTAGTTGTGGTGCATTATGTGCTTTCATATACTAATTCATGAACAATAGATCTTTAAAACCAAAAATAAAAAATAGAAAAACCACACATACACACACTCACATACCCACAACAAAATTATAGAAAATAATATATATAATTGGACACTTGACAATAAATAGAAAGTTGTTAAAAATCCATATTGAAAGTCAGGAAGTTTTTGGCCTTACATTTGATTTTTCAACATATCCTTTGAAACTTTACTCCAAATAATATGAAAGACGAAGAAATTATTTATGAACTTCCTTCTTGACTTCAACACAAAATCATCAACCTTTTTATCAAAAACAAAGAAAAATAATCAAATCAAAGTAATAAGAAGCTCCTATCAAACAAGTAATTCTAAAAATACGACGAACTTTCGTCTTGATTTTATAAGGAGGAGTAGGGATTGATCACTGTCATTGCCTAAATTTTTAGTGTACAAAGACCTTGTCTCTCCATGCATGCAATTGTTTACGTCACAGGATAAAGTCAACTTCTTCCAAAAACGTATCCATCTTGGCTAGCTTTTAATTAAATCGTTGACAGAACATTCAATGCGTTCTGAAAATTCCAAATTTCTCCAATTGGCTTCTGCACACACTTAGGTCTATCGGATTCATATTATGATAACACAAAGAAACAGCTAGCGCTTTCCATTTTAAACCCTGTGAGAAGACAAAAATCTCTTCAAAGTTCAAACACAAGAAAAAAAAATGGTCAAAATGTCAGCGCCTTTGTTTCTAAGTAGAATTGGTCCATACTTTCCACGGGCATGTTGAACACCAATGAAATCTTCTGCCATGCTTGCCTGAATTGACACCTGCAATGGTTGTGAGATGCTTTGCCATGTAGAGAGTCTCACAGCCACTGTTGTTTGGTTGTTATTAATATATCAAGTGTATCCCACATGAAAAAACAGTAACCATGAGATACTTCACGTGATAGCATTTTACGACCAGGGAGCAAAAGATGACAGACGATTTCACCTCTTATTAAGGTGAGATCCGTCGTTGTTCCCGTTGTCACCCCATCCTTTTACAAGTTTCGTTCTACAGGATGGCACGCGAAATGAGAAAACGTTGTATATATTTTTTTTCATTTCCATACTCATTTGATCAATTTATGAAAAATTTGTGACTGATGATGTATAAATCATCCAAAAGGTAAGTGAACACTAATTTTCTCATGTAATTTCAGGTTTTTTCTAATATAAATGTAGTCAGAGTTTTAGATGTATATATTTTTAGTAGTTGTTCTGTTTCCTCTAATTAACAATTTTTTTTTTCAGGAAAGACAGGCTGTAGTGACAATAAGAAATTATTACAACTGGTAGGTGGGAGAACTAGGGGACCGTCCTACAATTTCACGTGCAATATAAAGTTTAAAAAAAAAAAAATTTGGTAGGCAGTCCATAATGCCATTAGGAAAGCTATGAAAATCTCAACTTTCCGCCTGTAAAGGAACCCTTGTACATTTTCTTTAGGCTTCAAGGGACGGTCTAATTTCGAAAGTCAAATTAAATGAGACAGGTCAAACCCTCTTCGATTCTGTTAGATAGAATGCATATGGTTTATTCTACATGGTGACAAGGTTCCTTGGAGATCGTGCCAAAAAGAGATTTTGTTCTTTTTTTAGTATAGATTCCTCTACGGATGAGTTGGTATTTCTATTTTCTTCTACTTCTTAAAAAAATATTTTTTTTTATTAATTTTTAATTCTTTAAGTTCCTAAACAATTATTTATATATAAACTTGTTAATTATGGAAAAATTAACTTTTAGTGATACTTTTGAAAATAATTAAGATTCAGTCAATAAAGCTTTGACTTTTAATTTTTAGTTAACCTTTATCAAAATAATTAATTTTTAATACCATTTCACTGTCACATATAAATTCTCCCAAAAATACCCCAGTACAACTCACTTCTAAGACTTCAACAATTAATAAATTGACTTATACAAACCATTTTAGACTTGTACAAATAATAAAATGATTTGTACAAGTCAATAAATTGGTTTGTGCAAGTTGATAAAATAACTTGTTCATTGAGTGAGTGACTTGTACAAGCCATTTGGATAAGTGATGTAAGGGCATTTTTGAAATAGTTGATTTGTAATAGTAAAATGTTATTAAAAATTAATTATTTTGATAAAGGTTTATTAAAATTAAACTTCAAAACTTTGTTGATTGAATCTTAATTATTTTGAAAAATATCACTAAAAATTAATTTCCCCTTTAATTATTAGTGCTGCACATGCCCCCCCTTTTGATTAGTAGTTCTCATTCATCATGTCCACAACGTATAAAGCTATTCAAATTTAAAACTCCTCATAGAGATTCCCTTACTCTGCTCATGGCTTTCATAGTTTGGTTCCCACACCCAAATCCCCTTGAGATAATACGGTATGATTAACTGAAGTAACTGTCTGAAATTTTATTAATTCCCTTCCGTTTTGGTGAACTTTTTTTTTTGTGAAAATTAAGTTAGTTTGTATTCCAAAGAGTATAAGAATATGTACATCCGGCCACCTGCACTAGGCAAAAACCACCACCTACACTAGGCATCTCCATAGCGACTCCACAAAACCAACAAAAGGGCCCAGATGGTCACTATTCACTGTGGTCAACTCTACACTACCAAATTACAAGATCACCACCTATACATGTAGGACATTCAAGAAGAGCCCTTAACGTAGAAATGAAGGTCTTAAATTCTAATTATAGCAAATTTCTTAGTTCATTGGGCTATCTTTGACTAATAGGTTTAATGAACAAACTTTAATGTTACATCCATAGCAATACTTCTAATAATATCCTCCATCGAAACTGTTTTAGGTGGCGTTTGGGATTGCTAGTGCTTATGGATAAGCACTTAAAAGGTAATTTGGCTTATTTAAGTACTTATCCATAGTTATAAAAAAGTGCTCATATGATAAGTTTGGTGTTTGGTAAACACATTTAGTTAAGCACTTAATAATATAGTAAGTGCTTTTTAGTTAAGGAAAGTGTTTGGTAAACATATGTATCAAAGCACTTACTTTTTTATTTTATCCAAATTAAACATATCAAAGCCTTGTATTTTATTTGGATCCCTATAAAAAACAAAAATTAAAAAAAAAGGAAAATAAGGTTAAAAATAAATTTTGATAAGGAATAAAAAGCAAGAATAAGTGTATCTAACAAAATAAATTCATCTATCAAGAAAATATATAAAATTTCATAAATCAATCATAACAACGAACAGGATGACCATCTAAAATTTCATGCACAAAGGCCCATCCTGTGTGTTTTGATATTCGACATGGCTCTTTTACAATATAAAGACTGATATCGTTGAATCAATTTAGCAGCTATGAGTACCAACATATCGATTTGTTTTTCAGAGTCCATGTGACCTGAAAATAAATAAAAGAAAATATAGATAATAATTAGGTGGAAGAATAAGTGGGGGAGTGAACAAGGAAGGCATTGCATTCTACAATAACCTCATCAATGAGCTTCTATCCAATGGCATTACTCTCTCTCTCTCTTTCTATTTCTTTCATTATATCACACAAAACATAGCAAAGAAAATTGATTACAAGACAACCAATGAGAAAAAACACCTCCATGTGCATTCTATCTATTTTATTGAACCCCCATTAGAATTGCCTAACTAATCCATTGCATGGTACCAAAAGATGAATTCAATCGTGCAATCATTTTTGGAACATGAAATCCAATATTATACAAAGGGATTGATTCTCAGAAATGTTTCATGGATTCGTAGCAATTTATTTATACATTGTACATCAGAACATGCTAAACCCACCAAAAATTGGCCCCACTGCCATCTCTATTGACAGGCCTTGCAGGGATTTCATCCTTTCCCATTCAACGGTTTTGTTAATGACACCATTTGTCATCACCTGAATTGTGCTAGTGATAATCTCATCATAAACACATGGGGATTTAAAGTTGGTAAATTTTCACAGGAACACAAACATTCCAATTGACTAACTCATACAAATTGCTGCCAGCTAATTGAGCCCAAATCACAAGATTTAAAGAGGAAGAGTTCACGTGTTCACATTAAAGCAAGAAAAAACAGATTTCTTGACCCATTTCATATACTTGTTCATTATACCTGTGTTCACGTGTTCATATTAAAGCAAAGCCACAGTAATACATCTGTGCCAGAGATAGGAAGCAAATATGTAAACAGAGAATATTTGCCATTGTTACAAACTCAGTTGTGCTAGTATTTTAAAAATCCAAAGTGCAGCCAAAATACTGTATCCATGCCAGGGATAAAAAGAATGCATCAGCCAAAATACTGTATCAATCAGGTGGTAGTATTTTAAATAAAATCCATTATCATGAAAGCAAAAGAAGCATAAATCAAGGAAGGTTGCTTTCATGATTCAACAACTAGTACTTGCAAAATCACACAAGAATCTAACGAAACAGTACTTCAGACTGAACTTGGATTATTAGTTCATTGAAGATGGGAGAAGGAACCAAATTCTAATGACTTGAATTGATGGTCTCCATGTTGCCAAATGTCTTATCCTGTTGCTAGCGCGTACAGCAAGCTGAGTCATTGTGACATGCTGGTGTTTGTGGTGATGTGCACTTGGACTATTTGTATGCAGAAAAGCCATCTGAGTCATCCAAATTGAATTGAAAAGATTTTGATGTTTTGTAGTTCATTAGTAATCTTCACACACAGATCATACACTCCGTAATGGAATCTTATCCATTCTTACTGTTGATGGAAATAAGGTACGAGAAGAAGGGGGACACTTCCCTTGCCATTCTTCAACATGACACATGGCCATGATTTTACATTTGGGGCTAGAAATCTTATTAGAAACTTGGATCCAATGAGGATGACTTGAGAAGACACAGGTCATTCCCTGGACCCCATAAATCAAAACAGGCTTGCCAAAGTGTTTACATGGTTCACATTTGAGGTCATATGAGGTTGAATCCATAAGACCAGGGACAGAGAAACTGGGAGCATAAACTCTAAGCCAATACAGATCCACAAACCAAGATAGAACCTGCACCAAAATTTGGGTAAAATTCATCCGAAAACAGATCAAAGCGTCTCACTTCACAATAATCCATACTGAATAACGGCTCATTACCATTCCCCATGGCCAAAATTGCTACCCTTAAAAATCAATGGAACACAGAAGGTTAATTCACAGGGCCCAAATCCTAGGGAAGAAATTCAAACAAACTGATCTCTCAGAGACCCAGAAAAAAAAAAAAAAAGGAAAGGTTCAAAATAAGTTGGTATAACGACAAACATCATATCAACAAGAAGGTTAACAGACAAGGGACCAGAAATAGATGACAAATAAAATATTCCACCTACCAAAAAAAGAAAAGGAAAAAAAAAAACAGTATCACAAGCTAACTGAATTAAAGCTTCTGAGTTGGAAGATAAGTAGCAATCAAATTTCTTAAACAAGAAATGAACTGATAAAAGACAGCAGTAACAATCATGGGAGAACACAACAGCAAGAGGATTGCAAAAATTATTGAATGGTCAGTTTTTGGAACTCAATTATAGGGAAGCTAAAGAGGCAGGGGCAAGGGTTAAAATTATATGTTTCCTATGGCAATAGGGTAACTTCAATTATAAAATGCACTTGCCAACTTGCCTATTCATATTATTTGCTTATGATTTCCACTTAGGATTGAAAATAAAGTTGAAAAACTTTGAGTGATAGAGGTGGATGGATACTTCTGAGTTGAGGGGAAGAAGGTGATGTGGACCACTTGGGTAGAGGGCATTTGTTGTGCATAGACTCTGGTGTATATACACGCTATCTCATTTGACAATGTGGCCTTGAAATTCAATGTTAAACTTTGAGTTGGGATGCAAACAGAGCAATCAAGCCTCCCCATCGTTGTCCTATGTGGATGTTTCTGACGGTGGAGTTTCCAAGGAAGGTGGACTCAAGGAGGCCGTGAGGATGGTATTGTGTTCTATTGGTTCTTGGCTTCTTTTATGGGCCATGGCAGTAGCAAGTTTCTTGCGGCAACACGGGCTAAGAGTAAACTTGAGGTTCTTGGCTTCAAAAAAGGTTATGATCATTTTGCTTGTTTCTAGTGTATTCAATGCGTTGAGGAAGGCTTTTGGGGTGCATTCACTGTCTTCGGTCCTTTGCCTGGGTTTTGCAAAATACAGAGGTGAAATGAAGCATGTTTGCTCACAAATTGTGATCATCTCTTGAGTGTGGATACAGTGTACAGAAATTCAAAGGAAAAGAAAAGTAGTTTTACGTTTCAGTTGCAATTTTGCCCTCTTTTCTCTAAAGCTTCATTTGAGCTGTTGTTCAACCAAGTAATGATGTCGACTGATGCAATTTTCAGTCGACAAAATAAGAACCAGTTCTGTCACAATCTAACCTATAAGAACTCGGATGAGTTTTTACGTTAAGGAATTAAATAAAATTACCTGGGATTTGAACTCAAAAGGGCTCGGATGAATATTTCTGCAGAGAAGAGAAGGAAATGTGATTCAACACTCCAGCGAGAGAATGAGTCTTCTATTCTTTTCGATTTTGCAGCATCAAATGTATCGTACCAATGGAGAGGATCTGAGACAAGAAAAAAACGAGAGAAAAGAATTCACAGAAAACAAAGAGAAATAAGAGAGAAAATTCGGAAGTTCAAAACCCTAAACAATAAATGTAAGAACGATGCAGCATTAGAGATCGTCGGAGAAACAGTAAAATGAGTCTTACTGTTTGAGAAGCAACACCGGAATATGACCGGATGAGTTGTTCCGGAGAGATGCGAGATTTGTTCAGAAATCTCGTTGCGGAAGAGCGATTTGAAACTGGTGAGACTGGAGCGATTTGAGCTAGGGAAGTCGCCGGAGAAACAGTTGTCGTTGGGGAAGAAGAGCAACAGTTGTTGAAGAAGGGATGAGTTCTCGCAGCGCTGCGAGCTCGATCGAGATAACTCGAGATAGAAAAGGAGGAGCTTATCGTAACAGAGGAAGGAGAAGCTCTTGAGAGGAGCTTCTCCTTACGGGTCCCCTTCTTCTAGCGCTTATGGATAATCACTTATCCATCTGACATAACTAAACAGTTTATCAACTTAGACAAGTGCTTTAATAAGTTATAAGCACTATTAAGCACTTAAATAAGCAACCCCAAACGCAGCCTTAATTTGAAATATGGGATGATTTCTCTCCACCCAAATGTGATAAATCATAGAGGCGAAAGAAGTTCTTTTGATTTGAGGTAGAACACTCTTACCTTTGAGGTTGGAGAATGCGGACTCCATTTCGGTGAACTTGTTTTCTTGCGTGTCTTTAGACTCATTAATATGAAAAAAAGAAAAACAGAATCTCCCTTTGATTTGACTTCTAACGCTAACAACCACTGTAGAGGTGTCAAGGGCGATTCCATACGGCCGACAGCACGTAATTAAGCTGCGATCATCGAAGCAACAACATGTCCTGTCCAATTTCACATCTACAGAATGCGTGTGCGTGCATCCAGCGGTGGTTTCTTCTTTTTTGGTAATGATCCAGCTGCGATCCAAAGGATAACTCTCAACATCTTGTCCAATAATTTAACATGGACCCCACACTCAACTTTTTTTGGACAAAAAATTCAACTTTTGAACAGTAAATTAGTACGGACCTCTTTAAATGGAAAAAACTCTAGAAGAGCGACGCTTCTGCTAGACCGCTACTTCTACTCCTTTCCTTGATTTTCCTTCCGTTTCGGTCAACATAAGTTTGAGATGCTTTCATGAGAAGAGCGTTCATCCTCTACAGCGGGGGCTGTAAACAGCCCCTCACATTCCGTGTGGGCCCCACCATTCATTTTGGGGGCCCCACACCATACATGTGAGGGGCTGTTTACAGCGGAGGCTGTAGACGATGCCCACTCTCATGAGAAAAAGAGAATTTGTTTTCTTGAGAATGCACAGACACTTCAGTGGAAACTGGAAAGTAACTTTGCAGCGAAAATATTTTCTCACCAAGATATTTATATATTGCAAGAAAATTGCTTTGATAGTTAGTGGTTCTTAATATGTTTTTAGCACAAAACAAGAATCACAGGAATAAATTTGGTAAAAGTTAGTTAGATATATAATAGTTTTTTCTTTTTCTTTTTGTTATTTTTAAGAAAAAGGAGAAAGGGAGCTACCAGCGTGGTCAACCCTAATGAATGTTATCATAGTGGCTTCCTCCCCGTTGCGAAATATTCACATTGAACTATAGCTATCAATCAACTCTATCTTAATTAGAGAAATAGGACTATGACCACAATACACGAGAATGCAACATTCTAAAAAAAAATAGACCGAGCATAGCATTAGAAGAATATAATAGCTCTTAAAGAATTATAGTTAAGTAGTATTTTAAGAAAATAGACTTTAAGGATAAGAAAGTTTCAAAGAGATGTTCTCATGAAACCAAATGTCGAGCCAGAGTGTAATGACGCTGACTAGGATTATAGAATTCAACAATATGGCTTGGTTCATCAGAGTTTGAACTTTAATAAAATGATTAAAAGGTCAGTTTTTAGAGAAGTTACGGGTTGAGCGACGTGGGACGTGCCGTTGGGAAAACGGACGTCAGTGAAACGGAGAGAACGGTTTGCTCTTACGGCGTGAATTGTGAAAACCGATATCTAGACAAAAGAAAGTTCGTCCAGGTTGTACGGCCCAAGAATCAATATATGCACGAGTTTAAATTTTCGATTGGCGTCCGATCGCCTCCATTAACAGTGTTGCTGCAGCCTGCCGACGGCCGTTCCGCGAAGTCTACTCTTCTAAGTCAACGAATTATTTGCCGAGGCCCCGAGTAAATAAATGGTCAACATTACCTTTTATCTTAATTTTTTCTACATTTTCTAAGATCTTTGATAAGTTTTGCCGTTTAAAGGCGGTGGCAAGAGGATGAGTGCGAGTCATTACCAAAAAAAATAAAAAGAGGATGAGTGCGAGCGCAGTTTCGAGTTCTTCTCTCCCGGAAATCTAAAGTCTTCGCCCCTTAATAATTTCTTCTCTCTCGTCACTTCAATAAGAGATTTATCATGGGGAAATGAAACAGTTTGAGTGAATTAACGCCATGGTTGAAGATCCAAAAGCGAAGTTGTGAAGTACAGGGGATTCTCTGGGTTTCTGCAAGATGGCGATGCTGTTCACACGCTTTTCTCTGGTATGGATTACTGGGGTGTGTTGCTTACTAGCTTTTGCCTTTGCACAGCCTCGTCTTCCAAATAATGAAGGTAAGATCATACTCTGCTCTAATGAGAAACTCTTGATTTATTTCTTCAAAAAATGAATATACATCTTACAAATTAGTTGTTTTAGTTTGATATGATATGATTCATAGAGATGTTAAGGATGAGATATTGATGGTTGGTTATTTTGTTGGTTGATGATTTGAGTGCACAGTGGATGCTCTGAAACAGATAGCGAAGACTCTCGGAAAAAACTGGAATTTCAGTGCAGATCCCTGCAGCCGAGAATGGGGTTGGGCTACTCTTGGCGCCGTGGAGGGGTTAGAAAATGCTGTTACCTGCAATTGCTCCTTCTCCAACAACACAGTCTGCCATGTTGTTAGTATGTATGTATCCACAATCGATCGCTCTTGTTTCTGTGGTTCTTCAACTGCAATCCAAAGAGGTTGCACAAATTTTTTTTTTTTTTGGTAAAATAAGAGATCAGATCAGTTTTATTAGAACAGGGTGGAGGGAAAAAAAACCCCAGAAGAAGAGACTGCTTAATCTTGGTAAATCTCAGTTAAAATGGATGGTTTTGGCTATGTGAGTCGAGAGTCAATCAAATTTAGATTGAACCATGGTCTGATTGAAGGAATCACGGTCTGACCAATCCCAGCATCGTTTGTTTCTTAAATATTTTCATTGTGGGCGGCGCCCATAATGAGTAAAGACGCGTACAAGCAATTAGACATCCTGTCTCTATTGCAAATTTCATATATTATCCCGAGTTGTCGCCAAAAAAAATATATATATATATATTATCCCGAGCATCTCATCTCTCTCATGTCCTTTTATGACTGCAAGTTGTTAGATGTATTTTACGAAGTATCCATGATCGTATGGTTTGTACAATAACATCCAAAATTGACTGCTTTTAGTTACTCAAAATAATTGACTTGAACTGTGATTGATTGTCGTTTTATGGCTTTTTGACCCCAAAAGGCATCTGCAGTTGGATTGGGTAACTGGGGTTGGTTGTACAGAAAACAATGGAAAAGAATGTAAAAAAATAGTACTTCCCCTTTTCTTTGTATTCTCTCTCCTTCGTTTGAGCAGGTAGCCTTGGCATTTGAAGTGGGTTCTAATGGAATAATGAGGCCCATTTCCTGTGGGCTGCCATTTTTCCAGTGAATCAAATTTATAAATACACTGAAAAGTGAAAACCCACAGAAGTATGTTTCAATAGCTGCAGTCTTCTGTTGCAAGGCCAGGTTGCATTTAACTCTTCTTATCAGAAAAAAAAAAGGTTGCATTTAACTCTGACAGGACTCAGGAGTATAGCGTTTTGATAAATGTTTATTCAAGAAAATCGGCCTTTGAACGTTTTTTCAAAGATCGGACATAAGTTGCTAAATGGAACCCCACAAAAGCTGTTTGGGGAAGAGGGTAATTTTACTGGAATCAAAATTTTGATGAATCACTTATCACTTAATTTCAAATTTGTTTCTGTAAATGTTTATCAAATGGTTAATGGGTTTGCTGAAACATCTCTTCTAGAGTTTGGAATCAGTTTCAGGGCTCAAAGACACCCAAAACTTTCCGGGACTTGAATTGATTATTTCCTGAAGTTCGAGGCACTTCTTTTTGCTTTTGACATCTCATGAAACACTGCAGAAGGTCTAAACAAAACCCTTAATTTTTACTTGTAGAATGCTCAAAGCGCAGAATCTGCCTGGAGTGCTCCCGCCTGAACTAGTCAAACTACCTCAACTCCAAGAAATGTAAGAGATTCTTCAGTATTCTTGCACCTCTCGCTCACTGTAATTTTTCCTTCTATCAGTACCTTAAATTACGCTCATATTTTTGTCAACTAACTTAACTGCAACTCATTTGCCTTCTCTTCACAGTGATCTTACTCGTAACTACCTTAACGGTACAATACCCCCAGAATGGGGTTCAATGCAACTGGTGAACATGTACACTCTCCATCCTCTTACACTCACATTTATTGGCTTACTTAGCAAAATTGGAGCTTCTATTGTCTTAAATTGACACGGAAATGTTACTGCAGCTCCCTCCTCGGAAACCGATTAACGGGTTCAATTCCGAAAGAACTTGGAAACATCAGCACTCTTCAAAGCTTGTATGATACTGATTTTCCCTTTATGCTTTATACATTTCCCGAATTATGAAATTGTTCTTGAGTTTCATTTTAAGAAATTTTCAGCGTCCTGGAGTACAATCAATTATCAGGAGCTCTTCCTGCAGAGCTTGGGGATCTGGCAAGCTTAAATAGACTGTAAGGCTTCTATTTGATGTCTTCTTTTTGTAGACACTTTATTCTTTTCTGGGGTTCTTCATCATTGAATCGCTTTTCTTTAAAACAGGAATTTAAGGAAGCTTTTAGAATAGTAAGGTTGATTGGTCATTTGTTTCAACGATTTTTATTTATTGTAGCCTCCTCTCGTCAAACAATTTTACTGGAGAATTGCCAGAAACACTTGCTAAGCTCACCAGTTTGACTGATTTGTAAGTTTACATGGTTTCCTTACTTGTTTTATCTGGAGTTTTATCATATATGAAATTTGTTTGGATTTGTCGTTATTGTTAATACTTGGGCTTAATGCAGTCGGATAAGCGATAACCAATTTACTGGAAAGATACCCAATTTTATACAGAACTGGACGAAGCTTCAAAAAATGTCAGTAACCCCTCCACCTCCGTTTATCCAGAAATTTGTTTCTTTGTTTTTTTTTTCTTCCCTTTTTTCATTGTGCTGCAGATTCCACTATTTCTAACTTATTTAGCTCAATTTTTTTTCTTTTTAATTACAGAGCAATACACTCAAGTGGTTTGGATGGACCAATTCCTTCTGTCATTTCTCTTTTGGGAAAAATTACTGACATGTCAGTCAAGACTTCTTCTTCTTCCTTTCCTTTTTTTTAAAAAAAATATCATTCTCTTGTTTTCATGTCAAAGGAATTGTGTTTATCTCCATCAAGAATCATGTAGTTACTCCTCATCGGGCTTCTCTATGCAGGAGAATCAGTGACATGAAGGGAACAGGATCAACTTTTCCCCCATTGAGTAATATGAAAAATATGAAGACTTTGTGAGTTAAATATTTTTGTATGTCATGATTTATGAAATGTGTTAATCTGTTCCTTTCAGCATTTTGAAGTGACATCAGTTGATCTTGTTGCAGGATATTGAGGAGTTGCAATATTACTGGTGAGATACCTGATTATGTGGGGCAAATGACAAAACTTAAGTTGTTGTAAGTTCAATCATTCGTATCTTATTCTCATCAGTCATTCTTCTTTTCATATAAACTAAAAAGAGATAGTTTTTAGGTATTACACTGCTGAATTAAGATTTAGGTCGCATGGCCTTGTATTGATGAATAATACATACTAACTGTGAGATCCTGGAATCCCTTATTGCTCAGGGAGAAGAAAGTGAAGGTTCATATATGTAAGCTTGTGACTCCCTCAAGTAACTAGGCCTTTTGGGATAAAACCCAGGAGCAAAACCGTGAGGCCCAGTAGGCCAAAGTAGACAACGTCATTGCGGGTGGGATCAAGGTTTTATAGATTGGTATCAGAGCTTTATGTTACAACCCTGGAATTTAGATTAGAGAGTTACAGAGATGAGATGTTATGTTATATGTGTGGTCTGATAAGCACATGAAGTATTACTTATATGGGAGGCACTGGCCATGCTAACCATATAAATATCCATTATTTGTGTTTGGCATCATATATTAAGTACACCCAGAATTATAAATCATGTAATAGAGAAAACATACATTAGTTATTGGGTGACTTTCCTGAAATCCCACATTGCTTTGGGAGGGGAAAGTAAAGGTCCATATGATATAGGCTTATGACTCCCTCAAGTAACGAGGCCTTTTGGGATAAAACCCCAGGAGCAAAATTGTGAGGTCCAACGGGCCAAAGCGGACAATATCATTACTGATGGGATTGTAACATTACATTAACTTTGTTTCTCTGTGTTAAATTGGATCCCATGCTTTCAATTATGGCTTAATTGAGTTTTGGTACCACAAGATATAATTTAGAAAGTGATGGAACATCAGTTATCCATTTCATTGAACGAGACCAAGTTATAAAGTCCTATGAAACTTGCAACATGCAAAATATAGGGAGAATAAAAAACAGGTCTCCGTGCAACCAGAATGGATAGATCAAGTAATTATTATTGTTTCTAACTAAGCTAGAACGGAAAGTGTAGACAACAGGTTCTCTTCTTGTCATAAGAAGTCATGAACTTTGTCTGAAGATGAGCGAAGGGCTTGATTAATACAAGTTATGGTATTACCAGTTCACTCACATCTTTCATCATCATTATATTGATGCTGTAGTTTTTGAAAAATAAAATAACATGGACAGGATGTGCCGTTGACATAGAGGCATTTGTTTGGACCTTTAGTATGTGAAGTATATTATGGTCAGTCTTTACTGTCATATGAATTACATCATTGTTTAAGCAAACTGGAACGGACATATTTGCACTACCATATGGTGCCCTTTGAGTTTGATGGGAGGTGTTCCCTTTGAGGCCTATTAGATTTAGGCATTTGATAAAAACAATTGCAGAAATAGAAGGGTGCAGGTTACTTATTATGGAGCAGAACATTTTATCACTTATGTGTTGCTGTCATCTCTTGCAGGGACCTAAGCTTTAACAAGTTAACAGGAAAGATTCCAGGCACCTTTGAGAACCTGGCAAAAGTGAATTACATGTAAGAATCCGACCTGTAGTTGTGATTTTACAAGGAACAATTTTTTAAGAACTCTGCAATGCTATTGTTAACCCAAACCACAAGATTTAAGAATGATTTTTTGTTTCTAATTTGTTTGCCACAAAATTCATGATTGGACTTTCTGTTAAGGTATTTAACTGGAAACATGCTAACTGGACCTCTGCCTCCTTGGATGTCAAAGAATGGAGATAATATGTAAGTTTCTCTTTCTAGTTGCTTGATATTACTTGTCTCCCAGAGATTTGGCAAAGAATTCCATTATTTCATCACTTCTAGGAGTCCATGCATGTATTTATAGATCAGTGAAGCCATTTCTGACCTATAATGCTTATGTTAATCCTGTTGGTCTTTTAATTTGTTACTTTATATAGCTTATTGGTTAAGGTCCAGAAAAAAACTAGATCAAGTGTAAAGGGATATGCCCTGATTTGATGCATTTACATGGAGTTAATTAAAAAATTACATTCGATTATACACTGCTGCAAATTTCTTATACGGTCATCATTTTTTACTTTTTGGCTCTCCAGATTATGCCATTAAGATGTTCAAAAAAAGTTTTGAATTTCACTTTGAATATTAAAGCATCATATGTGGTTTACAAAACAGGCATTGGCTTCGTAAAACGATCTTATCTTACTGCATATAACTGATTTTTGTGTTATTTTGATTTTCTCATATATAATTCTATCTCCCCTATTATTTCCTGAAGTTCCAGTTGAAACTTTGATGTATTCCTAGTTATTTCCTCAAATTCTCTAGAATTTTTCCTTTGTCTATTTGCCCACATTTTATTCAATTAGATTTTAATCCTTGCTCATAGTGCTCTCTTTCCACCAAGAAATGAATAGTACTCATGTGCTTAATTGAGTACTGACAGATTTCAGTAAGAGCTAACAATTCAAAATATTATATTTATGAGAAAATAGTTTTATTCTTATTATTTTATCCTCCAAAGCTACATGAAATATACTTTCTAGTGAAAAAAATTTTATTGTCTTAATGCTTTATTTGTGAATATGAATTCATATTGTTCTTTTGGCACACAGTGATCTTTCATATAACAACCTGACATTGGGAAACTCAGGGGCTTCTAGTTGTCAACAGCGGAGTGTGTGAGAACAATTTCCTCATTCAATTTCATGTGTTTAAGCATTTTTAACTGTTACTAAGACCTATCTAACATTCTATTATTATTTTCAGAAACATATTTGCAGGCTCTTCATTGAGCAATATCTCGTAAGTTTCATTTGATTCTTTTTGGTTATTGAGGCTTATGAGGAATCCATTCACCTGTTTCTTTGCCACTTGAAAGATATCAGTGTGATATCATAATGCTGACCTGTTTTTGTTCTCATTGACCTAGGGGTGGAGCTTTTTCGTGCTTGAAGAACACTTGTCCAAAGGGTAGGTCCATCCTCTTATTGCTGAACATTTGTCGTATAAGATGAGACATTCTTTTTTAGAACTAATTTTTGGGCACATGGTAAGTATTTTACATGCCTTACTATAGTACAAGTTGGAATTTCTGGCAGGCATTTCGAAGCTGAACCATTTTAGAGGCTGAAAGACTAATATAAAAATTGGATTGAAAGGAAAATACCATCTGCAGTTGGAGAAGCTTTAACTTAAATTTTAATAAGCAGGCAGAAATGTTGTATGGCACACCACTCAATTATATGCTCATCTTCATATCTGTGTGTTCTGTTTTAAGATAGATCAATGCATCAAAAAGGCCTTCTTGTCAATTGTGCATCGAATTCATGACTTTTTTCCCCCTCTATTCTATCAAAATCCATATATTCTCTTAAAACAGTGTGTTTCCAAACCTTTCACCATCAAGGAGAGAATGTGTTATTCTTCCGTGTAAGGGTCTTAGGTGCTGTCCCAGAAAACCATCTAAAGGAAATTGAGTATCTTAAAACACTCCATGTAATTAATAAAATGCTTCTTTTTAAAGTAACATCTAGTCCATACATATGTATTGGATTAAATTTTACTAATTGTAAACACTAGTTTTATGAAAATCTATCTTCCCAATTTTATCTTTTTTTCCGTTGGCTCTTTTAGTTGATTTGAGGTACCACTAACCCATCTTATTTTTGTGCCAGAGTTTTATTCTCTTCATATAAACTGTGGAGGAAGAGAAGTAACTATCAATGGAAACACCACATATGAAGATGATTTGGACCCAGGTGGTCCTTCAAGGTCTATCTTAAGTAGAAACAACAACTGGGGCTTTAGCAGCACTGGTAACTTTCTGGACAATGACGACGATGTTGATGCCTACATAGACAGAAACACATCCAGACTGTCAATGAACAATTCCATATTGTATATGACAGCACGTGTTTCTCCCATAACTCTTACTTATTATGGACTCTGTCTAATGAATGGGAACTACACTGTGAACCTCCACTTTGCAGAGATAATTCTCACAAATGATAAAACGTATAGCAGTCTGGGAAGGCGCATATTTGATGTTTACATCCAGGTAATTAATTATAGCTATATGGATAATTTTTTTAGCATATGTAAGGTCAAGCCTAACTATATTTGTTCATTATAGGGAAAACGAGTATTGAAGGACTTTAATATTGAGGATGCAGCTGGTGGGGCTGGTAAAGCAGTTATTATGAGATTTACTGCTGTTGTAACTAGTGGCACTCTAGAGATCCGCTTCCATTGGGCTGGAAAAGGAACAACAGGAATCCCTTCTAGAGGAACTTATGGTCCTTTAATATCAGCTATTTCAGTCGATCCTGGTAACTCCTACGCTTAGCTTTACCTTGTTTTAACTGTACTTTGTAGTCATATATTGGCCTAGAGATTAATTTGACTGCACAATTTTTATTCATTTTCTTGGTTTTAGTCGAATCATTAAATTGAATTGGATGAATTCTGCTTTAAACATCAGTCAATAAGGTAGGTATTTCAATTAAATAAAAAAGAATAGTCTGTCCATTGTATGTGAAAAATTGGAAAAGTGAAAAGAAACAAAAGTATGACAATGAAAAAAGAGGTATCATGATTATCTGAAATCTAACCATTTACACTGTTTCAACATTCGTGACTTATTTAATTTACTTTAAACTAGGCAACAAAGAAAAAATATTTTATTTTATTTTATTTTGAGAAGTTAGGTTCATACAAAACCATTGAGTTATTTGGCTGTCTGTCCTGACATTATCAACTCCACAGTGCCATCCGTGTCTTTCTGACAAATTTCTTTCATGCAGATTTTGTGCCTCCCTCTGAAGGTGGAAAGAAGATATCTGGAGGAGCAATTGCTGGAATAGTGGTTTCGGTAATATGTGCCATCTTTCTGGTTCTGGGTATCCTTTGGTGGAAAGGCTGTCTATGTAGAAAAGACACGATGGACCAAGGTCAGAACAAACCAAATATACAAATCTTATTTATGAATAAGGATAAATGAAGAAACTAGACAGTAATAAATCAATTTTTTGGAGAAAGAAGAGGCAAAATAAAATATAAGAATCATTCATATGGCTCTCTATTTTTGAGATTCAGAAACTTGCTTGACAATGCTTGAGGGAGGAATTGGGAAAGCAGTTGCAACTTTGCCATGACATTTTAATTAAATAATTTCTATCAATTTCAACTTCCGCGTCTTTGTGAAATTTCTGTGACCATGTATACGAGTAAGTCCATTATGCACATAAGCATATTTAATTTGGTTGTCTGAATTTAAATATCATGTTAGGGTGCAACAAAAACCTGTTTTGTTGTCAAAATCCACGTCCCTTTATTTCCTTCCTATTTTCGTTTTGATGGGATTGGTGATAGGTGTAGAGTCAATTTAAGGTATTCTGGGATCTGTTGACCTTATTTAATTTAGAAATGTTTTTCTAATATTTATTTGTCACTCTTGGTTCACTTGCTGGTTTTCATTTATGTTCCAAGTTGTAATTTGAGACCTTGTGATTTTGAATCTGTGAGCTTAACTTTAAAATAAAAGACAATACTAAGAAAGAGCTATTATTATGACAATTTTTCATCTAACTAGCTCCTTTGACAGATCTCCGAGGTCTGGACCTACAAACCAGTACCTTTACCCTAAGGCAAATCAAAGCTGCTACTAATGACTTTGACATTGCAAATAAGATCGGAGAAGGAGGTTTTGGGCCTGTTTATAAGGTATCTAAATCAGACATTACTTTTTATTTCTCGCTTTCAAAGCCTAAAATATATGCAGTTCCTTTGCTATTAATATCATATATAAAGAAGCAGTATATTATTACCACTCATGCAGGGCGTCTTACCAGATGGGACTCTAATTGCGGTGAAGCAGCTTTCTTCCAAATCAAAGCAAGGAAATCGTGAATTTATAACTGAGATAGGCATGATTTCTGCCCTGCAGCATCCTCATCTTGTAAAGCTTTATGGATGTTGCATTGAAGGGAATCAATTGTTGCTAATATATGAGTACATGGAAAATAACAGCCTTGCACGTGCTTTATTTGGTAAGATAAAATATTTTTCACTTCACTTTGGCAAGTGACTTAGACTAAAATTGCATTTCTTTTTTCCTTCTTTGATAATTTATGTTTCACAGGTCCACAAGAATGTCAAGTGAAACTGGATTGGCCAACTAGGCAGAAGATTTGTGTTGGATTAGCAAGAGGTTTGGCTTACCTCCATGAAGAATCAAGATTGAAGATTGTTCACAGAGACATCAAAGCTACCAATGTATTGCTTGATAAAGATCTCAATTCTAAAATATCTGACTTCGGTCTGGCAAAGCTTGATGATGACGCCAATACCCACATAAGCACTCGAATTGCTGGTACCTTGTAAGTTGCTATGCTCTATACGATTTTTAGCTTCTGGTAATAATTATTTTGTGCAAAGTGAAATAAGAAGTATTTTTCATTTCATTTATCTTGAAGAAAAAAAATTCATTTCCCATGTCACAAGCTTAATTGAATTTATCCAAGACAACATACGACCCTTCTAATGTTACTGATCTCATTATAGCCATGTGCGGCTGAAACTATGAGTTTTCTTTATAAAATTTACCGCCTGTGGTGGAAAAACTTATGTACATACTTGGTAGGTATGGCCTTTATACGATATATTAACAGGTAATAATCTTGATTTTTCAGTGGATACATGGCACCAGAGTATGCAATGCGTGGTTACCTGACAGACAAAGCAGATGTGTACAGTTTTGGAATTGTGGCCTTTGAAATTGTCAGTGGAAGGAGCAACACTAGTCACAGACCAAAGGAGGACCCTGTTTATCTTCTCGACTGGGTAATTTGTTTCTCTTATTATGTGCATTTCAAGTTCTCATTCTGGACATTTATGTTTAATACCCCTTATTGTTGATTATACTAATTTTACATGACTGAAACTTCAAATCTATTAACATAAGCAATTCTTTTCCTGCCCTCTTTTTAGGCACTTGTCTTAAAAGAGCAAGGAAATCTAATGGAGCTGGTGGATCCAAGGTTGAAATCGGAATTCAACAAGGTTGAGGTGATGAATATGATCAACGTGGCCTTTCTATGCACTAACGTCTCTGCAGCACTGAGGCCTACTATGTCTGCTGTGGTGAGCATGCTTGAAGGCAAAGCTGATATTCAGGAGTTTGTTTCGGATTCAAGCATCTCCGGTGATGATTTGAGGTTTAAGGCCATTAGAAGCCAGTATCAACAAAGCTTAGATCAGAACATCAGTGAAAGCCAGACTAGGAGTATGACCATGGATGGACCTTGGACTGGGTCTTCCACCTCTGCCCCTGATCTCTATCCAATCAATGTTGACTCTCAATATTGGAACAACAGAGATTAAAACAGATAAACATTGTTGTGATTGATATTCCATGTACCTTTGGTGTGTTACTATCTAGTTTATAGTTTTGCTTTGTTATTTTTCCAGTCCTGAGTCCTTGGTTTTCATCATAGAAATGTACAAAAACTATTTGGCAAGAACATGTATTTGCATTTGTATGACTATTTTATTGAATGAATGAATTTTGTGATCTCTGAATTCTATTCTGGTCTCCCTTTTCATTGGGTCTGTTCTATATCATCTTAATCGACTGTCATCATAAAGTCCTCATGGAGCTTCTGTTTGCCATGAAGTACTGCTATATTCATCTCTTTAAAACCATGATTAGAAATTTAGAACCAAGAATCTAGGAAGCTTGTTCAGAAATAGTATATGTCAATTATGGTTGTGACATTTTGCAGCTGAGTTGGTGGGTCCACATAGGGTAGTTGGGGGTGTTGTGTGTAGTATCAGTTTCTCTTCCCTCAATTTTAAATCCCTCAAATTTTCACATGCCAAAAATTCAAGCTTGGATTAAATTAATGTATTAACATATAGTTTCTTTGTCAAAGGAATTTAGATACACCACCTATTGGATCTCATTGAATGGATCAAACATGTTTAAGTCATATAAGCTAACATCACCATCATCCAAAGAGATGACTCTGGCTGTTTTGGACAAAGAAGAGGAAATTGGTTGGTCCATGAGCAAGCACATGTTGGGATATAAATAAAGATTAAAGAAGTCAATAATGAAGGCAATTGGACAGCAACAGAATCTAATTTGTTTTTTTTTTTTTGATAATAGCAACAGAATCTAATTTTTTTTTGGTAAACCAACAGAATCTAATTGCTGTTAGTTATATTAAGAGATGCCATAAATGCCAAATAAAAGACAGCTGGATATGCACAAATTCACATTTCAACTTCCATAATACTCAGTTTGAAAAGGAAAGTTCTTGCTACATCTTCCTATCTTGAAAAGCCAAGTTGACTCTAGTGGCCGGTGTTCAATCACACATATTCTAGTTCTATATGTATTTGGCTGAAGTTGACGTCTGCCAACTCTGCCTCACCATGTTTAGTTATATTATAAAACACAGGTCTTAATTACATAGAACAATGATACGAACAAGCTAAAGCACCCATCTCAGGTTCTACTTAGCGGAAGTTGAACGTTTATTATACTTTAATGGACGATTCTCCATGTATACATATTAATTAATAATCATAATAAGACATGTTGATAACATCAAAACATCATAGACAGGGAAGATGGCAAATGTCTTAGAGGCAAAAACCTTAGTATCCATACTAATATAAAGCAAACCTTGTTTTTTGCCTGACATTTTATACCCAAAACATCTTCCAATTTTTTCCCAACTTTCTCAAATATAAAGGTTTGTTACTGCCACGTGTATGAGTATCGTAACTAACTACCCATATAACATTTTATTCACAAAATGCCCCTTTTTTTTTTGTAATTCTTTTGCTACGCGTATAGTGCATGCATTCCCTGGTGTAAAATAAAGTGACCGACAAATATGTACACAGAGAAACTGATGGTGTTCTCGAAATAAGCTTTCATGTGAAGGGTTACTATAGGTTTATTTACTCCCTAATATTTTTCTTATTGCAGTTTTTAGTGATGATTTGTTTTTGTTTTGGCTTATGATTTAGGACATTTAAAAAAAATTTATTTTTTAATTTGTTAAAAAAGGCAAAACATGAATAATAAGGTTAAAGAACTTCTAAGGGTCTTGGATATTATATCTTATATGCGTTTTATTTTCATGAAGATATGTCCTTAAATCTCATATGCTTTCCACATGCCATATGGTAAAATATATATATATATATATATATATATTGGATAATTACAGTGAACTATGCTTTCCATATGTTGGATAATTACAGTGAACTATGCTTTCCACATGTCCTTAAATCTCATATGCTTTCCACATGCCATATGCGTTTTATTTTCATTGAACTATTTCAATAAATCTCCCAGCCAGAGAGCCTTTAAAATTGCTAAGCGGGACACCAAATATTGGATTAAAATTCTCTGCCGACGGGTCCGTGGAAGGTGACACTGGGTTTCCACGTCAGCAATCACTATCCTCTTATCTCTTGAAATCTGGTAAAAAAAAAAATATTGGATAATTACAGTTTACCCCTTAAAGTTTGAAATACCAGTTTACCATCTCAAGATTTGATGTGTGTATCAGTCTTCCCATTCTAGGGATTTTAGAGTTAAAATTTTAACAGTATTGGTGAGGTGACAAGAGATAAAATACATATTGATAATTTTGTCCCTTTTATTTTGATTACTTAAAATTAAACACCAATATTACCCTTTTTTCTCAAATATAAAGGTTTGTTACTGCCAGGGATGTCAATGGGTCGGATAAAGATCCGAATCCGATCCGAATTCGACCCGATTATCCGAATATGGATCTTAGCTTTAGATCCGATTATATTCGAATTTGAATATGGTATTGCACATATTTGACCCGATAAAGATCCGACCGTTTATTTTGTATATATGTTATGTTTTTTAGGCCTTTTTAAGTCTTTTTATATTTAAGTCTAGAAGGAATGAAGTTTTCATATAATATTTATTGATTTAAAGTCATATTATAAGACAAATTTGAATTAATACATCCTTATTTGATCCACTAACTTAAGGTTTATAATATCTTAATCGTTTTCCATATATAATGTAATCGGATTCAGATATCTGATAATCGGTCGGATTCGAATTCGGTATTAGATACGAAAGATCCATCGGATAATCGGGTCGAATTCGGATATCGGATTTTCTTATCGGATCGAATTCGGATCTTGGCAGATCCGTACCGTATTCGACCCGTTTACAGCCCTAGTTACTGCCACGTGTATGAGTATCATAACTAACTACCCATATAACATTTTGTTCACAAAAAGCCCTTTTTTTGTAATTCTTTTGCTACGTGTATAGCGCATGCATTCCCTGGTGTAAAATAAAGTGATTAACAAATATGTACATGGAAAACTGATGGTCTCAAAATAAGCTTTCATGTGAAGGGTTACAATAGGTTTATTTACTCCCTAATGTTCTCAGTCAAATTGCGGCAGATGTCATGTAAAACTGGATTGCCACATCAGCAACCAGTATTGGTTTTTTATTACAACTTAGTTAATGATGTGGTAATCACCTGTTGGTTACCGACAGACCCCTAAATCCTTATTAATAGATTAAAAGGTTTTAGTTTAAAACCTTTCTTTTACTACAACATTGCCAAAATGTGATTGCCATGAACAATTAAAAAAATGATTTGAGATTCAAACTATTCAAACCAATTGAATGAATCAAGATTTCCAGGCACGAGCAACTTTATGCCCTAGTGGAGAGGATTTTAATCCCTTATTTATTTAGCCACCAACCCTTATATTAATTTTAAACAAAACCAGCCAAAAAATTTTAAAAAAATGACATCTTCCGACGTGATTCCACTGGATCCGGATCCTCTGTGAAGCGCATCCTCTGTGAAGCAAAAACATCGTCTGTGAAGCGCAATCCAACGGACCAGAATAAGCGAAGGTTATAATAGTAATTTTGAGCACAATACTTAAAAAGTATTAAAATTCTACTCGGCTCTCTCCTCGGCAAGACGAAAACACGCGAAACATTTATATTATTTAACTTATAATCTTGTCTACGTCCGAACTTTCTCTGTTCTTACTCAGACATTTCTGTGTTTACTCTGACATTGGTGGGAAAGGTGCTGTCTTTACTCTCAGTTCGAAGAAAAGGAAGGCAGCTACCACAGTTCCACTTCCAAGTGTTAAAGAAGAAGGGACCACCACTCACTCCACCATTATTTGTTTCTATTTAAGACTCCAACAACCAATTTAAACCAGGTATATAAACAGATTTTTGGTCTTTTCCATTAATGTCAACCCCCGAAGATGGTGGAACCTTAAATAAATTCAAATGATGGTCGGGCGAACAATGCCGCGCTGCCACACATCAACAGGGTACCATGTGGTATCCTCAATGATACACCTAGGGTACTAAAAAAAATCAGAAGTAAAGGGAGATAATAAATTTGTAATTACGATTCAACCAATTAAGTAATAGGTACCTACCAAAGTAAGCCGCATGTTGGGTGTACTTAAGTCGTAGGTAGCCCCAATTAAGCCTAAGGTACACGTTAATCTTCAGGTACACGCATATTTAGCCATAAGTACACCTGAGGACAACCCTTAGGTACCTGTAAAAAAAACGTTCCCAAATAAGCCTTGGGTAACCCCATTAAGCACTCATTACCCACACAAAAAGGCTAGTCAAATAAGAATTCGGTACCCCCGAAATGAACAATGAAGCACCCCCAAAATAACCTTAGGTACGCCCAGAAATAAATAGCTGTCAAATAAGCCATTACCACCCCCGAACAAGCCTTAGGTACCCACTGAATAAATGTGAGGTTCACCACAATTAAGCCTTAGGTACACACCATAAGAACCTGTAGGTACCCACCAAAAAACCGCCAATAATGCCCTAGGTACCCCCAATTAATCGTTAGGTATCCCCAAAATAAGGCATAGGTACCCAAGAAATTTTCGTAGGTATCCCAAATCGCCTGGCACCGATTAATCCTAGGATTTAATCATGATGAAACAGAGACTTCATGTTCTCTGGAAAGTTAATCGGGAAGGTTGCGATTAATCTTGAGATTAATTGTGAGACCTAATCTCGACTGGGCGATTAGTCGTGGATGCTAATCGTGGAAAATCCATGTCTTAAAATTCTAATCGCGGATCTCATGATTAATCTCTGGGCTAATCGTGCGGACATGTTTTGTCTTTCTTTTGACTTTATTTTTTGCCAGTATATTCTATCTTATTTTAACCAAACCTATGGGAATGAAGAAGGTCCAAAACTTATGTACCACCTTCGTACCCTTGGCATACTGTAAAAATAATTCGTAGGTACCATGTGTCTAGGTACTAAGAAATTATTCCGACGTACTCAAGTTTTGTAATAAGCCCTCAAAATACACCAACTTGGCACATGGTTGAAGAGAATGGTTACCTTGTGATGTTCATGGGTACTATATATTGTTATTAGTATGATATTCTAAGTGGAATATCTGTTTTATGTTGTAGGGACAAATGGAGCAAGTCATTTCTACAAGTGGAAGTGAGCAATTAAGTGGAGATGAGGTCAGTGATGATATAGCGGATATAAATACAGTGCCTAGAGTTGTAAGAGCACTAAGGTTTGATGACGGTGAAGGGCATACTCAAAATTTTAGGCCATTCGTGGGAATGGAGTTCCCATCTACCAATGAAGCGTATAGATTTTACAATGCTTATGCAGCACAGAAGGGCTTCAGTATTCAAAAGAGTACGAGATGGAAAAGTCGGAAAGATGGTAAGGAGTTGTGTAGGAAGTTTTGTTGCTATAAAGAAGGGAATAAGGGAACAGACACACGGGATAAAGATGTGAAGAACCCTAGAAAGGAAACACGTACGGGTTGTTTGGCACACATGAGTGTGAAAGCTCAAGACAATGGCATGTATTTTGTAGCGAGCTTTGAGGACGAGCATAATCATGAGGTTGTTACCCCAAGTAAGGCCCACATGCTATCTTCACAGAGGAAAGTTACAGAGGCACAATTAGCAGAAATTGTATTAGCAGAAAGCAGTGGCATACGACCAAAGCATGCTTTTGAGTTCATGGGTAGAGAAGCCGGCGGAAGAGAGAATTTGGGCTTCCTACCTATTGACCATAAGAACCAGATGCGTGACAGACGGAGAGCAATGAAAGTAGGAGACGGATCAAGGTTATTAATTTATTTTGGAGGACAACTGATTGATGATCCGTCTTTCTTTTATGCTGTACAAGTTGATGAGAACAATGAAATAACAAACTTTTTCTGGACTGATCGGAAGATGCAAGAAGACTACAATAATTTTGGAGATGTCGTTTGTTTTGATACAACTTATAGGACAAACGAAGCTCAAAGGCCATTTGCACCATTGGTTGGAGTCAACCATCACAGACAAATGGTAGTGTTCGGAGCCGCAATGCTTTATGATGAGACGAAGGCATCCTTTGTTTGGTTGTTTGAAACATTTATAAAGGCAATGAATGGGAAAAGGCCAGTTACCATCTTGACAGACCAAGATGCAGCTATGTCAGCTGCAATTGCTTTTGTTTTGCCGAACACCTATCATCGGTTATGTGTATGGAATTTGCACCAAAATTCATTGAAGCATCTCGGTCACGTATTCCAAACGAGAACCTCCTTTTCATCTGATTTCAATCGGTGTATATATGATTACGAGGAAGAGGCTGAGTTCTTGGAAGCGTGGGATGCAATGATTCAAAAATACGATCTCCAAGACAATGAGTGGCTGAAGGGCATATTTAAGATAAAGGAGAAATGGGCCCTTGTATATGGAAGAACTACATTTTGTGTTGACATGAAGAGCACCCAACTGAGTGAAAGATTCAACAGCCGGTTAAAGAAATACACGAAGTACAACATGGACGTCTCGTGTTTTTTCCAGCATTTTTCAAGGCTTTTGGATGATATCCGTTACAAGGAATATGAAGACAATTATAATATGAGCCAGCGTATTCCAAGAATGATGGCGGAAATCATCATATTAAAGCATGCAAGGGAGGTATACACACCGAAGCTGTTTGAGATTTTTCAATCGGAATATGCAAAAGCTCAGAATCTTGTTGTTAATGAGACTTCACATACTGAGACATCCAAAATCTATAAAGTTAGCTTATTTGATAATCCTCGAGGGCATGTTGTTACAGTTAACACTGAGGATGATATGTTGAAATGCAGTTGCCGTAAGTTTGAATTTGTTGGGATTTTGTGTAGCCATGCACTCAAAGTACTTGACATGCGAAATATTAAGAGGATCCAAAGTCAATACATATTAAAGCGGTGGACAAAGGATGCAAAGGGTTGCAGCCCAAGTTATAGTCGTATGTCAGATGAGGAAGTGGCAAAGCTGTCCATGGTTAAACGGTACAGAGAACTTTGCCATAATGCTGTTAAATTATCAGCAATTGTTGCCGAAACTTTCAAAGCATATGAATGTGCTACGAATGGGCTGGCCATTTTAATGACCGAAGTTGGAAATGTGCTGAAGAACAAGCCTCCGAGCACAGTGGATGGGAATGAAGGAGAGAATTTATCTGAAAATATTCAAATCACCGTTGCTGGACTGAAGAGGAAGCCGGGTCGAGGTCGTAGTGGACGTTGACCAAAACATTTTTCAGAAAGGGCTCCAAAGAGGAAGAGGAACCATGACATACCAACTCAAACGGTAAATACAATTCAGACTCAAACTCCACCACAAACACAATATGCAAGTCAAAGCTCTGGATGGAGTGAGACAATGGTATAATACTTACCTCATACTAATGTATTTGTTTTATCATATCATGTTTATGGTTTTATGGGGGATTTTATGATTTTTTATGAATTTTATCTATTCCATAGGCCTCTCATCAGTTTCGAACAGATGGAGTGGTGACGGGAATGCAATCGAGAACATATCCTATGGCTGAATATGCAATTTTGTCTCCATTCCAACAACCTGGTACTTACACACAGCTACTGCGGGTATATTTTCTAGAAGATCCTACTCTTCAATACTTTGTGAAGAATTTCAATGCTTTGCAATGACATTCCATTAATGACAGGAATCAATGAGTCCAAACATATTCCAAGAATCCAACTCAAGCAATACTGTTGGCCAGAATCAATTTGGCTCCTGTTCAAACTCTACTGTAGGGAGATCTCCAGGAGTTTCTAGTGGAGATGGGAGCTTATATCGTCAAGAAGGAGATTTAGGTCATTTCCCCGGAGATTTGTGATTCTTTTGTATATTGGTACGACAAAAAAGGGGGAGTGAATTGTGTATATTAAATGTGATGACAGTGTTAGTCCTGTAATTATATTGTTTTTGTAGTGCAATGTAAGTGTTCATTTTTTCTAATTGTACAAGGATGTGTATGTACCAAATGTATACTTCCAGTGGAATGAGCATCGCAATTTTGAGTTAATTATTTAGTTCCGTTAATTGGTTAATATTTTCAGAGCTTCTTGCTGTTCCTCTTGCAAGTACATCCCAAATCAAAATAAGGTTCCCCCATTAATAACACAGGTATATCCAAAATCAACCCTTAGGTACCCCATATCTACCTTAGGCACCACCCATGATGGCTCCCAAAAACCCCCAATATATATGTTTTGTACACCCCAACTGAAGAGTTAAGGTATCCCCTCAAACAACAATAAGAACCCACCCATCTAGACCTTAGGTACCGTACATTAAGCGTTAGGTACCCACAATCATGCTTTAGGTACCCCACAAATAAGCCCAAGGTACCCTCTGCACAAATAGCATGATGCGCGTACCTGGGATATCAACGCCCGAATGTTTCAGTACGAATTGGTGATTGAGATTTCAACGCGTGAACGTTGCTTCGTAACGTCCGCGCGTTAGAAGGAAATTCTTCCTACTTCCTAACGTACCACTTTGTTCCCTGTAATTATGCCCTTGTCCTCAAGGAATCCCCCCAATGATGCCTTAGGTAGCCCCCAAATGAGGCCTACGGTACACCGCAAATCATCTTTTCAAAAAAGGAACTGATTCGGAGTAGATTGATGGACAAAGTTATATCAAATGGAAACAACAGAGGATTATGATGCTGTAATTACAAATACTTTTACTATGTGAAATGAGTACATTCTATAAATCTGAGTTGCGTTGAGATAAATACATTTATATCCAAAACATAGAAGTACGTCTAAAATCAGCACACTACGGTGCAATGTCATCGTCATCAGACCCGGGAAGTGGTGGGAGGGATGGAGTCTGCTGACTGGAGCAAGTGAAGAGATGAGTCACTATCTTCACGGCTTTCTTGACCAGCTTCTTTAGTCCACCAACTTCATGAGTGATAGATTCCTGAAACATTCCAAAATCACGTCGTAGACTGCCAAAATCCTCTCGAATCTCTCCAACGTCTTGGCTAAGCCTACGAAAGGCTTCTGACGACGGTCCACATCGTGAATATGTCTTGAAAGAGCTGGGTTGAGAAGTGGGTGGACGAGGATGTGATGACGAAGGTTGTGCTGGCTCTGCTTCCTCTCTTTGTTGTGGCTGCTGTTGGTGTGCCATTGATTCTCCAGATCTCTAAGCCGTGTGACAGTGGTGGTGCAAAGGTGCAAGTTGCATTTGATTTAGATTCATCTGTGAAAAATGTCTTGAAATAACCATGGAATCAGGAGGTCCATGTAAACAAAACCTCATCCCAATCCTGGTCATAAGATAGGCAAACGGAAGGGCTTTGTGACCAGATGAATGGACAACTTGACATATATGTCTGCAAATGAATGTGGGCAGACAAAGGCACGTCTGAGTAATGAGACGGTAGAGAAGGAAGACCATGGCCTTGGTCAGCTCGAATTTATTACCGCACCTAGGATAGACATTGAATGTGAAGATGAGATGGAGTATTCTATACGTAGGGAAGAGCTGATTAGCTTGAAGCACAGTCTTTTTCCATGGTGCATCAATCCCACACAGACATTGAGTGGCCTCAGCAAGTTCCTCTTGCGTTGGTGGGTTCAGGAAACGGACCTCTGATCTAGGTATACCCATTAGATCACTTATCAAGTCAGGTGTGATAGTATAGGTAGAGTCTGCCACTTTGATCTCAAATGCAGGCTCACGAAAAGGAGGGGTGGACAAGTTACGGGATCCGGCGTAAAGTTGAGCAACAGTCGAGGAGTTGGCAGCATCCCCCCAATCTAGAATGCCGGACCAACCAACAGCTTCCAAAATCTGTACAATACCATATGGTGCTAAACATGATTTAACAACCGGTTTCTCAACAATCAAGGGTCGCTGCCGAATCTGCTCGGCTTCAGAAGGTGCAGACGATGAATTATCAGGAGAATAAAGCTCCCTGTGGATGGTAGACTGAGAGGGATTGGGTTCCTCTGTCTCAGAAGGGTTGTAATGAGAGCCGGAAGATAATGAGGGACTTGCAGGTGTAGGAGTCCTATCCCTTCTCCTCTTATGGCGCATGCTAGAATTCTTTGTTCGAGGCATGATTTTAAAAAATGACAGAGAAAAAAAAATGTTCGACACAACTTACAGTGGAAACTTGGTGGAGCCAAACCGTAAACCCCGTATATTTGGCCTTGAGTTGGAGAGTATACAGACTTGAAGAACCCTGGAAGAAACAGGAAGTGCGTATAAGATACCGTAGATTAATCGTGATTTGGAGTCGAGAGGCAGTAGGAGAACAGTGGAATAAGGGGACCCATGCGTAGGAAACCCTAGATTAATCGTGAGTACGAAGTGGAGCGAAACCCTCTATTTATACACCCAAACATAAACCCTCGCTTGCGCGCATACAAATAATACATACAGCCGCAATATTAGTCGTAAAAATCAGTAGATTAATCGCATGCTTAATCGCCATGTTCCGATTACGCATGGGACCTAACCCTGATGAAACAGCGACTTGCTGTATGAAAATATTATATTATTATGATATAATAATGTGTCTACAAATCATGAGAAAGGGATTGAATGATGTGAGAGTTTATAACATTCATGTCACGTTATGAATGTGACTTATGTAAGATATGTGCACGTATTTTTGAAGCTTCAATACATACAAATCTGAGTACCCCCTAAATAAGGCCAAGCTACCCCAGACTTAAGCCCAAGGTACTGTGCAAAGTTTTCCAAAACGTGACCCCACGAAGAGAGCACCAATAGCACAGAGTTGTAGCGAGGTAACCTAAGAAATACGACCAAGGCACCCCTCAAATAATTCTAAGGTACATCAGAAAATAAGCCAAAGGTGCCCCCAAATGATGCCTTACGGTAACCACAATTATGAAGCCAGGTACTGTATGGGTACCCCACATAACACGTAGGTACCCCATAAATAATATGAAGGTACGCTATACGTAAGGCCAAGGTACCCCATATAAGGAATTACCAAGAAACGAAAAGGCGCGGACATTAAGGCCCAACGCGCGAACGTTTAAGCTATAAAAGAAGATACCGCGCGAGTGTTTAGAAGAACGTCTGCGCGTTGAAGTTCTCTACGCAGAGCACATACTGAGGTACCTTCGGTATAATGCGGTGTACCCTAATCTTCCATGGGGAGTACTTGATTTTTACAGGGGGTATCCATATTTGATTTTATGACTTATTTTTTTGGGGAGAACTAAAGGCTTGTATGGGGGGTACAATGGGCTGATCTGGGGGATACCCCACCGGCTTACAAGATGGTACCCTGCCTTATATATACAAATATGTGTTACATAACCCATACGATGTACGTACAACTACGTACGCGTGTGCACATGTAAAGGTACATGTGTGCATGTGTACACATGTGTTTGTGTGCATGAACACATGTACATGAACCTTTACATCTGCACATGTACGGGTACATGTGTGTACTTCTCATCACATGTATGTACATTTGTATATGTGTACACATGTACACATGTGTGTACTTTTGTACACATGTGTGTACTTGTGTGCAAAGGTATGTACATGTACACGTACAACAACATATACGTGTGTACTTGTACACGTTCACGTGTACATGAATAAATATGAGTACATATGCATGTACATGTGTACACGCGTACATGGCTCAGATACATAGCGTGCGTATGTAACCACACACACACACACACACACACACAAATGAAAGATTACGGAACTCCCAAAAAAAAAACTTGCCCAAAAAAATGGTAAAGGTACCCCTGTACCGCATGTAGAGCATAGGTACCCCACAATAAAACATTCAGGTACACACCCTTATACCGAAGGTAGCTCAGGAAACAATTATTAACAAACTTCAACGCACGAATGGTCATTTTGAAAGCACGCGCGTCAGTTGTCTTCTTCAGCCGGAACGTTCGCGCGTTAGAGATCAACGTCCGCGCGTTGACGTCTGTTCGCCTTTCCTTCTCCCGGGTACCTTCGCCTTAACACCGGGGTACCTTCGTAATATATCCCGGGGTACCTTAGTTTTAATTGGGGCACCTGTTGCCTACCTTAATATATGCGTCTGTACATGTACATACATGCTTACACATATATACAAGCAAGCTGGTACACATCAAAAAATGTACTTACATGTGTGCACACAAGTACACACATGTATACGCAGGTATACATGTGTGTGCGTGTGTACATGTACATGTACACAAGTATATGTTCTTGTACGTGTACATGTACAGACATGTGTACACATGTACACACATGTCTACATCTGTTCAAATGCATGTAAATGTACATGTATGTGTACATTTAAATGCACACATATGTACATATGTGTACTTGTGTACATTTACATGTACACATATGTACATGTGTGCACATATCGACATGTGTACTTGTGTACACATGTACACACATATATACATGTACATGTGTACACACACATGTGCAGATGGAAAGGTTCACGTACACATGTTAGTGCACCTGTACATGTGTACACGTGTACATGGATCAGGTACCCAAAGAATTTAGACCAAGGGCACCCCTCAAATAATTCTAAGGTACATCAGCAAATAAGCCAGAGGTGCCCCCAAATGATAACTTACGGTAGCCACAATTATGAAGCCAAGTATGTAATAGGTACCCCAAATAACACGTGGGTACCCAAACAATAATATGAAGGTACCCCATACGTAAGGCGAATGTACCCAATATAAGAAATTACTAAGAAACGTTAACGCGCGGGCGTTAAGGTTCAACGCGCGAACGTTAAAGCTATAAAAGCGCGCGCGTCAGTTGTCTTCTTTAGCCGGAACGTTCGCGTGTTAGAGATCAACATCCGCGCGTTGACGTCTGTTCGCCTTTCCTTCTACGAGGTACCTTTGCCTTAACAGCAGGGTACCTTCGTATTATATCTTGGGGTACCTTAGTTTTAATTGGGGTACCTGTTGCCTACCTTAATATATGCGTCTGTACATGTACATACATGTGTACACATATATACAAGTAAGCCGGTACACATCAAAAAATGTACTTACATGTGTGTACACAAGTACACACATGTATACGCAGGTATACATGTGTGTGAGTGCGTACATGCACATGTACACAAGTATATGTTCTTGTACGTGTACATGTACATACATGTGTACACATGTACACACATGTCTATATCTGTACACAGATGTACATGTACACGTGTGTACACATGTATGTACATGTACAGACGCATATATTAAAGTAGGCAACAGGTACCCCAGGATATAATACGAAGGTACCCCGCTGTTAAGGCGAAGGTACCCCGTAGAAGGAAAGGCGAACAGACGTCAACGCGCGGACGTTGATCTCTAACGCGCGAATGTTCCGGCTGAAGAAGACAACTGATGCGCGCGCTTTTATAGCTTTAACGTTCGCGTGTTGAACCTTAACGTCCGCGCGTTAACGTTTCTTAGTAATTCCTTATATTGGGTACCTTCGCCTTACGTATGAGGTACCTTCATATTATTGTTTGGGTACCCACGTGTTTTTTGGGGGTACCTATTACATACTTGGCTTCATAATTGTGGCTACCGTAAGTTATCATTTGGGGGCACCTCTGGCTTATTTGCTGATGTACCTTAGAATTATTTGAGGGGTGCCCTTGGTCTAAATTCTTTGGGTACCTGATCCATGTACACGTGTACACATGTACAGGTGCACTAACATGTGTACGTGAACCTTTCCATCTGCACATGTGTGTGTACACATGTACATGTATATATGTGTGTACATGTGTACACATGCACATTGTCATCTGTGTACACATGTACACATGTGTATATGTGCACACATGTACATGTGTGTACACTCATGTGCCCATGTGTGTACATGTGTACACATTTACATGTGTGTACACAGGTATATGTGCATGTGTACACATGTACATTTGTGTACACATGTACATGTATATATGTGTACACAAGTACACATGTCGATATGTGTACACAAATACATGTGTGTACATTTGTACACACACAAGTACATGTACATCTGTGTACAGATGTACACATGTGTGTACATGTGTACACATATATGTACATGTTCACGTACAAGAACATATACTTGTGTACACATATATACATGTACATGTGTACACACATGTACTTGTGTACACATGTACACACATGGATACATGTGTACACATATATACATGTACATGTGTACACATGTACACACATGTGTACAATCATGTGTACACACATATACAAATGTACATACATGTGTGCACAACATAAACCGAAGGTTCCCTTTAAAAAACTGAAGGGACCCTTTAAAAACCCGTTGGGACCCTTTAAAAAAGTTAAGAGGCCCTAGGTATGACACATATTTAATATCAACGCGCGCACGTTCTCGTGAACGCTCGGACGTTTGCTTTGGGCTTGGGTACCCCCGCTTTTTTGCATGAGGTATCCCCACATTTTGCCTGAGGTACTGTAGACACCCCAAATTGCACTAAAAATGAGAAAATAATTGAAAATATTAATTGGGATTTGAAACAGGTAAAAAAAGTGTAAAATCTGGCCAAACTGGTCATGTCCGTATTTTGTTTACGGACTGGTCATACTTGCAGTTGATATACGGTCACGGCGTGCCCGTATTAATAATACGGGCAAGGCGCGACCGTAATATATATGGGCACGGGGGTCTTTGTGCGAATTTTACCTTTTTGATTTTTGAGCCTTATCTGCACCCAAATATCTCTCTTGGATAAGCGAATTCTCTTATTTATCTGTTCGAATTATCTCATTTATCCTTGTGGATAAAGGATTGGCATGATCTTGTGTTTAACTCAAACTGAAACTCTATCTTGCCAAACCTTGGACCAACCATACCCCTGTGTTTGCCTATAAATAGAGGGCCTTTCCTCAAGCAAAAGGCCACGAAATTTTGAAGTCCAAGGAATTCTAAGGAGCTCCAAGAGAAGAGAGGAACCCCTGCTGCCCTGCTTGCTCAATCCAGGTAAGTCCCTTTTCCCTTTTATTTTCTGTCTTCAATTCTAGAGATAATAGGATCTTCTCTATTGCTGTAGAATAAGGCCATCTTTTGTATCTAGTATTCCTAAACTTGCCTCCAAGTACCTCAAGAGTCTCTCTAGCCGTAAAACGTGAAGAGAGAGCTAGGGGAAAAGAGAACAGGTGGATCCTTAGAATAGAACCCCATATCTGTTTTTCTCCTTTTTTTTCTAGAATAAAGCCTTTGATTGTGTTTGTGTACCTAAACCTATCTCTAAGTACCTCAAGAGTCTCTCTAGCCGTAAAACGTGAAGAGAGAGCTAGGGGAAAAGAGAACAGGTGGATCCGTAGGGTAGACCCCCATGTGCTCTAATCTGTGAGATGTGGCTGCTTTGGATATTTTGATCATGTTTTAATTGTTTTTATGATGAATCTGAATGAATAACATGAATCTATGATGTTCATAGCATGAGATCCCCTCCTTTTTATAAAATTTGGTTTTTTCACATATTTGCACCTACAGCACTGTTTTCGTGATTTTTGTGGTATTAGGCTAAGATCTTAGATTTATCATGATCAATATGGTAGATCTGAATCCAGAAGCCTGAAAGTAAATTCTAGGGTTTCATGATGTTGTTTTTAAATTGTTTTTCATTATTGAGAGAAGACCCTACGGTCTAAGTTCTCCCCTTTTGATGTTCTTCATCAACGTGGGTATTTTTGGTTTTGATTTTCAGATTTAATGTGAAATTTGGGCTTTATCTATGTCCTGGATTATTCAAGTTCAATTTTGAAATATTTTATAAAAATCATATTTTTCTAGATTTCTAGAATTTGACTTGAAGCCAGATTTTTGGACTTTTCACTTTAAATTAATTTTATTTGATTTTATCTCAATTTTATTTTGATCATGAAACCCTAGGAATGGTATGATCATATTTGAAAGTTCTGGATCAATCAGACTATTCATATGAAAAAACCATACAATTTTGTCTTTTTTGTGATTTTTCATGAATTTTATAGCAAGCCCTTTTTTCTTTGAAAAACATGAACAATGCCTGGCAACCACCTTGTGTGGATGAATAGGGGTGCCTAACACCTTCCCCCTGTTCATAACCTAATCCCCGTACCCATCTCTGGTTGTTTTTTAGGAGGGTTATTTTTACCCTAAAATTGCCTTTGTGCTTATTTAATATTTTGGTGTCCATTCACACCTAAATTGAATGGTGGCGACTCTTTGTTTAAATTAATCCCGCGTGATGATTGAGGAAGTCATTGGATTTTCTGATTTTTTCCCATGTCTCACAGGTACCCCAAACATAAACCGAAGGTACCCTTTGAAAAATTCCCTATGTTTTTACACATATTTAATATCAACGCGCACACGTTCTGGGCGCGTGCGTCCCGGTGTTTGCCTATATTTACAAAGAAACAGGTCTGGCGCGTTATTTTGTCCATGCGAATCAAAGCCATCCGAAGCGCTTCATCTTCATTTCGATAAAGTCTTCTCAGGGTGGGTACCACTTCATTCTCTTTTGGAAGAGTTCCAAAGCCTATATTTCTGGTTCGAAGGACGTACGAGATGCTTTACGAACTTTACTGCTTTGATTTTATATGTTACAATTAAGGTATTAATTTGTTCATTTAGGGTTTCCGATCTATGTGTTTATTCTAATGTCTTGAAGAGGTACATTTTGCTTTATCTTGGTCGGAATGGTTTATATTATCGGTTGCAATAAAGTTACTATTCACTTTTCCTATAAGCCTTTGACAAGTACACATCCCTATTGTTATCTCCCTAACGCTGAATAACGCCTGCACTTTTTCCTCAAGTGTTGGGGTTTTTTTATGTATATAGGGAGTGGGTTTTTTTCCACACAATTATTCATATTATTCACATTCTATATTATTTGCATTCGGTAGCACTCATCTTTTCTGTGTCTAACATTATCGTTTGCTCTGTGTTGTTTTGTGCATATTTATTTTTCTTCCTCTCTTCTTCTGAACTCTTAGATGGCCCCTAAGACCAGAGCCTCATCTTCTAAACCTAAGACATCCTCCAGGAAAGCTAATACGAAACCCAGGACTGATTCATTTGATAATTCGATCTTCATCAATCGGAAGGCCAAGAAGATGTACGAGAATAATATCAGCCACAGACAAATCTTGCTTGAAAGAGGGGTTATTCTAGAAGACTTCCTCGAGTCTATTCGTGCAGCATTTACCGGGAGAGGATGGGATAACCTCTTCACCAACTTCCTGCTCCCATCCCAACACCTAGTATATGAATTCTATTCAAACATCCACAACATCGTAGATGGTCCCGCATCCTTCGATACCTCTCTCAGAAGGCAGCCCATCCATGTAGATTCTGATACCATCGCTGGGGCCCTAGGTATTCCGAGAGTTGAAAATCCTGAATTCCCGTATGTTGATGCTCTCTTACCACATTTGCTCAATGAAGTGGCTGCTTGTTTACTGACCACTGAGAGGGAGGGGGACTATGAGGGCAAAGCTCTGGATTCCTCCAAGTTTACATTTGACACCTCATTCATATACAAAATCCAATGCTCTAACTTTGCGCCGGTGAGTCACAGATCAACTGTGCCTCCTATGAGAGCACTCTTGCTTTATGCATTGGTCAAGAGGCATTCAATTGATGTTGCCAGCATCATGATTTCGTCTATGCTTGACTGTTTTCTCGATACCAAACATAGGTGTGGACTTCCTCTCGGGTGTGCCATTGCAAAGATAGTCAAGATGCATCAAATTGACTTCCCCGAGTATGAGTTACTTGCTCCCCTTCCTCTTATCAGTACTGCAACATATAATAAGTCCAAGGGGCAATACAACAAGTCTCATCCTCCTCCTCCACCCCCTCCCCCTGTTCCAGGGGTCCATGCTCCTGCTCCTCCATCTCCTCCCCCTGCTGGTGAAGATGCTCCTGCTCCTCCATCTCCTCCCCCCAATGTTTCTATAGGACATGAGCATGATCTTCCTCTCCTGGAGTCTGCTACACATGATCAACCTGTGGAACCTGATATTCCATCCTCATCGGCGCCTGCTCCTGCTGCTGTCCTATAGACCAAACAACTTCTTCCCAATTTCCTCGCGGACTCGCATCAATCCTTTCACAGGTTATGGGCATGCGATGTGAGTTGATGAATCAAACCAAGCTACTTCTTGAGAACCAGGAGACGATGAAGCAGCAGATAAAACAAGTGTACGATGGTCAGCTTGCATACAAGCATGAAACTGATCGCCACGTTGCTAAGATGGAACATCTTCTTCAGAACATAGAAGGTGACACCTACTCTACGAAAAAGGACGTACGAGAACTGATTAAGCCGAAGTTTGCACAAATTGACGCCAAGTTGAATTGGGTGAGGACAACAGTATGGAATGCTGATGACACACTAAAAGCAGTGCATGAGAAACAGACCAGGCTGAACGAGATATATTGGGAGATGCAACAAGACTATAGCCGGGCCGTGAAGCACTTTGAATTGGAAAATCAGGAGCTTCACAGGCTGAATAGGGACAGGGGAGAACAGAGGACAGTTGTCGATGCAGCTTCTCAAGGTGTCGTTGGAGAGCATATTCCTCCAAGTGATGCAGAGTACATTCGAGATGAACATTTGTTGCTTGAATCCCTTGAGCCTGCACACAAAGAACCTGATCCAACAGGGCCTGCCCCATAGTCTTGAACCTCTTTTCATGTCATTTGAGTATCGAATGCATCTAATTTGACCATCTTTTTTTTACTTATGTGCCTGTAAAACGTTGCGATAAGTGCATGCAAAGCAAATATTGTTTGGTCTTAGCTTTCATTTGTCATATTCCTCTATCTCCCCAATACACACACATTGGGTCTAGCACGTCGTAATGCGTGTACATGCAAAACAACTAGTCCAAGGTGCTGGTTATATTAGCCTATGGTAATGAACTTCCACCTATAAGACTAAGGTATTATACGAAATGATTAAAATCTGCAACGAAGGCTGTAGGAAGACGGGGAATGCAAAAATAGTCAGCTTATATTACGTATTAATCTTGAGATACCCTTCCAAACGTGCCTACGTATCCCCCAAATCAGCCCAGGGTACCCCCCACACGAGCCTTAATTTATCCACAAAAAATTCTCCAAATTAAGGGGAGAGTACCTCCAAGTAACACTTAGGTACCCCAAAGGTAAATTTAAGGTACCCCACAAGAAACCCGAAGGTACCCACACGTACAAAATAGTGGGAGCACATTCAACGCACGAATGTTTCCTGGTAACGCTCGCGCGTACTGTGCACTTTAAAGCTGCAACGTGCGGGCGTTAATAATTAACGTCCGCGCGTTTTGTTCATTATCAATTCCTACTTGGGGGTACCTCCGGCTTACTTATGGGTTACCTTAATATTAATTTTGGGGGTACCTGGGTATTACTTAGGGGTACCCTTCCATTATTTCGCATCATACTTTTCGGTACCTCAATGTTTTTATTGGGGGGGGGGGGGTACTTTGGCTTATTTGCTGATGTAAATTAGGCTTAGTTCGTGGGGGCCTTGGCCTTATTTCAGCGTGTACTCAACTCTTACTAGGTGACACCTAAGCTTATATGGGGTGGGGGTGGTACATTATGCTGGTTAGGGGGTTACCTTACCCTTCACATGAACCGTACCTTCATTTTGTTTTGGGGGGGAGTACCTAATGTATAGTAACTTGTTTTAAAATTTGGCATAATTTACGATCAATGAGTTTGACGAATCTGTGGCAGAACTTAAGCAATCAAAATAACCAAGCTTTTATTCAATGGATACAATGTCCTATGTACACAATACTTTACAAAAATCTGATCGTGAAACATCATAAAAAACTAAACATGCCATAAAAGTAAAATCCAAGTGAATGCTTGATTCAGCTACAGCATTCATTATAGGAACATCCTTGTTCTCAAATAAATACATACAGATTCCCCAAAAATTAAAATTTTAGTTTGACGCATGTATAATATAAAAATGTTAATACATCGAACTCTCCCCCTTGGTAGAACTCTTCTTCACAATATCATCCTTCCCCGTGTTTTCTTCGTGGAGGATCATCTCACTCACAATGCTTCTTCTGAAGCCCGGAATATCATTCTATTCAAAAATAACAAAACTATATTAATAATGTGATCATTTGGAGCTTTTGGAAACACAACTGGATAGGTTAGGAGTTGTAGCGTACCTGCGTGAATCGAGGAGAAAGTTCTCCTCTCCAGTAAGTGGCGAACTTCATGGCGAAGATTCCACAGTCATGGCTACAAAAGATGCGATTACAAGTTAATGCTATTAATATCATATCGTAGTAAGGATAGAAAAGAAAGTATAGGTGGAAAACGTACAGGTTGCCTTGCCGAGGAAGCTTAAGAGTCTCTGCTTTCGTCCTTGGAAATTTGCTTACTAAAACTTCCTTTTCCCATTGCCAGGTGCATATAATATCTAATGCTTTTAGCTGAAATATAAAAATTGATACTTAATAACAACATTAGTGACAAAAGAAATTATTACGCTGATCACTTACCACTCCAGTGAGAACTTCGCGGGTTCTCCACACCTTCATCGAGTTCAAAAAAAATACTTTCTTCTTATTCATGTCAACAACACATATGTACCAATGTTCTTGCTCCAATATGGGGAAAAACAACTGCATACAAACATATTTATTAGCCCTACCCTATTAAAATATCCCAGCAACAATGGTGAGTTAAGCTTACCATTTTGTAGTTCACCACATTCAGTAGGTACGATGGATCAAATTAATCAGTAAGTCTGGCAAGGTCTCAGTTTTCTTCTGCCTTGCAAAAAGTCTGAAAAGTTATAATATAAGTTCAACAGGAGTATTACAGACATTGTCAAATGATTTTGAAGAATGTCGTAGTAATTACCCCAATATCTGACATGAAGAAGTAGCATGGGCCTCCAACCTGCCGTTCCTGGAAATTCAGCATCTGCATGTAGCAATCCAAGATCTACATAGAAAAAAATAAAATCTAAGAATCCAAATATTTATGCGATCTGATAAGATACTTTGGTTGTTAGACTTCTACCCAGTTGGTAACCAATTTCTCAGGCTTCAAACACTCGAACTCACTGCGGGCAATGAAGATATCGAAGAATCTCACCAAAACCTCGCTACATATATATCCCACAAAAGAAACAGTCAAACCATACACAACAATTTACAAAGAAACAACGCATAAAACATAAATATGCGAAAGTGCATACTCTGGATTGAGGTCCTCACGGAATGCATAGTCGCAGACCGCGCATCCAACATCCACCGGAGTCCTACTAGAAGATGCCTCCACTGGTTCGCTTCCCTACAAGTTTATTAAAAATTCCAAAAAATGAATATATGTCTGTCAACCTAATTCTAACCAAAAAACATAAAACAATTCCTTTAGAAAAACTGAGAACAAACATACCAATGGCTGTATGGCCGGATCTGCAATGTTTAGATCCAGCAACAACCTAGCCTCCGCACGTTGATCATCGCCAGATGGCACTTGAAATATATTTCATGTAGGTCACACGATCATTACATCGACAATTTTGCTCTTCAATCTACTATAGTAAAGTTTTACATGAATGGTTGACATGCAATTAGACATCCAATTATATACTACTTACCGTTTGCATTGGCCTCTCGGCATCGAGCGATTGCTTACTCTTTCTGGCCCTCTTCTTTTTCTCCCCGGTGATGGTTGTAAAAGGACTCCTTTTTGCCTTGCCGGGCACCTTCATTCGTTTTAATCTCGGAGCTTCAACGGATTGAAATGGAACGATTGACCCTTCATATTCTCCCGCTGTTGGATCCGGGATACATTCCACCCTAAGTTCAATATCTTCCATCGGCGACATTGGGCAAGGGCCCTCCGGTGCAGAAGCAACGTTCACTGGAACCTCAAATGGTTCACGTGGACATTCAGGGGCAGAGTAACTTCGGTAGTCACGAGCATATCCAACAAGCTCGAGAACCATCTCTCTTAATTCAGCTTGCCCTACTTCAAGATTGATTATCATCAACTTCAATTTCTCCACCTAAACAAATCAAACCACAAACATTTGCATTTCTATAAGATCTGGAACTTATAATGAATAATGACAAAAACCGAATTCCATTACCTCCTTCTCCAAAGCCTTCAATCTCGGGGATTCGGCTACCTCACGCTAAAGGGCAGCAACTACCTTCGTTAGCTTCTTTATCGTTGCCCTCAATTTATCCTGCTAAAACACACAATCAAGTAAAATTTATGTCCATGTACGTATAATGAATATTGATATTGAGTACCCCCTATTCGAAAATATAAATACAATATAATATAATATACCTTCTTCCTCCCCTTTGATTTATCGGACTTCGGAACATTTTCATATTCAATATGTTCCGGAGTTTTCATGTCCTTTTCCTTTCCTTCTTTCTCCCTCTCCAACACATCCTCATCATTCCACACGGTGATGAGAGGAGCTGTTGCATCCAAGTCTATCGCGCTCCCATCCATGCGTAAACATTCATAATAGAACATCTGCGATTGAGTAAACATTTCTTCCATTACAATTTAAGCATACCAAATATATGAAATGTGTGTATAACAATAATTTACCTTTAGAAAAACCAAACAACCACCGACATATATTTGGTGCTTCTCCTTGTATCGGCGGATTGCGGTAATGAGCCAATCAAGAACCAACTTCGACCAGTTGAGGGTACGGAGTCCCTCCATATCCATCACGAGATTTAAGAACTTTGTGCTGGCCTCCGGCTTAGCTTGAGGGCATAAAAATGAGCCCAATGCAAGCAATACAAAAAGCCTCAAAAAATCTTCATCCCCCGTCTCCTTTTCTTGCAGGCTTCTCTTCAGCTCTCCTAAAGGTATCTTACCCTTATCATCACAATACATTTTCTTTAATTCTGTGAGGTCGTTTTCCACCTCATCGATTTCTATAGTCTCCCCGGCAGAGGTCACCCTCAATATCCGCTGAACATCAGGAGGTGATATATCAAACGTCCTTCCACTTACTTCAAGGCAACATTTATCGGGATCAAATGAAGCCAATAAGGACACAATGTTGCCCTTATAATAGTGTTTAATCGTCATATCAAGAAGGCTTCCCAGCCCAATTACTCTAACAGCTAGCCTCTGGGACTCGTTCAACCTTTCGATAATTTTTAGCAGTCGTTGAGGAGTACATCTATTGCGAACTCCTTCCCCGCTTGGTGCCATTTATCTACAAATAAATACACAAATTGATAAAAAAAAACTTTGCAATGTGACTATTTACATGTGCCATCTATAAAATCAAAATGTAAATTGAAATACGCCTTACGTACCCCACAAATATGCATTTTGTACCCCACAAATAAGAATTGGGTACCCACAAATAGGCCCCCTAAATTGGTTTACCTACACCTACAAATTGGCTTACCAAAACCTAATTAAGCCTTAGGTACCCCCAACAAAATAAGGCTTTCATACCCCACAAATAAGCCTTGGGTATCCCCAAATATCCCCCCCCCCCCCAAAATGTTCTAGGTACACCCCAAAAATGCCTTGGTACAAACAAGTGAGCCTTAGGTACCAGCCCCATAAGCCTTGGGTAACCCACCAATTATGAATTAATTGGGGAGGGGAGAGGAATCTAAGCCTTACTTCCCAAGATTTTCATCACGATTAAGTACAGGATTAATCGTGACCTAGCGATTAGGTGCGGCGATTAATCAGACGACTAATCGCAGATTTGCGATTAACTGTAAGCAGTGAAACATTGTCTCTGTTTTGTAGCGATTAGGTTTCAGGATAAATCGCCGAATCACGATTTCAAGAAGTACCTGAGCCTTATATTGGGGATACCTTGGGCTTATATTGTGGGTATTGTAGGTTTAGGGGGTACCTTAGGCTAATTTTGGTGAGTGGGTTTGGCTTAACATGGGGTACCTTAGGTTTATATGGGAGCTACCTTAGGCTTATATGCGGTACCTTGGGCTTAGAGTGGGGTACCTTAATCTGATTTGTGGGGCGTACTTATGGGTTATTTGACTGGGGGTACCTACGCTTTATTTGGGGGTGCCTGTGAATTAAACGGGGATGTAGCTAATGCTTATTTGGAGGGTACCATAGGTTTATTTGTTGACTATGAAAATGTTTTTTGGGGAGCTCTTCGGGCGTACCTAAAGCTTAACTCGGCAGGTACCCATCGTTATTTGGAGCAATACCTTTGGCTTATTTCGCCTGGTACCCATGGCTCCTTATGTATACATTTGGTCATTATATTATAAAATTAAATTAGGGCTTACAGTCGTCTTTCAATGAGGCTGGTGGCTGTCGTGGTGGTCCCTCGCTTACGAAGTTCTTGTGATGGTGGTGGTCCTTTTCTTTCGTCAAGTGGGGGCGCACGTTTGTAAGAAAGGGAAACCTCTGTGAAGCAAATGGAGTATGATCCTGTCCTTTTCATATGCGATGAGGATGACAAAGACGAAGAAGGTCCAGAAATATCGGGTAAGGTGCGGACGTGGAGAGGATCCTAAATTAAATAAAATGTTTCGCACGTTTTCATCGAGACGAGGAGATTGCTGAGGACAAAGCCGAGGAGAATTTTAATAGTTTTTTAAGCGTTTCGTTCAAAATTACACTACTACCCTTCGCTTATTCTGGTCCGTTGGATTGCGCTTCACAGACGATGCGTTGCTTCACAGAGGATGCGTTTCACAGAGGATCCGAGCGCGATTCCACTCTGGTCTAGATTGACGCATCCGTTCAGCATCTCTTCCTCTTAATTTTCTCTTATATTTCTGAACTAAATGCAAGTCTTCTCTCCGTCTCCTCATCTTCTTGTGAAGATGACTTGATGATCAAACCGTATTATCTGGATTGGAAGTTGAAGATGTTCGTGAGAGGTTTTTTGTTCCTGAGTTGCTTACTGGTATTCGTTTCAGGAGCAACTCTTCTGCCAGATGACGAAGGTATATAATTAAGATTGCTTTTGGGTTTTGATTGATTACTAAGCGTCTCTTATCCTGGAAGTTTGGAGGCGGTAATTCGATTGATTTGAGTTGTTTTGAGTCCACAGTGGAGGCGTTACGGCAGATCGGGAAGTCATTGGGCAAGGCAGACTGGAATTTCAGCGCAGATCCGTGCGGCGTAGGCTGGGGATGGAACTCTCCGACACCCGGCAATGGAGAGTTCACTCCACAGAATGTAGTCAGTTGCGGTTTCTCTGGACAGGCCATGGGCGGCGCCTCCGTCCGCCATGTCGTTGCCATGTACGTATATTATACTGATCTTGTCGATTCTACAAACTACGAACATAAATTGGTTAATTGCAGAAAATTGATGCAATCGTTAGATCCACAAACAATGGAGATAAGCACAGAGGGTTTTGTTTCCCTGCAATGTGCCCTAGGTTTAGGTCTAAACTCGAAGTTTTCAATCACCATCTTCGTCGTCACCATGACACTCATTATTTCATCATTCATCTGTCAAGTTCATGGAATTATAGAATGATAACATCCTAATTAGTTTTTCCAAGGTAATTTTTTTATCGCAAGTATCCAATTAGTTTTTTTGATTGCGTGTCATCAACAACTCATGGAGGAAAGCGTTTTGTCTAAAGCGTTTGAGTGATTGTGAGACACGGGAAAAATCACCGGATGACTTCCCCTCCGTCAACACACGGGCTCAACGCAAAATTGGGAGAGTCGCCACCATTCAGAATTTAGAGGTGTGAATGGACACCAAAAGAATTAAAAATAAGCAAAAATAGCAAAAAAGTGCTAAAAGGCAAATTCTAGGGTAAAAATAACCCTACTTGAAAATCAAATCCAGAGATGGGTAAGGGGATTAGATTATGAATGGGGGAAGGTGTTAGGCACCCCCATTCACCCACACAAGGTGGTTGCCAAGTGTTTGTTCATGCTAAAAGAAAATAGGAAGCTTGCTAAAAAATCATGAAAAGCCTTGAAAAAGGAACAAGTGTATGATATATTCACATGAAGATCCAAATGGATTTTAGATCTTCTCTTATGTTAATAACATTTCTGAAATGTCATAAAAGGATAAAAATCCAAGCAAAAGAATGTACAAAGCCAAGTTGAATCAAATCCGGAAAATTCGGTGAAAAGTAATGCCATTTGTCTTGAAATCACTTAAATCCAATTTTAAATCAAATCAAACCAAATCCATTTGAAAGATTATGGTAAATAATAGTCTCATGCAAAATTTCAAGTAATTCCGGGTGAAAACCTAGGAGTTATGTTCCTTGTAAGGTTGCTGCCAGAGAAAATCAAAAGTAGCAAGTAGGCAACTTTGGAAAATCACCTAGAAAAATCCACTCCATAAAAACCCACGAAATTTGGTGTGATTGAAGTCTGTATGGCCATATTTCAAAATAAACTAGCCTCATACAAAAAAATCATTCGGATGTGCCCTGGGTGGTCTCCCGAACAGGCCCCGAAGATCACAGATTTACCCAGAAAAGTACTAATGAGCAGCTCTGAGTAAATCTGTTACCAATAATTCAAATGGAGTCAAAAAATTATGAAACCAACTGGATTTAAAAATAGACTCATAAAGGAGTGCCCAGAAACAAAAATCATTTGAATCGGACTTAAAACGAACACATGGCGCTCCGTCGAAGTGACAAGTTCTGTATTTGAACCTGAACTGTCCAATCAACTTCGACAGAGAGGTGTCAAAAATCCGCTTGATAGAAATTAATGAAATTTGGTGGACATAAACTAGACAGCCTCACCTTTCCCATGGTTCTGGAATCACTCCAAAATTCATCCGGACGATGAAGTTATGAGTGTCCGAAGTCGGGGTACAGTTGCTGTCAAGTTAAGCCCTTTTTGGGTAAAACCAATGCAAAAATGTGACAAAGTGTGTGCAATTCGTGCAAGATGAACACAAAACCTTTAAAATCATCCAAAGACATTTCAGAATTGATTGAGGCCATTTATTTGAGATTTATCATAATGAATGTAATAAATCCCCAAATGTAAGCCTATCCCGCCAAAATAGTGATATGTATGTGCAAGTATGAAAAACCAAACATGATCAATAGCATGCATACATATTCATCAAAATAAGGTTCTAAAACAACTTAAGGTTCCGTTCCATTATCGTTTCCCTCTGTTCTCTCTCCCCGTTAAACACGGTTCTTCAAGATAATCAAGGGTACTTTGAATATGAAACGGTTTACAATCAATCAAAAGGCTTTATGCTACATAGGTTCTAGCACTAGGGTCAATCCCTGGTCTCATTTCTCCTAGATCCCGCCTCCACGTTTTACTGCTAGGGGGAGTCTCGAGATACTTTGAGCCGGGGAAGGATTTTCACACACAAAGAAGGCCTTATTCTACAGAAAGGTAGAAGAAGAGATCTAGATCTAGGAATGTAAAAACAGAAAATAAAAGAAAAGTTTGAGGCTTACCTGGGTTCTGGATGAGATCCCGCAGCGGTTTTCTTCTTCTCTTGGAGTTCTTCTTGGCGAGAATTCAAAACAAGAGTTGATTGCCATTTGCTTGAGGAGGAGCCTCCTATTTATAGGCAAAGGCTAGGGTTAGGGTTGGTGAGAATGGTAGACACAACATAATGTCTATAGCCCACCAACCTTAACCCTAAGGCTATTTTCGAGATTTCCCCTCATTTAATGAGGGATATGATGGTAAAAGTGAAAAGCTCTCGGAAAACCCTAATTTTGAGCAAAATTTGCGTATCCGGTATATCAGGCCGGATACACAAGGGCCTTAAGGTATCCGGTATATAATACCGGATACACTAAAGCTCTCTTGTATCCGGTATGTTCCACCGGATACAAAGAAATGTACTTGTATCCGGCCTGAGTTGCCGGATACAAGGAAAAAAGCCTTTTTTCCAAATTTTAACACAGGCAATACTTATTTACATGTAATATCGTTTAAGTAAATGTCCTCGTATTTTTTAATCTCCATTTACTTAAGATATTACATGTAAATAAGCAAACACCCCGCCCCCCCCATTTGAATCCATTAAAAATAGTTCCAGACCCAAATTCCAAGTGAATAAAAAGTCAACTTTCCAGTTCTAGGCAAAATTCTGATTTTTCAGGTCTGGAAAAAAGGTTCAATATGTTAAAACCAAGGTATTTGCCAAGATTTAAAATCTCAAAAAATTCTTTTATGCAATAACATGGCTAAAAACCTGATTACCGGGAAAAATTATCTTGAAATCTGGCTTTAAAAAATATTTCATTTTCTGGGGTCAAAAGTCAACAAAATTCAACCAGAAAAAGTTTGACTTTGCACAAAAGATTGAATTCGGGCCTTTTCCTTTTCCGTTTTGGATTCAAATGGGTTAAGTATCTCAAACCCAATGCAAAGAACTGAAAATTCCAATAAAATATTTCTCTCCTTCAAGATTTATCAAAAATCGTGCAATTTTGGGGTGTCTACAGTGATACCATCGGTAATGCGCGAATCGGTTGGAGCCATGTGTACGTTAACATAAATATCGGCAAAAGAGGCGTTAACGCCGTTTATATTTTTTTTATATTTTCTGTTGTACTTCGTCAGAGACTTCAGTCGGCCATTATTACTCATTTTTTTGGTTTTATTTAATTTTTAACAAGCCCATCCTTTCCCGCCACCTCATTTCCGCACCATACCCTCTCTTTCAACATACCCTCTTTCAGCCTTTTTCTCTACAATCCCATCTTTTTCCACCACCTCAGGTCCTTTGTCAGACACCATCTTCACTGCAACATAACTTCTTTCTTCTTTTTCTTCAACAAACAATCTCTCTCCAACAAAAGTAACAACACACGGAATCAAGAATCTGAAGACTTTTAACAAAAGTAATGGAGGTGTTCTGCTAGCCTTTTACTCTGCAGCATTCAACGGAGCCTTGCTCTACAACTTCTTCCATAGGTATTCATCTTAGCATTGTATTGTAGAATATAAATGGTTTTTTATTTTAAAAAAATTTTGAACGAACTTCTTATTTACTAAGGACTGTGTATAAAAAAATCTTGTTTCATTTGGAATCACAACGTAGAAAAATTTTGTAGTGTTGTATTTTTCAGGTCAGCACAGAGTACGAAAGGTATGGAGACTAAAAACCAATTCTCTCATGATTCAATTAGTGGTAATAAAGTCGTCAACAATGAATTTGGTGAAACTTGTGATGATGATTGGGTGCCGAAAGTTGGTATGACATTTGATTCAGAATCAGATGCTTTGAAGTTTTATTCTGAGTATGCAAGGAAGATTGGTTTTGGTATTAGGAAAGGCATGGTCCATAGAAGAGTAGGTACAGGTGCAATTATTGATAGAATATTTTTCTGTTGTAGAGAAGGGTTTCAGAAAAAGGATAAACGAGAAGCCAATGTAAAAAGACATTGGGCTGAAACAAGGGTTGGTTGTTTAGCCCGATTACAGATCATTATGACTGCTAACAATAAATATGAGGTTGTACAATTTAAACTTGAACATAATCATCAATTGGTTTTACTTAGCATGGTTCATATGTTGAGATCTCATAGGCATTTGACTTTTCTCAAGCTGTTGCAATAGATTTAGCAGACAAATCAGGGATAGCACCAAAGGAAACTATAGAGATGATGGGTAGAGAAGCTGGTGGTGTTGAGAGTCTTGGGTTCATGCGTTGAGATTGTAACAACTATTTGCATTCAAAGCGGATGGCAAAGATGAAAAGAGGAGAGGCAGGAGCATTGTTAGGATATTTTCAGAAAAAACAAACAGATGACACTTTGTTTTTCTATGCAATACAACTTGATGATGATGAATTGATTACAAACATATTTTGGGCAGATGTTAGGATGATGGGGGATTATAGATATTTTGGTGATGTGGTTTGTTTCGATACAACATATAAAACAAACAAGGAAGGTCAACCATTTGGCTTGTTTGTTGGGGTCAACCATCATAGACAAACCGTAGTGTTTGGAGTTGCTTTGCTCTATGATGAAACAGTCCCAACATTTTGTTGGTTATTTGAGACTTTTGTAAGGGCAATGTCTGGAAAAAAGCCAAAGACGATTTTAACAGATCAAGATAAAGCCATGAAAAATGTAATAGCTTCAGTGTTACCGAGTACTTATCACCGTTTTTGTGTTTGGCATTTGTTCCAGAATGCAGCTAAACATCTTAGTGATGTATTTAATCGTGAAAAATCTTTTGCAAAAGATTTTAGCCAATGTGTGTATGATTATGAAAATGAAGAAGAGTTTGTTGAGGCTTGGACTACGATGGTAAACAAATATAATTTATCGTCAAATCCATGGTTGCAAGCAAGATTTGATGAAAGAGACAAATGGTCATTAGCCTATGGAAGGAATGCGTTTTGTGCAGATATGAGCACCACACAACGCTCTGAGAGTATGAATGCAGCTCTAAAGGGTTATCTAAATAGTCAAAAATATTTTTTGAGATTTTTGGAACATTTTGAAAGGATGTTGGAGGATAGGCGTTATGAAGAGTTGAAAGCTGATTGCAAAATGATGAATAGTATTCCAGCCACAATTGGATATAATGGGCTGTTGGATAGTGTGAAGAGTACGTATACAGCAGAAAATTTTCAAATGGTTCAACAAGGAATATTTGATATTTTGAATTGTTACATCAGTAACTGTAGTGAAGTTGGGACTATATATGATTGAGTACAAAGTTGTAAATAATTGTAAAAAAAGGCCTCGAGAGCATACCGTCATGTATGATCATTCCATTGTTACATTGAGTTGCAGCCGCAAAAAATTTGAGTATGCAGGAATATTATGTTGCCATGCATTAAGTATTTTTCGTGAAAATAGAATCAAGAAGATACCTGATTTATACATTTTGAAAAGGTGGACAAAATATGCAAAGAGTGGGGGACAAGAGATGGACAAACAGGGAATTGTTTTTCAGAATGATCCTAAGTTAGAGAGTGGAAGGAGATATAAAGATTTGTGTCATTTATTCATCCAAATAGCAAAGATGGCCTCAGAGTGTCAAGAATCTTACAAATTTGCAACTGATTTAGGGAAAAAAATGAAACAAGAAGTTAAAAAAATTGTGAATGATTTAAACATGAAGGAGCCATTGAATGATATTGCTTCACACATAGAGAATATTCCTAGTGGAATCCAAAGTGCCACTCATGCTAGAAGTACACTTGTTGATAGTGTATGTTGTAATGACTTTTTTGATGAAAATGTAGGGAGTATTAAAATGTGTTCCAAAGCAAGAGGTATTAAAAGGAAGGTGAGGGGTGGTCGTGCTGGTACTAGTGTTCGAAGACTAACAAATGCTCTTAGCAAAGCCATAAAGCAGAAATGTAAGAAAAGAAAAGAATCTACAGATGGCCCCATCAATCCTAACAACCCCAGCAACAAGTGTACACAAGCTGAAGCATCCTCAATGCTGGTTGGTAGTAATACTCACTTTGTCCAAAGTTTTACTAGTCCACCAACACCATTTATGAAGGAAGCATTTAACACGCCAATCAACTCATCAGCTCCAGTTACTCCATCTGTTCAGGAACTATCCAAAATGCCTCTTCAGATCTAAGTATTTAGTATGATGTTACTACTAATAATTTCCTTAAACAATAAATGTCAGTATATGGGCTTTAGCCATGGACTACAAGACAATGCCAGTCAGGGAGCTTATTGCTTAAGTCAAGGCAGTCAAACAAATCTTAACCAAGGTAGCCAATGGAATCATTACCAACAAAATTATGACTTTATGCAAATGTCATAGGTAAACTACCTTTAACTTGAAACAAAATTATGGATTTACTCAAATGTCACAAGTAATTATCTTTAATTTGAAAGTATTTTACTTAGATTTCTTGGTACTTATATAATTTCTTTAAGCAGCCATTTTTATTTCCTTGTGGCGGTCAATACAATCCACAATGAGTACAACGTTTTGTACAGAATTTTTGAAGGTTAGAAATCTAATCTTGTGATGAGGTATTTTATATTTTCTTTGTACTTAAACATTGATGCAAAGTATATCTTTTTGTTCAGAAAGAATATTATTTTATCTCTTTTCAGATGCAGTTTTTGGATTGTTACTGTTCTTTCCTTGAAGCTGAATGCAAGAGCAAAACATCTACACCAATAGCTTGATGAATCTCAATGTGGTTCAGGATGGTTATCTTGAAGAGTTGTTTTGTGAAATTAGATGGCTGCAAAACTGTAAATTTTTCTTCAGTCATTTTGTCTAATACCGTTCTTTTGGTTTTTTGTTTTGGATGGATGATACCATACTTTTGTTGTTACAGGACAATCATTAAAAGAGTATATAGCTTTTTCCTGCTTCTATTAAAAGAAAAAAAAAAGAATATAGCTTCCATTATATGCTTTTGAGATATTCTGATGAGCTTCAATTTTAATAATATATATACCAAACGAGACATCCATGATGTTCTTGGCAATTGAAAAAGTTTGTCTAGCTGACTGGGTCTATTCAGTTCATAATACTTGGCCTCCAAATTTTTGCAGCAGTCCCAAGTATGGCATCTAGTTTTGTGCGGATGAAGTAAATAAGAAGTGAGAACCGAACTCTTAAAGTTATTTTGGGACAATTTTGTGCTCCATTGTATCAAAATGAGGTTCCAAGTTCCACATGACCAAAGTAGCACGTCTTAAACAAAAAGACTTAATACATGTCAATACCATGTGCAAAATTGTGGATGCCTTGGGTGACAAAATAGAAAAATGTGCAAATGTCTATGTTTTCCAAGTAAACATGTGGCTCGATTTCACCACCCCTTAATAAGTAAATATATAATAAAAAGACATTGAAGACTCTATGTTGTTGCCATCTTTTAGGAGCCATACGTGAGATCCCCAACAATCATCTTACCCAGAATTGTGTGATGGTATACCCAAAATTGATATTGCATTACCAGGTATAACTTCCCTAGTTACATGAACAATCTCCATAAATATTAAATACGTTAATTGTTCTCTCGTTCAAAAGTAACTAATGGCTTCATTACAAATGCTTCGTCACAAAACAAGTATGATGTCCCCAACTCTCCATGAGCTCTTGGAACTTCAGAATAATCAGCAGCCATGGGTAAAAGATTTGAAGCACTCACGAGGGATCTGCACGTTTTCAAAAGCAATATATAAAAATCCAATTTCAAAACCATAATAAGAAATTCATTACCAAGAGGAAATCAATAGAAAATTTATGAAACACCCCTAAAGCTATGTATGGTGTAATTGCATAAGATTCAACAACCAAAATAAATTGCAACTCATGCAGAGCAAGATGATGGTAAACACTGTGATTAAGATTTACATTCGTTTTTTTTTCTAAATGCTTTATATTCCACATGCCAATGGTGAAATAAGACCATACCTAAGGAAGGAACAGCACATCAAAGCCCTCTTTGGTCGAATGGTTGCATAGGGCATAGCATTTCTGGCAGAGCACGCACTTCCGTTATCACATCAAAATAAGAGGTTTAGGTGAAAAATTCTTACGATTTATGCATCCAGAAATACGAGATAAACGGACTGTTGGAGAGCTTGGTTGGAAACGAACAAGTCGTCTGATTCTATCAAAAACGGGCGTCTGTCTCGTGCAAAATGGAGTGTAAGAGGTTTATGATCACAGCCTAAAAACTTCAGATCCTGGATCACGTGTGTCGCCATTTTTATTGGAGATTGCTCGTTGAAGAAGAATAACGAGAGTGAGGAGCTCTGGGTTGTTGCAAAACAAGAAGAAGAAGAAGAAGAAGAAGAAGAAGAAGAACATGGATACTGTTTGGAAGGAAACGAAAGGCTATTCTTTTCGATTTTCTAAATCTACACAAGTCTCTAAAAATTTAATGATGTCCTAAATTAGTCAGACACCGTCAAACCGTCAAAGAAGAAAACATTAAAATATTTATTAAAACAGAAACGGGCGTTAACGCCAGCTCTCATCAAGAGATAAGGCCAATTTGAAATCCGTTCGCGCATTACCGATGGTATCACTCAAACGCTTTAGACGAAACGCTCTCCTCATGGAGGAATATAAAGTCATGGAATTGTGGGCCATTATTTTTGTTGCTTTGAGCCTCGACGTGATGGCCGTTCCGACTAGGAATGGCAACGGGTGGGTTTAGGGCGGGTTTTAGGCGAACCCAGCCGTCAAGGGTTTAGGAAATACCAAACCCTACCCTTTATTTTTTTGGTTTTTGTTTTGGCAAAGTTGTTTAGCACTCTATCATGGCGTGTTCTTAGGTAAGAAAGATTATGCAAATTTTATTTTCTTTAAGACAGATTGGTACTATGATTTTGTTATGGTCCTAAATGTTAAGTGCTTAACCAACAAAGTCTCCATAAACCTTGGGGCTTTTGGAGCAATGGTTAGGCATGTAACAAATGGTATCAGAGCCAACCACCCCGTTCCGGGTTCGAGTCTCAGAGGGGGTGACATATAGGCTAGATTAAAATACCTTGGTATTATGTATGGGTATAGTGCTAAGTCATTGAATACTAATAGATAAGTAAAGCCGCCAAGAGGGAAAAGGCTACCATGATAGATGAGTGAAGCCATCAAGAGGGAAAAGGCTACCACCGGATCCGTGTCGATAGAGTGGGCCGCCGTGGACGTTGGCTGCGGAAGCGTGGTGGAATGTTACGGTCCTAAGTGTTAAGTGCTTAACCAACAAAGTCTCCATAAGCCTTGGGGCTTTTGGAGCAACGGTTAGACACGTAACAGATTTCAAGAAAGGTTTATGCATTTTACCCTAAATTTCATTTGAAAGAGCTTTTATATTTTTTATTTTTTAAAACATAACTTGGATTTTACCAGTAAAGAATGCGTTCAAATAAATTAATGGTATTGTTTTTTCTTATGAGGAATTTTTTTTTGAGTGTTTTCCTCTCTGTTGTGTAAACCCCTCTATAATTTTTTTTTTTATAAAGCTAGGGTTCTCTGAAGAATGCAAAAACCCTAAACCTCTATTAAAATATATATATTCTTCTGGAAGTGCAGAATTCTTACAGCCCAGAATCTACCTGGTGTGCTCCCTTCAGAATTAGTGAGGCTTCCCTACCTCCAAGTATTGTAAGAACTTTCAAATGTGCTTTCCCTTCACTTGAAGTCTTTTTTTTTTGGTAAAAGGCCAAAGCCTACATCCTTTCATTCACTTGAAGTCTTTTGCCGCCATTATTTTCTTAAACTAACTTTAACTGTCACATATTTTTCTCCATTTCACAATGATCTCACCCGCAACTACCTTAACGGTACAATCCTTCCAGAATGAGGTTCAATGCAATTGCAGAACATGTATGCTTTCCATTACCCCTCTTCGCTTTCTTTAGCACATGGAAGCTCTTTTTTTCTCTCTGTTTCCTTCTATAATTAATGGACAAGGTTGTAACGCATCTCCCTTTTCGGAAATCGATTAACGGGTTAGATTCCTAAAGAACTTGGAAACATCTCCACTCTTGTGGAACTGTAAGTTTCAGTTTTCCTTCTTATTGGAGCAAGTTTTTGAAGAAGATCATTTCGTTTAATTGAATTGAATAATTTTCAGGGTCCTCGAAAACAATTGGCTCTCAGGAGTTCTTCCTTCGGAGCTTGGCAATCTGATCAACATAAAGAATTTGTAAGCCCTTTCTTTTAACTTCTACCTCTTTATGGGACTGTTTTATTTTCCTGGGCTTTTATAAAGTTATCATATTTGCTGAAAAGTTTGAAATGTGAAGTTGCTATTTGATTTGATACAATGATTTTTCAATGAGACAGACTTCTGTCCTCAAACAATTTTACGAGGGAATTGCCAAGATCATTTGCTCAGCTGATCAACTTGAGGGAAATGTGAGTTTCTTACAGGTGTTTTTGTTTTTCTTCCTTAATTTCTAGTGCATGTGAAATTCATTGAAATTTCAAAATTCCAACGTGTCTTATTACCCTGGTGTCAGAACCTCATTTTTGCACTCCCAAAAGTGCAAAAGATAAAAACTTTAACTGAAAAGTCAAACTATGAGGGGGCAAAACTTTGATTTTTTGATCTGGTGCAAATTAACCACCATACTTCTTCCCATTAAATAGAAAATTTCAACACGACTCCAACGCAACTGAGTTTGTGCAAATCGGAGTTCGGATGAAGAAGTTATGGGCCAGTCAAACTTAATGTGAGCATTTCTACTCGAGCTCAGTTCATCTGCCTAACTTGCTCCCAGAAGATAGAGAATCCCGATATAATCCCGACGCAATTGAGTTTGTCGAAATCGGAGTCCCGAATAAGAAATTATAAGCAAAACTACCTTCCAGGAAGCAGTTTCAGCTTTCTGCTAAAAATCAGAATTTGCTACCATACTTCAGCTCAGTGGATAAGGAATCTAGACCTGATTCCAATACCACTAAGTTTGCTAAAATCCAACATCAGACGGAAAAGTTATGGCTAGTCAAAATTTCAAAAAAACTGCCCGTGTAGCGAATGAGCAGAAAAGGACAAAGAAAATAAAAATCTTGAATTAAAAATATTAATTTTCCGTAAAATATCTCATTTTTATAATTTAAATAAATAAAAAATCAAATTTAAATCAGATAAAGATTTGAAAATTGTTGAAAATTGGATAAAAATTTGAATTCTGCATTTAAAAAACGTGCGCGTCCGCACTCTATGTGCGGACAGCGCCCGCACAGATAGTGCGGGCGCATTCTTATCCATTCGGACAGTTGGCACCACTTGTCCAATTTGCGGAGATTTATGCACGAGGGCGGCACGTCCGCACTTAAAGTGCGGATCAGGCCAATCCGCACTATAAGTGCGGACATGGATTTTTTGCCTATAATAGGGGCTCAACCCCATTGTTTGAGGAGGCCCCTTCTCCCCTGTCGTTACTCTGTTACTCTGCTCCTTCGGTGACTTACATACCTCTGAACCTTCCTCCACACATCCAAACCATCCTAAATACCCAAAATACCCTTGGATCTCTTCCTTTCTTCCTTTCTTCTCCTTTTCACTCACAAGGGAGCAAGAGGAGGTGATTTTTTTGGAGCAAAAGGGAGACTCCAAGCTACTGTTTGCACACTAAGGGGACCAACAACACCTCCAACAGTAAAGGTAATACTAAGGTGAGCCTTTTCTTAGTTTTGTGTTTGACATATGTAAAGATCAAGTTATATAAGCAAGTTCTCTTTTTAGCTATTTTGGGATTTATCTTTTGCTCACCGCTTGTTGTCCTTTTGCATGCTATGGGAGTCTCCCCATGGCAAGGGGGAGACTTCATACGAAAAGATAAGGAGGAGAGTTTCTTTTGAAAGATCAAGAAGGATTGTTTAAGCAAGTCTTTTCTCCTTCTTATTTACTGATTCATTTTATTAAGAGAGGGGTTTGTCTTCTTATTGTTGCATCTGCTGTACCCCTAAATTCTTTCCCCCTTTCCCTTCTTTTCATCATATTTATGCCATCTCTAAGCACGCTAGTTTGATGCCGTATGGACTATCATTCTTTGATTGTGATCTTTTCATAAAGCACATGCATTGCATGTTTATTCATCATTTTGATAGGAGGCGAACACCACACACACACCGACGTATATGATCTTGAGGATTGACCTAAGGCCTATTTAATCATGCATCATCATCATCATGCACATCCGTAGATAGCTCTCCTGATTCGTATGTAAAGCCCAAGGTTTGTGTTACCTTCACATACACACACAAATCCCTTTCGCAAACCATGTTAAAGCCTTTTAGATGAGAACTTTTATTTGCTATTTTATGAGTACTCTGTAGCCACCATGGCCTTTTGTTATCCACTATTGTCATGAGCTTTCTTTTAGCATTTCCCCCCTCATGCATGATCTCCATTATTTTGCTTAGCTTATATGATTGTTCAGGTGCTTATGTACATTGATTGAATGTGAATATGGAACAATGAGCGAAGGCTTATTTGTTTGAGCCAAAATCAAGTCATTGAAGCCACTGTGGGGTCTACTCAGAGACCCACAGAATTTCGCAAAGACCATTGGAATATGAGCGAACCAGACCCCATTGCTGTTTTGGTCATTTTTAGGATTTGGGTCGGATCCGCACTCTAGGTGCGAACTAGACCCGACTGCACTCCATGTGCTGATCAGTCCCGACCGCATAGTACGTGCGGTTGGGCCTAATCCGCACAAGGTATGCGGACAGGCCCAAAAAGCTCATCAAAAGTCCATTTCTTTGACCCAGATCCATCTGACACGACCCAATTCAATTAATTTGAGCCATTTGGGCTTTGGGTCAACCCAAGCCCATTTTTGGGATTTGGGCTCATCAAGGCATTGCGGGCCTTCCAACAGGACCCGCATTTAGTCAGGCCCGAACCAAGGCCCATTTTGATAATGGATCTAAGGCTACTAGGATAATTGTCCATGGGCCACCCTAAGCCCATTGGACCTTAAAAATATCAACCCATTTAATTTTGCAAGTTTAATTAATTAACCTAAAAACAAATAACCAAAACCAATAAAAGGGTTACCCAATAACCCTAATGGGCCATGGGCTTGATTGAAGCCCAGCTTGGTGACCAATGGGCCTTCCAACAGGGCCCATACCCAACCCACTTCACCAGATCATAAAAAGATAAAATCAATCAAAACAAAGGGGACCTATACCTTCAGTGGACCCCACTCAGACCAAATAAAGATATATGCTGGATTAGGAAAATAGGGTGAGACTGAGTTGACTCGAACCAGGGAGACCCGAGGGACCTGTCAAACCGACGGGATGGGCTCTAGTGTCTTCGGACGTCTCCGGACGTAACCGAGAACTTACCTGGAATCTCTAAAAAGCTGCAGACCAATCAAATAGACCTGTATAGGCATCCAAGTGGCTGCCTGCACCCCTCAGGCAGTGGTGACTCCCAACCCCCCGAAATCTGCACTCGTCGAAGTGCGCCCCACCAAAAGGACATGCGCACACCTGGCTCTCATGCAAATCACAGTTGGATAAGTGATAACCACTTTACCGGAAAGATACCCAATTTTATACAGAACTGGACAAGGCTTGAAAAGTTGTAAGGCATTACTCCTCCTGAAGTTTTAGTTCTTCTGATTTATAAGATCTGCAAGTACTCTATTATTTATCTCTATTTAATTCAAATTTCTCATATGCCAGAGTGATGCAGGCAAGTGGTTAGGAAGGGCCTATTCCTGCTGGCATATCTCTTTTGCAGAGTTTTATAGATATGTAAGTACACCTATCTTGCTTCAATATTTATTGTTTTATATCTACTCTTTATCTTTTGCTTTTACTTTATTCGAGAACCACAGTAGTTATTCTTATGGGTTTCTATTTGTAGGCGAACGAGTGACTTATATGGGGAAGAATCGACTTTTCCACCATTGAGAAATATTAGAAATATGAAGATACTGAGAGTAAAAAATGCTTACATTTCTCAACAGTAGTGAATTACATCTGCCTATTATACATCGTGGAATGATGTGAGTCTATACCTATTCTTCTGGATAAAACATAACAAAATTCCTTTAACAGGATGCTCTTACACTTCATAGATGGGTAGAGTCACTTTGAAATGTGAATACTGTTTGTTAAATTGGACCTGTGTCATTATATCATGTTTCGGTTGAGTTTGGATACAAGGATGGAAGTTTGGAAATTGGATGACCTCACAATCTGTTTTGTTGGCCAAGGAAAACACATTACTTAATGTTAGTTATAAAAAGTTATATAAATGAAGAAAGAGTTGGAGTCAGCCTTCTTGTAGATGGAATGGATGATAGCAAATTTTATTACTCTCTCATTAATCAAGAATAAAATAATTTCAGATATTTTGGGAATTGTTAATTGTTTAGCTTGTCTTAAATGAAATTTATAAATATCAAATAATCATATTTCAGACTGAAATAAGTATGTACGGTAGGTTGTGAAGGCTTGTCCTGCTTTTAAATCATCAGAAATTAAGTTGGAGGGCCTGAATGTGAAAAATTGGGGTGTTAAACTGTTTGCCTTCCCAATGGCCCTGCCAATTGTCATTTTGAGTTTGAGCTCTTTGCATGTTCGATTAGGCAGAGATATGTCAGACGCTTATGCCGTCTCTGAGAGATGTAGTGAGGCTCATGTAGATGAATAAAAAAAGCAAAATATAACAATTACAAGGATGGCAAAGAATAATTTAATGGTGGATACTATAGTTTCCTTTTCAGATGCGGGTTCAAGTGACAAAAGCTTGCTTATACTTATGTGATCGTGGAACAGAAAGGGAAATGATACATTTATGGATATATCTCAAGTAGATTAAGTAGTCTAAAGGATTCTTGGAAACTCCTGTTACTTTTATGATTACTTCCAGTTACTTCATAAACTTTAATCCAGCTCTTGAAGGCTGTATTCTCCTTTGATTTTTGTGAAAACCCTTTCCTTGTTAGCAAAAAGTAGAAAGAGCATCATTTCGTGTTTCTGTTTTCATTCCCATAATAAAAATATATATTTGTTCCACCAAGAAGGCTTATCCCATCTAGTGGTCAGAACTGTAAATTTATAATCCTAACCTTTCTCCAAACAGTGTTCAGCTTCACTATGAGCCATCAAGTAATTTCTTACCATTTAATTTCTCTGTTGACTTGTCTGTAGCCCTTTCAAATCTTTTAAGGTCTGTTATCCTGCAATTTGTGTCACGTCTTTATTTACATGCTCATACAGCCTACTTTGTTTTATTTTATTTTCTCTTAATGCTACTCCTAGAGTCTCTCAAATATGGTCATTTTTTGTCTTATCTTTCCCAGTCTTTTGCAAATATCGTTCTCAACATTATTATTAATCCTATAAATATGTTTCTTTTTAACAATAAAAAGAAAATGTTGCTTTTTAATTGCCAAATGTTCTTTTCAATACATCAAAATCAGACTTAGCCTTTATGAAATTAACTTTTTAGCTTGCTGGCAATATGTTGGGCAAATAATTTATGCCTATCCACTTACTCCATCCGACTATAATTTATCTGAACTTGATCCTTACTATTCTCATTTTATAATAGTTGATCTGAGATAACAATTACTGGGGCCTCTAGGTTCTCAATACTTACTGCTGCTTCCCCCCTACTTCCATTTGTATTAAAGTTTGTTGAATATTTAAACCATGCAATGAGATTTGAACAATGATTAAAGAAGCTTGCACACAGATATTATGTGGTTTGGTATTGTGCCTATGCAAGCCTACCACGGTATATTAGACAAAAATTCGCAACCCCAGTATGAACATTGAACCAGCACAAAATGAATACATTATCCAGGGTAGGGACCTGAAGGGCCCCATGGGTTCCACATTCTAAAATTGCTTTGATTTACTCTGGAACCCTTTGACTCAAATCTAACCCTCCAACTCTATTTTTATGTTTCATTCATTCTATAGTTTGTTTTGTATTGCTATGTTTTTTGTGTATTCCCAATGACGACTCTATTTTTATGTTTCAGATTAAAGAGGGAAGTGGGGAAGGGATTCTTAATGTTAATCTAAGAGGGTTGTTCAGCATTGTACTTTTATATCAGTTTTACCATAAATTAATATAAATCCATTTTTAGCTATAAAAAAAATAATAAATAAGAGGGTTTTGTCAGGTTTGCTACCAGCGTAATATTTTGATAACTAGTTATGGGATGGATGCTGATCCAATAAAAAATAGCCAATGGATTATAAGTCCAATGACAGAAAATAGTGAAAGTGGAAGTCTTTGTCAGTCCCAAATAATTTATAACTTGCCTTTTACTAATTTTCTATCGGTGTGCTTCATTGGAAATCCAATGATTTTAACGAATAAAGTATTTAGAGAGGAGAATTTTTTCCTTTGCATGAATGATATTCTAATTGGATTGGCATTATATGAAAATAATATTAATGGCACAAACACTAATTCTCTCTTTAGTTAAGAAAACTAAGCTGAAAAGCATGCTTCTAGGAAAAAAAAAATCCTAAATTGTAAAAATAAATTGGTAAAGGGGAAGTTAAAATTAATAACGAAACAAGCTCTAGGGTTGTATTTCTTTGATAAGAAAAATTACCTGCTGAGAGTTTTCTGAAGAAAAACCTATATTGAAAGTGGTCGATTGGTTGGACAAGGATAAAGTTCACTCATGTTGGGTAAGCTCATCTATTAAATCTAGGATGAAAATCATTACAATTTTCTACGACTTTTTTGAACTAAGTAGGAAATCGAAAGTTGTCCTTTTATTTCTTTGAAATATACCCTTCGCAGGTTGGTATAATTTGGACAGTAATTCATTATCTTTATTTTATATTTTCCTATGACAACTGAATTTGACCAAAGCTAGTTAACTTTTTTTAAATTTCTAAAAAGCTAGAAAGTTGAACTTTCCATTCAATCACACAACCTTAGGAAAGTATTCATTTGATGTGTTAAGAGCTGAAAGATGAAAATTTAAGTTGTGATCATTATATATAAAATATCGGGAAGTTTTAAGGAAATTGTTTTTTTCTTTCTTAATACATTGAATTGACGGTTTGTTATAGTAACTGTAGCGCCCTAGATCCGGGTCTGCCCTATCACGGCACCAACCCATCCCCGAGACCTACTTGTGGGCCCAATAGAACCTGATTAATGCAATTAATCCTGGGCAATTACAAAGTAATTATCAGAGTGCATAAGCTAAAGAAGCATGGAATAAAAATTTTCCAACTAACAAAGATCATCTGTGTTATAATCTCCAAAACATGGTATTTGTGTATACAAAATACAACTAAGGCATCTAGTTGCTCACAAGTTCTTTCCCAAATATACAAACATGTACAAAAAAATATCTCCCAAAGAGTGTAAGTCAAAAAATATTATTTACATCCCATACATAACTCCCTAACAAAATACAATATCATAAAGGAATCCTACTGTGGGTAGTAGTAGTAGTCCTCGGGTTTATAGGTTGGATCTTCCTCAAACTCTCCCCCAATGTGTGGCTCACTAGGAGGATCTGAAAACAAAACACGCGTGAGACCTAAAGTCCCAGTAAGCAGCAAACATGCATGTGTAGAAACAGTTTATGCAATTTTATAACATCATGAAAACATTCACAATATAAAGTACCAAATGTAAACCAAAATATCTCAATCAGGTAATACATGAAATCAAATCGACAAATACAATCGAATACTACAAATATGTCTTATTAGGACTCGTGGGTTGGCGTGTCTCTAAATTAGGTTAATGTCCACTGTCCATTTGCCACCTACACGACTTACAAAGAGAAGCTTAGCTAGAGACATCTCAGCAAGCGGAGCATCCACGTATGGGTTGGCAAGTGACAACTAAAGTAATAATCAAGGCTAAGTGGAATGCCCCATCCACTGCTGAACCAAACCATCTGAATCACAAGAATGTCCCACCGATGCCTCACGGTGGGTGGTTGCCACAGCACCTCTATGCCTCAAGAGGGCCTCACTGATACCCCACAGTGGAAAGCTGTATGTACAAGGAAAAATTAACGCTAACAAGCTAACACCAACACACTACTAGACTGTAGACACCCCAAATTGCACTTCAATATAAGAGAACTCTCAAAAAGAACTTTAAAGGTCTTATTTGAGCCTTGACATATGTCAAACACTCAAAAACAATCAAAAAAGATGCTAACCGCATTGAGTATACCGTTTTTTGAACATTTGGTCTCAACCGCTCTGTATGTGCGGTTGCGACCGCACACACAGCACGGTTGATATTCATGCTTGTTGCATGAGCTGCCACGTGGCTTCCGGAAGCTTCGGCCGTTGAGCCACGTCGACAGCAATCATGGCAGCGTAACTGAATTGAAACCGCCCTGTATGTGCGGTTGGGTTGAATTTGCATAGAAACCGCACATACAGTGACGGTTCTGTGGAAACCGCACTGTGTATGCGGTTTTGGCTGTTTCGGGGATTTGCGAAATGGCTCGATCTCTAAGCCTTATTTACGCATATTACCTCTCTCCCAGGGACTTGAACTCCCTATTTCACCCTCCGAAACTTCTAGTATTACAACAATTCAAGGCTTTTGCTTGAATTGGAATAATCTAGAAGGCTTTTTTGGCATACCCTTGGGACTCTTCTACCCTTGGCTTTGCCTATAAATAGAGGGGTCCTCCTCTTGCAAATGGCTGATAATTTGAAGCTTGGAAGCTCTGCAAGAAGAGGGAAAACTCTGCTGGATTGCTGCCTCAAGTGTTCAAGCTACCTAAGTTAAAGTTCTCTTTAGATTTCTGGTTTCCTCTTTACATTCTAGCAACCTCTCATCTTCTACCTTTCTGTAGTGTAAGGCCTTGGTGATTGCTTGTAGCCCCAAACCACATCCAAAATACTTGGGAATCCTCTCTAGCCGTAAAACGTGAAGAGAGAGCCTGGGGAAAAAGATGTTGGAATGGACCCTCTAAGCTTAGAACCTACAATGTGATGAAAAGCATGTTATTGGTTATTTTGAACCTTTGGTTGCTTCTCTGATGTTTATGTATTTTCTTCTGGATAAAATGTGCGAATCCATGCTCTCAATAGCAATGGATTCCAACCTTCTCCTAGAAAATGTGATTTTCCACACCTTTACACACACTTTTCACTATTTTCATCAAATAGGCTAGATCTAGGATTTCCGTGTTTAATACGGGAAATCTGAGATTATTGGCTTTAGAATGAATTTTAGAACTTCATGAGATGATTTTGATTGATTTCTAAGTGTTTTGGTCGAATTCACATGCACACATGCACCATTTTGGCTTTCTATTCAAAAATATTTCAAAACAGGGCAGCATCTGTGGCCTATCTTGGAATGCTCATAACTTCATCCTCCGGATGAATTTTTGAGTGATTTCAAAGACATGTGATAGATGAGCATGCCTAATTCATATCTGGAAATTTTCGTTCAAAGTTATGGAGCCAATTTTTGACACCATCTGTTCAAAGTCTGTAAGTCAGTTCAGCCCAGATTGCTGAACTTGCCGCTTTGATGGTGCACCATTTGCTCAGTTTTAATCTGTTTCAAGTGATTTCAGTTTTTGAGTCTTCCTTGAGAAGTCTATTTTCCTTTCCAACTGGTTTCAGCGGATTTTGATCTGATTTGTGCTTTGGGTGCTCGTTTGACTCAGAGGTGCTCGCTGGCATAGTCCAGAGCTAATCTGTGGTCTTCTAGGCCTATTCAAGAGAGCACACAAGCCACATCTTGATAGAGTTTGGTGTGAGGTTTTTTCCTTTGGAAAGATGGCATCACATACTTCTTCCATGCAAATTTTCATGGATTTTTATTGAGCCAAACTCCACGAATAAGACTTTGAAAATGCCTACTCAAAGCTTTTTCCGAGTTATAACAGCAGATTTCAGATGTGGATTTCTCTCTCATTTTGAATTGGATTGAGCTGAAATTTTTACTGTACACTCTACTATATACCAGTTTTCAAATGGCTTTGGTTTTATGGGATTTGGATTTAAATTGAATGAGTTGTGGTTAATCGAAGCTTTCAAGCTCTTTTAGTTTGAATTTTCCAGTTTTATCTTAGCTTGACTTTTCTTCATTTTTTACTTTGATTTCCATTCACTCATGAAGTTTTAGAAGTGATGTATCCACGAAGAGATTTCCATTTCATTGGATTGCTCATGTGGAATAATCACATACATTGTGCTTATTGTAAGCATCTCTTTGTTTACTTTTCATTAGCAAACAATTCTTAGTATGAGCAAGCATGTGGCAACCGTCTTAGACGGATGAGTGGGGGTGCCTAACATCTTTTCTCGCTCATAAATAATTCTCCTTACCTAATCTCTGGATTTTTCCTTGTATTAGAGCTACTTTAGCTCTATTTGGCATAGATGATCCCTTTAGTGTCCATTCACACCTTAACTTGAATGATGGCGACTTTATATCTTTTTGAACCCCGCGTGAGGTATTCAGAAGTCATCCTAGGTGACATTTCCATGTCTCACATAGACTCACTGTGGATCCACACTAAGAACAACGTCCAATTAGACGACTCACAATTCAAAACCAAACCAATCAAATCAAAGAGTAAAACCAGTGCCTAAACTAAAGCCAAGTGGAATTCCCCATCCACTACCAAATCACATCATAAGCCAAGTGGAATTCCCCATCCACTATCAAATCAACTGAGGCCTAGTGGAATTCCCCATCCACTGCCACTAAAACAATAAGCCCAAAAGCTTTGTCAAATCATATAAGAGTTTTTCAACCTTGATTTCATAAATCCAAATCGATCAAAACGAATGTCATAAAGTCCTCGAAACTCATGTTCGATGAGTGGGTTGATCTTAAAAATCCCAAATAAGTCACCATACCAAAAATCAATGGATTCCAAAAAGTTTTGGACCTCAAAAATATTCTAAATCTGGTTAAAAACGCTGACTTTTCGGTGTATAATTTTTCTAAACAAATCTACAAGGAATTTTAGGCTCAAATTATGGTTGTGGTCTATTTGAGAGTAAACCAATATTCTAGAATTTTTTGGGCTTCTGAATCATCATTTGGGTGTCAAACTCAAAAAGTGGTCTTTATTGAAAATCGTGAAAACTGAAAATTTAGGCATAAATTGGAAAGTTGACTTTTTATTGGTTGGGAATTGGGCCCTGGGAGTATTTTTATTGGTTCCAAACGGGGGGTAAAACCTTATTTACATATAAAGACTTAAGTAAATTGAGCAATAAATACACATGTCATTTACTTGAATGTCTTTCATGTAATAAGGGTGCTGTGTAGAAGGCTTGGGTTGTTTGGGAAAGGATTGGAGAGAAAAAGGGTGAAGAACTTTAAAAATAGTGTCAGCGATTAGGTCATGGATTAATCGCCCAGGGGCGATTAGCCCCAACGTTTGCGTGTCCAGGTTTAAAGTGCCCGCGCCTAGGTTCAAAACAAGGTCGACGCGCGCGCATTAAGGTTTAACATTCGCGCGTTGAGCTCGCGATTAGCTTTAACAAAATTGATTTTTGGGGGGTCTTGGCTCAGGATTAATCGCCAATTTTCAGGATTAATCACCACCTTGAGTTTTCAAATATTTCTGGCTATTTTCGACTCAAAACTCATACAACTCCTTCCTAACCTTTCCAATACCAAATGGGATGATCATAAATCATCCCAAAACACTTAAAAACACCTTCTAAAACAAATAATCATTCCCAAATCCACAAGAACACAAATCTAACACATAAATCTCATTTAAACCACAAAACTCAAACCCTAATCTAAAATATGATCAATAGAGGTTGTAAATCCATGGCAAATCAGTAGAAAACTAATTAAGAGCATTATACAATCAAAACCTATGAATTTTAGAAACAAATAACAACATAAAATATCATTTCTTCAAATAAATCAAACCCTAGAGAGAGAATACAAATTTTGGTAATTCATTTTGTTTGGAAGGGTTTGCTACTTACCTGTTTACTAGAGAAGTACAACTTCTTTCCTAGCTCTCCTCTTCTTCTCCTTCTTCTTCTTCCTCTTGAAGCTTTCAAGCAAGTTTTCACAACATTCTCTCTTGTTCTATACGACCAAGACAAGAGAAAGTGTTATCAAAAACACTTAGAATAGAAATTAGGGCATGCTTTTATATGCCCAAGTTTGGTCTTTCAAATCTGCCCCTAAACAAAGCTTTTATTCAACTAAAACTCTAGGGTGTACCTAAGGCACACCAAGGGGTACTTTAGTGTTATTTGAAGGGATACCTTAGTGTTAGGTGGGGGTACCTTTGGTGTTTCAAGGGGGTTTGCCTTAGCCACTCAAGAGGTGTGTTTTAGGAATGCTTGGGAGGTGTACCTCAATTAACACAAAGGGTACCTTAGTTATATGAGGGGTACTTTAGTTATTTGAGGAGGTACCTTGATATTTCAAGGGATTTACCTTAGTCATTCTAAGGGGTGAACTTTAGATAAGTTTAGGGGGTATACGTTAAGTGTATTGAGGAGAGGTACTTAGCTATAGAAGGGGTGTACCTTAGTTATATGAGGGGGTACTTTTAAGTAGTACAAGGAGGGTGTACCCTAGGTAATACAAGGGGTGTACCTTAGATATATTGGAGGTACTTTAGTTATATAAAAGGGGTACCTTAGCTATATAAGGGGGTGTACCTTAGATAAACAAGGGGATACTTTAAGTAAAACAGTGGGGTACCTTAATTAAAGTAAAGGGGTACCTTAGGCAATACAAGTGCGGTATCTTAGATATAATTATGGGGTACTTTAGGTATTCAAATGGGATACCTTAGGCAAAACAGTGGGGTACCTTAGGCAATATGAGTGAGTTACCTTTAGGTAAATTAGAGGGGTACCTTGGGCAAACATATGGGGTACCTTAGGTAAATCAAAGGGGTACCTTAGGCAAACACATAGGGTACCTTGGATAAAACAAATGGGTACCTTTAGGTAAATCAGAGGGGTACTTTGGGCAAACATATAGGGTACTTTGGGTAATACATGGGTGTATGCTAGGCATACTTGGGTGGTACCTTGAGTAGTATATAGATGTACTTTGGGTATACAATGGGGGTACCGTAGGTAATACAAGAGATACTTTAGTGGTATTTGGGAGGGTACCTGGGGTATACTTTGGGGTACCCTAGGTATATTTGAGAGTTACTTTAGGTACTCTTAGGAGTTACTTGAGGTGCATGTGAGAGGTACCTTGAGTACATTTGGATGAAAATTTGGGTACACTTGGAAGGTACTTTAAGTATACTTGGAAGATAATTTGTGGTACACTTAACTCTAAATTTTTCAGAATTTGATTTCCCTAAATCCTCAAATATAATCCACATCTACCTCATCTTCATAGCATAAATACTTAATTAATCTAATAATCACACTTTAGATAATTAATCTTAATAATTAAGTATAGTCCGGGTCGGGGTTTTACAGTAACTCTTCTCATATTATTTGGTATCAATTTTTATTTGCTTTTCTTATAAGCATTTGTAATTTGATTAAAATGTTTTACAAGCAGAATGTAACACAATTAACCTGGGAAACAACCTGTTCTTTGTCTATTTTGTGTTGCTAGCATCTCTTACAGAGACCTTAGATTTAACAAGCTAACAGGAAAAGTTCCAGCAAATTTTAACAGCCTGCGAACAGTGGATTTTTGTAAGCAATCTCATTTTCACGTTTTACATTCTTCCCAATGAGTTTCTATGATAGCCGTGTACTTATGTTGTTGGGTGGACAACTGTGATGATTTAATAGCTGGTCCAATCACATGGTTCATAATGGGGTTTCTAATAGGTACCTAACGGGGAACATGCTAACTGGATCTGTACCTGAGTGAATGGTGAATAAAGCAAATTTCATGTAAGTTTTTTCCTGAATGCTTCTATAGTTGCAGACCTTTATAGTGACTTTCCATTAGGTCAACATTCTAGTAACCTCAATTTTGATTGAAGGTCAAATTATTTTAGGGTTTTACCATTAATTTGTGCTACTTTCAGACCCAATTTTTTAATTTACGAGCCTTACCGAACCAAAATAACCCCACAAAGATGGTCACATGGTTTGTTATATTTGATTTTTGTTGCTATTGTGATATTATCATAATGATTTCTGCATCTAGGCCACAATTGAAAAGGCTAATAACATGTCTGGTGCAATTGGAAAATATAGTTTGAACAAATTGCATAAGTGGGTGAACTACCATTGATAAGTTGTCGTATTTGTGTATTCTCATTCTCATTTGTAGAAGTCCAATTAATCCCAGGGGCATCTGATTTTGTGGAAGGAATTCTTTACTTAGAGTGTAGACCCAAATTTTTGGCTTGGGATCTATTAGAAATAAAGAAGAGAACCAATGGAAAAAAAAGTGTGACTTCACAAAGTATTAGAACAGAACAAGGATGGTTATTGTGATCCTATGACAAGATTTGTTTAGCATGGCGAAATCTTCAATGAAGGATCATAGTGGTGGTCTGTTGATGATATACTAATTCCTTGTGATTGGGAGTTGAGGTGCAAACTGCCTCAAGGAGCATGCTTCATTGGGGTCGGTTGGTCACTTTGGGATACCAAGTCTTTGAGAAACTGAGGGTGGTGGAAAAAGTAATTAGACAATGACAATACTTAATTGGAGAAGTTTCTAGGGCATAAAAAGTGCCTTTGGAAGAATGATCATCGGAACCTCAGGATGTATGTAGAAGTGAAATAGGGATGGAAGGGGCTTGGGTTTAGGATGGGTTTTTAAAAATCCATGAAGGTGTTTACATTATTCCAACCCTAGATGGTTTGGTGGAAGGGAAGTGCTGGAGTTATTGATGAATTTTGTCATACCACAATGGGTTTTAAACTTGTCTAATTAAATTACATTTTTGGTGGATATATTTCAATAGTGAAATTAACAATAAAATTGCCTGAGTTTGTCCAGAAAATTTAACCGTTGCTGGGATGGATTAGTGGTATCACTTTGATTTTTCTTAGACATTTGTATACTATTAATAATCATGGCTGTTAAGTTCAATATTTTGTGTTGGCTTAATTCCGTGCCAAAAAAGTGTGTTTAGAATGTTTAGATTGAGTCCAAGAAGTCATGGTTCAAACGGCGTTGCAAACAGAGTTAAAATGAGCTTTTTATGCTCAATGTCAGATGAACGTTTGATGTGGCATTTGAACGTTCAGTGTCTGTAGAGAAACGGTGGTTCAACGTGAGACCAACGTGAGACGCGGAATTGAACGTGAGACCAACATGAGATGCAACGTTTAATGTTCAATTTCTGCACTTTCTGAAAAGTTACAAAAAATTACATAACTTACTCGTTTTAATTCGGATTGACTTCAAACTTCTTGGGGAACCTTTAATTAGGATTAGGGTCCTTCTAAACCTAAGAGAGTCACGTTTTAGAAGCCTTAAATATCCTTTTCTCTTCTAGAAAACCATTCTTCTAGGTTTTCCTCTTTTGAGTCATAAAGCCTTTCTTTTCTTCTTTCTTCTTCTACCTTGGAGTTCCGGTTTGGGGAGACTGAATCGTGGGAGTTCCTGCAGATACCAGGCGAGTTCGTTTGGGTGATCGTGTGAGAAGATCTTCAGAGTTCTGAGGTGTTGCTATGGAGCAAATCTGAGGAGTTCCTCAGATACTTTCAAGTCTGTCAGTTGCAGAGTCTAGCATAGGGATGTTGAGTCGTTTGAACTATAGGTTGCAAGTCTTCTTTTCATATTGGATTTTTAGGTGGCTCCTGCATAGCCCGGAGGGTTTTTCTCTTGTGAGAGTTCTCATAAAGTTTTCCCTTCGTCACCAAATTGCTTGTCTTGTTTATCTCTTTACATGCTTTATTTGTTTAGCAATTTGGGTGGCTTGCTTTTTAGCAATTCTTTTCTGGATTTATTTTGAAGATTTGTTCATGCCTATTAATTGAGGACTTGTCTTTAATTAATAGAAAATTTTATTTCGCTATGCTACACCTATTCACCAACAACACACACCCCCCCCCCCCCCCAAAAAGGTGTTGTTAGAGTCAAAACCTTGTTTTTCAATGGCTTTTGAGTCCAACCATAATATATGTGAAGCACAGCCATAATGTTTATGAAGTGTGTCATTCTTGATATGTATGTTCCCAACCTTAGAAATATGACGCTATTTGTCCTTGTTTTGTCATGTGCAAGTATTTTGTTAAGCTTAGTAGTCTGTGAAATCTGCTGTTATTAAATCTCAATTCACATGTTTAATGGCCGGTCTAAATTATTCTAAATTGGATTTTCTTGGTTGGTCCCATTGGGCTTCATATAGCTAATATTAAAATTCATTGGATCTGTACGTTTTCATTAGATTTAATCTATTAACATTTTCATCAGAGTGAGGCATACGTTGATGTTTGTTGCAGAAGGTCCACTGAACAGATCTGATCTTAAATATGACGACTGGCTTATTAAGACAGTTATTTGGTAATGACATGAAACAGCATGGATCCTTCGATAAGTCCTGACACATCATGTTTTTTGACTTTTCTAACAGCATGGATCCTTCGATAAGTGCTGACACATCATGTTTTTTGACTTTTCTGAATATATTTAGCTTGTTTTTTGACGCATCATATTTAGCTTGCTTTTCATGAAAATGTTGTTATATATATATAAAGAGCAGAGAGAAAAGAAAAGTACAAGTCAAAAATTTTTTTTATTGGTAATGAAAATTATATATATAAAGAGCAGAGAGAAAAGAAAATTACAAGAGAAAAGAAGTGTATCGGTTGATTGAAAACGTCTTTATGATTTAAAATGAGAAAAAAATCATAGTGATACCACTACTTGGAAGAAGTTGAATTTTTACAAAAGAAAAGAAAAATCGAATCATAGTGCAATATTTATCTACAAACAAGAGAACACAAAGCGTTTCAAGTTGAGAAGTGTTTCTAAGTCAACGAATTATTTGCCGAGGCCCCGAGTAAATAACTGGTCAACATCACCTTTTATCTTAATTTTTTCTGCATTTTTAAAGATCTTTGAGAAGTTTTGCCGTTTAAAGACGGTGGCAAGAGGCTGAGTGCGAGCGCAGTTTCGAGGTCTTCTCTCCCGGAAATCTAAATTCTTCTCCCCTTAATAATTTCTTCTCTCTCGTCAATTCAATAAGAGATTTATAATGGGAGAATGAAACAGTTTGAGTGAATTAACGCCAAGGTTGAAGATCCACAAGCGAAGTTGTGAAGTACTGGGAATTTTCTGGATTTCTGCAAGATGGCGATGCTGTTCACACGCTTTTCTCTGATTTGGATTACTGGGTTGTGTTGCTTACTAGCTTTTGCCTGTGCACAGCCTCGTCTTCCAAATAATGAAGGTAAGATATGATCATATTCTTCTCTAATGAGAAACTCTTGATCTTTGTAAGTTAAGTGTTTTAGTTTGATATGATTCATTGAGATGATGAGATTTTGATGGTGCGTAGTTTTGTTGGTTGATGATTTGAATGCACAGTGGATGCTCTTGAACAGATAGCAAAGACTCTCGGCAAGAGGAACTGGAATTTCAGTGTAGATCCCTGCAGCCAACAAGAGGGTTGGATTACTCCTAAGGTCGGCAAGGAGGAGTCCCAAATTAATGTTACCTGCAATTGCTCCTTCTCCGACAACAGAATCTGCCATGTTGTTAGTATGTATGTATCCACAATCCATCGCTCTTGTTTCTGTGGTTCTTTCAACTGCAATCCAAAGAGGTTGCACAAATTTTTATTTTCATTTTTATTTTTTTTGTAAAATAAGAGATCAGGTCAGTTTTATAAGAACAGGGTGGAGAAAAAAAAACCCCAGAAGAGGAGACTGCTTGATCCTGGTAAATATCAGTTAAAATGGATGGTTTTGGCTATGTGAGTCTAGAGTCAATCAAATTCAGATTGAACCATGGTCTGATTGAGGGAATCCCGGTCTGACCAATCCCACCATCGTTTGTTTCTTAAATATTTTCAGTGTGGGAGGCGCCCATAATGAGTAAAGACGCGTTCAAGCCATTAGACATCCTGTTTCTATTCATATATTATCCCGAGCATCTCATCTCTCTCATGTCCTTTTATGACTGCACGTTGTTAGATGTATTTTGCGAAGCAACCATGATCGTATGGGTTTTTGACCCCAAAAGGCCTCTGTTGTTGGATTGGGTAACTGGGGTTGGTTGTTGGATTGGGTAACTGGGGTTGGTAGTACAGAAAACAATGGAAAAGAATGTAAAAAAATAGTACTTCCCCTTTTCTTTGTATTCTTTCTCCTTCGTTTGAGCAGGTAGCCTTGGCATTTGAAGTGGGTTCTAATGGAATAATGAGGTCCACTTCCTGTGGGCTGCCATTTTTCCAGTGACTCAAATGTATAAATACACTGAAAACCCACAGAAGTATGTTCAATAGCTGCAGTCTCCTGTTGCAAGGCCAGGTTGCATTTCATTCTGACAGGAGTATAGCGTTTTGATAAATGTTTATTCAAGAAACTCAAGAAAATTGGCCTTAGAACATTATTACAAAGATCGGACGTAAGTTGCTAAATTGAACCCCACAAAAGCTGTTTGGGGAAGAGGGTAATTTTACTGGAATCAAAATTTTGACGAATCACTTAATTTCAAATTTGCTTCTGTAAATGTTTATCAAATGGTTAATGGGTTTGCTGAAACATCTCTTCTAGAGTTTGGAATCAGTTTCAAGGCTCAAATACGCCCAACAAAATTCCGGGATTTTAATTGGCTATTTTTCCTGAAGTTCGAGGCACTCCTTTTGCTTTTGACATCTCATGAAAGACTGTAGAAGGTCTAAACAAAACCCTTAATTTTTGCTTGTAGACTGCTCAAAGCGCAGAATCTGCCTGGAGTGCTCCCGCCTGAACTAGTCAAACTACCTCACCTCCAAGAAATGTAAGAGATTCTTCAGTATTCTTGCGCCTGACACGCCGTTTAATTTTTCCTTCTATCAGTACTTTAAATTACTCATATTTTTGTCAACTAACTTAACTGTAACTCATTCGCCTTCTTTTCACAGTGATCTTACTCGTAACTACCTTAACGGTACAATACCCCCAGAATGGGGTTCAATGCAACTGGTGAACATGTACACTCTCCATCCTCTTACACTCACATTTATTGGCTTACTTAGCAAAATTGGAGCTTCTATTGTCTTAAATTGACACGGAAGTGTTACTGCAGCTCCCTCCTCGGAAACCGATTAACGGGTTCAATTCCGAAAGAACTTGGAAACATCAGCACTCTTCAAAGCTTGTATGATACCGATTTTCCTTTTATGCTTTATACATTTCCCGAATTATGAAATTGTTCTTGAGTTTCATTTTAAGAAATTTTCAGGGTCCTGGAGTACAATCAATTATCAGGAGCTCTTCCTGCAGAGCTTGGGGATCTGTCAAGCTTAAATAGACTGTAGGGATTCTATTTCATGACTTCTTTTTGTAGATACTTTCTTTTTTTTTCTGGGGTTCTTCATCATCGAATTCCTTTTATTTAAAACAGGAGTTTAAGGAATGTTTTAGAATAGTAAGGTTGATTGGGTCATTTGGTTCAACGGTTTTTATTTATTGTAGCCTCCTATCCTCGAACAATTTTACTGGAGAATTGCCAGAAACACTTGCTAAGCTCACCAATTTGACTGATTTGTAAGTTTACATAGTTTCTTTCTTGTTCTATCTGGAGTTTTAGCATTTATGAAATTTTTTTTGGATTTGTCATTGTTGTTAATACTTTGGGCCTCAATGTAGTCGGATAAGCGATAACCAATTTTCTGGAAAGATACCCAATTTTATACAGAACTGGACGAAGCTTGAAAAATTGTAAGTAGTCCCTCCAGCTCCGTTTATCCAGAAATTTGTTTCTTTGTTTTTTTCCCCTTTTTTCATTGTGATGCAGATTCCACCATTTCTAACTTTTTTAGCTCAATTTTTTTTTCTCTTTAATTACAGAGCGATACAAGCAAGTGGTTTGGATGGACCGATTCCTTCTGTTATTTCTCTTTTGGGAAAAATTACTGACTTGTCAGTAAAGACTTCTTTTTTCATATCATTCTCTTGTTTTCATGTCAAATGAATTGTGTTTATCTCCATCAAGAATCATGTAGTTATTCCTCATTGGGCTTCTCTATGCAGGAGAATCAGTGACATGAAGGGAACAGGATCGACTTTTCCCCCATCAATGAGTAATATGAAAAATATGAAGAATTTGTGAGTTGAATCTTTTTGTATCTCGTGATTTATGAAACGTGCTAATCTGTTACTTTCAGCATTTTGGAGTGACATAAGTTTGATCTTGTTGCAGGATATTGAGGAGTTGCAATTTTACTGGTGAGATACCTGATTATGTGGGGCAAATGACAAAGCTGAGAGTGTTGTAAGTTTAGAAATCATTCATATCTTATTCTCATTCTTCTTTTCATATAAACTAAAAGATTTAGTTCTTAGGTATTACACTGCTGAATTAAGATTCAGGTTGCATGGCCTTCTATTGATGAACAGTTCATGCTAACTGTGAAATCCTGGAATCCCGCATTGCTTCGGAAGGAGAAAGTGAAGGTCCATATATGTGAACTTGTAATTCCCTCTAATAATGAAGCCTTTTGGGTAAAAACCTAGAGCAGAACCATGAGGCCCAATGGGCCAAGGCGGGACAATATCGTTGCGGGTGTGTGGGCATGCTAAGCATGTGAAGGATTATTTATATGGGGCTTTACAGAATGGTATCAGAGCTTTAGATCAATTATCCATTTCAATGAGCGAAACCAAGTTATAAAATCCTATGAAAATTGCAACATGTAAAATATAGGGAGAATGAAAAATAGGTCTCAGTGCAACCAGAAAGGATATATCAAGTAATTATTATTGTTTCTAAGTAAGCTAGAAGACAAGGTGTAGACAACATTTTTTTTTCTCCCACGATGTTACAGGTTTCACATAATAAAGATTGGATAGCAGTTATTGAGACATAATGGAGGAATCTCCTCTTGTCATAAGAGGTCATGAACTTTGTCTGATGATGAGTGTAGGGCTTGATTAATACAAGTTAGGGTATTACCAGTTCACTCACATGTCACATCATCATCATTATATTGATACTGTAGTTTTGAAAAATAAAATACAATGAACTGGATGTGCTGTTGACACAGAGGCATTTGTTTGGACCTTAAGCATGTGAAATATATTATTGTTAGTCTTTACTGTCATACGAATTACATCATTGTTTAAGCAAACCAGAATGGACATATTTGCACTACCATATGGTGCCCCTTGGGTTTGATGGGAGGTGTTCCCTTTGTGGCCAATAAGATTTAGGCATTTGATAGAAACAGTTGCAGAAATAGATGGGTGCAGATTACTTATTGTGAAGCAGAATATTTTTTCACTTATGTGTTGCTGTCACCTCTTGCAGGGACCTAAGCTTTAACAAGTTAACAGGAAAGATTCCAGACACCTTTTATAACCTGGCAAAAGTGGATTACATGTAAGAATCTGATCTGTAGTTGTGATTTTACTTGGAAAATATTTTTAAAATTTTGCAATACTTATTGTTAACCCAACCACAAGATTTGATGATGTTTTCTTGTTTCTAATTTGGTTTCCACAAAATTCATGATTGGACTTTCTGTTTAGGTATTTAACTGGAAACATGCTAACTGGACCGCTGCCTCCTTGGATGTCAAAGAATGGAGAAAATATGTAAGTTTCTCTTCCTAGTTGCTTGATATTACTTGTCCCCTAGAGATTTGGCAAAGACTTCCATCATTTCTAGGAATCCGTGCGTGTATTTATAGATCAATGAAGCCATTTCTGACTTATAATGCTTATGTTAATCCTGCTGGTCTTTTAATTTGTTACTTTATGTAGCTCATTTGTTAAGGTCCAGTAAAAAACTAGATCAAGTGTAAAAGAATATGCTCTGATTTGATGCATCTGCATGGAGTTGATTAAAAAATTATATTTGATTATACACTGCTGCAAATTTCTTATACTTTCATCATTTTTTACTTGTTGGCTCTCCGTATTATGCCATTAAGATGTTCAAAAAGGTTTTGAGTTTCACTTTGAATATTAATGCATCATATGTGGTTTACAAAACAGGCATTTGCTTCCTAAAACCATCTTATCTTACTGCATATAATTGGTTTTTGTGTTATTTTGATTTACTTGTATATAATTCTGTCTCTTCTATTATTTCCTGAAGTTCCAGTTGAAACTTTGATGTATTCCCAGTTATTTCCTCAACTCGTCTAGAATTTTTCCTTTGTAAATTTGCCCATATTTTATTCAATTTGATTTAAATCCTTGCTCATTAATTGTATTCTAGCTCTTCCAAATGGTTTCAAATATCGTATCGTATCGTGTATTGCAGTCCTGTTTCATGATACAGGTCAAATTGACCTGTATCCACCATGTATCGACTGAAAAAAATGAAAAAAAACATAAAAACAGAGAGGGAGAGGGAGCAAGAAAGAGCGAGAGGTTGGGAGAGAGAGAACGCGAGAGAAATAGAGCGACTGAGCGAGAGAGAGCGACAAAAAGGGAACGAGAGAGAAAGAGCGAGAGACAGAGAGGGAGAGAGCGAGAGACAGGGAACAAGAGAGAGAGAGAGAGAGAGAGAGAGAGAGAGAGAGAGAGAGAGAGAGAGAGAGAGAGAGAGAGAGAGTGAGCGAGAGTGAGAGCGAGAGAAAGGGAACGAGAGATAGAGAGAGAGAATGAGAACGACAGCGAGAGAGAGCGAAAGAAAGAGAGTGAGACAGAGCGGAAGAGGGAGAGAGAGGGGTGGGTGGCATACCTGGTTTGCCATCGCCGCATCCTGTTTCTCCTCGAATCTCAGTCGCCATTTCGTCTTTGGCTTGAAGTCTGAGATGAAGACTTGAAGTCGAGTTGAATTAAAGAAAGATTATAAAATGTTGATTATATATATATATATAAAAGAAAACAAGAGTTTTCTGTTATAATTATTATATAAATATAATAATAGAATATGAATACAAATAAATGTGATAAAATCAATTATAAATATATATAAAATAATTAAAAACTTATAAATATGAATGGTAAAAAGTTATAAAAGTTTTATTCTTATGTACACACATATATAATATAATATTAGATAATTATATTTAATCTACATACATAATTGTAAAAAATATTTTTTTATTATTTACAAACACGTATATATACATTTATTATTAATAACATATTTCTTGAAATTATTAATAATAATATATCATAATTATTACTCTAATATTAAATTTTAAATTGCTATGCACAATAACCTTTCTTACTCTATTTATTTGTTTATTTAGCATATTATGGCTTTTATTTATTTTTTATTAAATTTCCGAAAGTCTTTTTGCATATATGTTGATTTGTTTCCATAATACATAAATATTCTTTATGTAGATCTATGATGTCAGAAACATGTTTGTTTGTCATATTTTTTTACTTATCTTTCTATCTAGATATGTTTTGTTTCATGCATCCACCATCTTTTATGCGTATCCACCATTTTAGTGCGTATCCATGAGTATCCGTGCATATCCTCGATACGTTTCCATTTTTGGATCGTCCGATACGGCACGTCAATACGATACTTTGAACCATACTTCCACCAAGAAATGAATAATACTCATGTGCTTAATTGAGTATTGACAGATTTCAGTAAGAGTTAACAATTAAAAATATTATATTTATGAGAAAATAATTTTCTTTGTATTATTTCATGCTCTAAAGCTACATGAAATATACTTTCTAGTGAAAAAATCATTGTGTTAATGGTTTATTTGTGAATATGAATTCATATTGTTCTTTTGGCACACAGTGATCTTTCATATAACAACCTGACATTGGGGAACTCAGGGGCTTCTGGTTGTCAACAGCGGAGTGTGTAAGAACAGTTTCCCTCATTCAGTTTCATGTGTTTAAGCATTTTTAACCGTTACTAAGACCTGTCTAACATTCTATTATTATTTTCAGAAACATTTTTGCAGGCTCTTCATTGAGTAATACCTTGTAAGTTTGATTTGATTCTTTTTGGCTATTGATGCTTATGAGGAATCCATTCACTTGTTTCTTTGGCACTTGAAAATTATCAGTGCGATATCATAATGCTGACCTGTTTTTGTTCTCATTGACCTAGAGGTGGAGTTGTTTCATGCTTGAAGAATTTTCCTTGTCCAAAGGGTGGGTCCATCCTCTTGTTGTTGAACATTTGTTGTAGAAGATGAGATATTCTTTTTTAGATTTAATTTTTGGGTACAGGGTGAGCATTTTACATGTCTTATTATAGTACAAGTTGGAATTTCTGGCAGGCATTTTGAAGCTGAACCATTTTAGAGGCTGAAAGGCTAATATAAAAATTGGATTTAAAGGAAAATACCATCTGCACTTCGAGAATCTTTAATTTAAATATTAATAAGTAGGCATAAATGTTTTATGGCACACCACACAATATGTGCTCATCTTCATATTTGTGTATTTGTTTTAAAATAGATCAATGCATCAAAAAGGCCTCCTTGTCAATTGTGCATCGAATTCATGAGTTTTTTTTCCTCCTCTATTCTATCAAAATCCATTTATTCTGTTAAACAGTGTGTTTCCAAACCTTTCACCATCAATGAGAGAATGTGTTATTCTTCCATGTAAGGGTCTTTGGTGCTGTCCCAGAAAACCATCTAAAGGAAATTGAGTATCTTAAAACACTCCATGTAATTAATAAAATTCTTCTTTTTAAAGTAACATCTAGTCCATACATACATATTGGATTAAATTTTACCAAAATTTTAAATAATATTTTTATGAAAATCTATCTTCCGAATTTTATCTTTTTTTTTTGGTTGGCTCTTTTAGTTGATTTTAAGTACCACTAACCCATCTTGTCTTTGTGCCAGAATTATATTCTCTCCATATAAACTGTGGAGGAGTTGTAACAATCAACGGAAACACCACATACCAAGAAGATTTGGACCCAGGTGGTCCTTCAAGGTTTTTCTCAAGTGGAGACAACTGGGGCTTTAGCAGCACTGGTAACTTTATGGACAACAACGACAACGTTGATTCCTACATAGAAAGAAACATATCCAGACTGTCAATGAGCAATTCCGTACTGTATATGACAGCACGTGTTTCTCCCATATCTCTTACTTATTATGGACTCTGTCTGAGAAATGAGAACTACACAGTGAGCCTCCACTTTGCAGAGATAATGTTCACAAATGATGAAACATATAGAAGTCTGGGAAGGCGCATATTTGATGTTTACATTCAGGTAATTAATTATAGTCATATGGATAATTTGTTTAACATGTGTAAGCTCAAGCCTAACAATATTTGTTCGTTATAGGGAAAACGAGTATTGCAGGACTTTAATATTGAGGATAAAGCTGGTGGGGCTGGTAAAGCAGTTATTATGAATTTTACTGCTGTTGTAACTAGTGGCACTCTAGAGATCCGCTTCCATTGGGCTGGAAAAGGAACAGCAGCAATCCCTTTGAGAGGAACTTATGGTCCTCTGATATCAGCTATTTCAGTCAATCCTGGTAACTCCAACACTTTTTTTTTTGGTGATTTAACTCCTACACTTTCCTTTACCTTGTTCTAACTGTACTTTGTAGTCATATATTGGCCTAGAGATTAATTTGACTGCACAATTTTTATTCATTTTCTTGGTTTTAGTCGAATTGTTAAATTGAATTGGATGAATTCTGCTTTAAACATCAGTCAATAAGTAGGCGTTTTGATTAAATCAAAAAAAATAGTCTGCCCATTGTATGTGAAAATTGGAAAAGTGAAAAGAAACGAAAGTATGACAATGAAATAAGAGGAATCATGATTATCTGAAATCCAACCATTTATACTGTTTCAACTTTAGTGTCTTATTTATTTTATTTTAAACTAGGCAACAAAGAAAAAATATTTTTTACTTTGAGAATTTAGGTTCGAACAAGACCATTGAGTTTTTTGGCTGTCTTTCTTGACATTATCAACTCCACAGTACCATCCATGTCTTTCTGACAAATTTCTTTCATGCAGATTTTGTGCCTCCCTCTGAAGGTGGAAAGAAGATATCTGGAGGAGCAATTGCTGGAATAGTGATTTCAGTAATATGTGCCATCTTTCTGGTTCTGGGCATCCTTTGGTGGAAAGGCTGTCTATGTAGAAAAGACACGATGTACCGAGGTCAGAACAAACCAAATGTGCAAATCCTATTTATAAATAAGGATAAATGAAGAAACTAACAGTAATAAATCAATTTTTGGAAAATAGAGGCAAAAGGATATAATGATCATTCATATGGCTCTCTATTTTTGAGATTCAGAAACTTGCCTTGACAGTGCTTGAGGGAGGAATTGGGAAAGCAGTTGCACCTTTACCATGACATTTTACTTAAATAGTTTCCATCAATTTCTACTTCTGCGTCTATGTGAAATTTCTGTGACCATGTATATGAGTAAGTCCATTATGCACATAAGCATATTTGATTTGGTTGTCTGAATTTAGATATCATGTCAGGGTGCGACAAAAATCTGTTTTGTTGTCAAAATCCACTTCCCTTTATTTCCTTTCTATTTTCTTCTGCATGGGGTTGGTGAGAGGTGTAGAGTCAATTTAAGGTATTCTGGGTTCTGTTGAACTTATTTAATATATAAATGTTTTTCTAATGTTTATTTGTCACTCTTGGTTCACTTGCTAGTTTTCATTTATGTTCCAAGTTGTGGCTCGGGACCTTGTGATTTTGGATCTGTGAGCTAAACTTTAAAATAAAAGATAATACTCAGAAAGAGCTATGATTAAGACAATTGCTCATCTAACTAGCTCCTCTGACAGATCTCCGAGGTCAGGACCTACAAACCAGTACCTTTACCCTAAGGCAAATCAAAGCTGCTACTAATGACTTTGATATTGCAAATAAGATCGGAGAAGGTGGTTTTGGGCCTGTTTATAAGGTATCTAAATTGGAAATTACTTTTTATTTCTCCCTTTCAAGCCTAAAATATGCAGTTTCTTTGCTATTAATATCATGTAAAGAAGCTTCATATTATCGCCACTCATGCAGGGCGTCTTATCAGATGGCACTCTAATTGCAGTGAAGCAGCTTTCTTCCAAATCAAAGCAAGGAAATCGTGAATTTATAACTGAGATAGGCATGATTTCTGCCCTGCAGCATCCTCATCTTGTAAAGCTTTATGGATGTTGCATTGAAGGGAATCAATTGTTGCTAATATATGAGTACATGGAAAATAACAGCCTTGCACGTTCTTTATTTGGTATGATAAACTATTGTTTACTTTTCACTTCACTTAGGCAAGTGACACAGGCTAACATTGCATTTCTTTTCTCCTTCTTTGATGATTTATGATTCACAGGTCCGCAAGAGTGTCAATTGAAACTGGATTGGCCAACTAGACAGAAGATTTGTGTTGGATTAGCAAGAGGTTTGGCTTATCTCCATGAAGAATCAAGATTGAAGATTGTTCACAGAGACATCAAAGCTACCAATGTATTGCTTGATAAGGATCTCAATTCTAAAATATCTGACTTCGGTCTGGCAAAGCTTGATGATGATGCCAATACCCACATAAGCACTCGAATTGCTGGTACCTTGTAAGTTGCTATGCTCTATACGAATTTTAGCTTCTGGTAGTAATTATTTTGTGCAAAGTGAAATAAGCATTTTTTATTTATCATGAAGAAAAAAAATTCGTTCCCATGTCACAAGCTTAATTGAATTTATCCAAGACCACATACGACCCTTCTAATGGTACTGATCTCATTATAGCCATGTGCTGCTGAAAATATGAGTTTTCTTTATAAAATTTACCGCCTGTGGTGGAAAAACTTATATACATACTTGGTAGGTATGGCCTTTATACGATATATTAACAGGTAATAATCTTGATTTTTCAGTGGATACATGGCACCGGAGTATGCAATGCGTGGTTACCTGACAGACAAAGCAGATGTGTACAGTTTTGGAATTGTGGCCTTTGAAATTGTCAGTGGAAGGAGCAACACTAGTCACAGACCAATGGAGGACCCTTTTTATCTTCTCGACTGGGTAATTTGTTTCTCTTATTATGTGCATTTCAATTTCTCATTCTGGACATTTATGTTTAATACCCCTTATTGTTGATTATACTAATTTTACATGACTGAAACTTCAAATCTATTAACATAAGCAATTCTTTTCCTGCCCTCTTTTTAGGCACTCGTCTTAAAAAAGCAAGGAAATCTAATGGAGCTGGTGGATCCAAGGTTGAAATCGGAATTCAACAAGGGAGAGGTGATGAAAATGATCAACGTGGCCTTTCTATGCACTAACGTCTCCGCAGCACTGAGGCCTACTATGACTGCTGTGGTGAGCATGCTTGAAGGCAAAGCTGATATTCAGGAGTTTGTTTCAGATTCAAGTATCTCCAGTGATGATTTGAGGTTCAAGGCCATTAGAAGCCAGTATCAACAAAGCTTAGATCAGAACATCAGTGAAAGCCAGACTAGGAGTATGATCATGGATGGACCTTGGACTGGGTCTTCCACCTCTGCCGCTGATCTCTATCCAATCAATGTTGACTCTCAAAATTGGAACAACAGAGAGGAAAACAGATAAACATTGTTTTGATTGATATTCCATGTACCTTTGGTGTGTTACTATCTAGATTATAGTTTTGCTTTGTTCTTTTTTCCAGTCCTGAGTCCTTGGATTTCATCATAGAAATGTACAAAAACTATTTGGCAAGAACATGTATTTGCATTTGTATGACTATTTTATTGAATGAATGAATTTTGTTATCTCTGAATTCAATTCTGGTCTCCCTTTTCATTGGGTCTGTTCTATATCATCTTAATCAGACTGAAAAATGCAATCAAGAATCTTAGGAGGATAATATAGAAGCAAATAATATCATTTAATATTAATACAAAATAATCTTAGGAGGATAATATAGAATCTTAATTTGTCTATTCCATCATCAATTAGATCAAACAATAATTAGGATAAGTCATTTAAGATATTATAACAGCAGTACCACATCCCAATTTATTTAGGAAACCAAATTAATATCAGATGTGCTTAATGGCATTGTGCCTCCTCAAGTCCCTTATATGGAGATGTGCACAACAAAATTCTCAACAATGCCGGCATGGAGAGAGTTCCTTTGACGGGCATTTTAATTAAAACTCAACAACGAAAATTTGGGATGACCCCAGCAGGAAAAAGAAAAAAAAAATCAATCTCCATTAATTTAAACAATTATAGACTCCATTAAGTAAAAGAGACGGTTTCAATACATTATGGGGGCAATTTTATTTAATTTCTACACCTTTCCCTTGCGAATACCTAGCCTTATAATTAAATAAGAAGGCATAATGTGTTTGGGATTGCCTCATGTCACACGTGAAACCAATCATGTGATCTACGAAAATGTAATATTTGTCGTCTTCTTGGTTGTTCCACATAGTTCACTCAAGGAAATGAGATTGCTTTTAGCTCATCATGTTTGAATGGAAACCGCGGTGTTAAATTAATACTACAAAAGGAAAAGCTGAAGTCTTTATTAATAGTATAGATAATTGGGGACAGGGTTAAATTTGTCAATTAATATTTTCTTACTTATGATTTTAAAGATCAAACCTCTAAAAGGGGATGATTATTATATATTGAAAATATTAAGATGGTAAACTGGTATTTTAAGAAATTCAAGGGATAAATGAGATTGTTGGAAACCTCAAGGGGTAAACTATAAATATCAAAACCTATAAACGTGCCTATAAAAGGTATTGGTACATTGCCAAAATGTGATTGTCAAGTATGATAAAAAAAAAATTTGCCTGAATGTGATTGTCTATTTACAATAAAAAAAAAGATTTGAATGATTCAAATCATTCAAACAATGAATGTAAGTGATTGCAGACATGGCAATCGCTTATAGGCCACCGACGAGCACCTTTATCTAGAAGATTTTGATCCTTTATTAATAACTTAAGCTTTTAGATGCCACGGTTGTTTAATAGAAAACCCTCTAAAATTGTGAAGCATAGGTATCATAGTCCACGTTATAAGAGAACGAGATGGCATTTAAGGGTTAGGGTTCAGTATGCCTAAAATCAGGTTTAGCCCAACCCGCCCGAACCCAACCTACATATATTAAAATATTATTTTTGATAGTATTTTAACATATATTATATATAAGATATACATATTTTATTAAGATATATATTATTAATGTATATATTTTATTTTTTTAAAAAGCAATTCTTTCATAGTTATACACTAACTGTGGTAGACCCACCTTGTTACTAATCCGATAGAGGCGGGTTAGGGTTTGGTATTGGCTAAATTCTTACAGGGACGTGTTGAGGTTCATCGAAACCTGCATCTAACGAGCCGGTAAAAGGTACTAGTATATTGCCAGAATGTGATTGCCAAGTACAATTTAAAAAATGATTTGAGATTCAAACCATTTGAATGAATCAAGATTTCCCGGCAAGAGCACGTTTATGCCCTAGTGGAGAGGATTTTAATCCCTTATTAATTTAGCCACATACCCTTATATTAATTTTAAACAAAACCAAACAAAAATTAAAATAAAAAAATTACATCTTCCGACGTGATTCCACTCTGGCGGCTCTGGCCTAGGTTGACGCATCCGTTTAGCATCTCTTCCTCTTAATTTTCTCTTATATTTCTGAACTAAACGCAAGTCTTATCTCCGTCTTCTCATCTTCTTGTGAAGATGACTTGATGATCAAACCGTATTACCTGGATTGGAAGTTGATGATCAAACGTTGCTTACTGGTATTCGCTTCAGGAGCAACTCTTCTGCCAGGTGACGAAGGTATATAATTACGATTGCTTTTGAGTTTTGATTGATTTCTAAGCGTCTCTTATCTTGGAAGTTTGGAGGCGGTAATTCGATTGATTTGAGTCGTTTTGAGTCCGCAGTGGAGGCGTTACGGCAGATCGGGAAGTCACTGGGCAAGGCATACTGGAATTTCAGCGCAGATCCGTGCGGCGGCTGCTGGGATGGAACTCTCCGACACCCGGCGATGGAGAGTTCACTCCACAGAATGTAGTCAGTTGCAGTTGCTCTGGACAGGCCATGGGCGGCGCCTCCGTCTGCCATGCCGTTGCCATGTACGTATATTATACTGATCTTGTCGATTCTACGAACTACGAACATAAATTGGTTAATTGCAGAAAATTGATGCAATCGTTGGATCCACAAACAGTGGAGATAAGCACCGAGGGTTTTTTTTCCCTGCAATGTGCCCTAGGTTTAGGTCAAAACTCGAAGTTTCCAATCACAATCGTCGTCGTGACCATGACACTCATTGTTTCATCATTCATCTGTCAAGTTCATGGAATTATAGAATGATAACATCCTAATTAGTTTTTCCAAGGTAATTTTTTTTTATCGCAAGTATCCAATTAGTTTTTTGATTGTGTGTCATCAGCAACTCATGGAGGAATATAAAGTCATGTAATTGTGGGCCATTATTTTTGTTGCTTTGAGCCTTACGTGATGGCCGTTCCGACTAAGAATGGCAACGGGTGGGTTTAGGGCGGGTTTTAGGTTTAGGAAATACCGACGTGTATTATTACCCTGGCTCTCATGCAAATCACAGTCCGATAAGTGATAACCACTTTACCGGAAAGATACCCAATTTTATAAGAATTGGACAAGGCTTGAAAAGTTGTAAGCTATGTTACACGGACCTTTTATAAAATCTCAAACTACCCGTGTCGGCATTACACGACACGACATGGGTACCGATACAAGATCTGAGTTAGGTCTTCTCCCTGCTTTCAAACACGGCAATGTAAAAAAAACTGGGAATCAATCAGGCATGGTTTGAAGCACATGAGGGAAGGGAGCTCCATTATTAACATGACACTAGTGAATGCATACAAGGGAAACACAAAGCTGCTGGACTACACAGCGACAAAAGGTGGAATCGTGGCGTTCACAAAAAGGCTTGCGTTGCAGCTGGTGAATAAGGGCATCCGTGTTAATGGAGTAGCCCCAGGTCCTATATGGACACCCCTGATCCCAGCTTCTTTCAGTGAAAAAGAGGCTACACGCATACAATGGGGGGGGGGGGGGGGGGGGGGGGGGGGGGGGGGGGGGAGAGGGAGAGAGAGAGAAAGAGAGAGGGTATACCGGAGAGAGGAGAGTGGAGGAAGGCGACGGTGAGAAGGGGGTGCACCATCGCCCTCCTCTGCTACTCTAAAAAAATGAAAAAGAAGAAGAAAGAAAGAAGAGAGGACGAAAGGGAGAGAGGGAGGGAGGACGAAGGAGACAGAGGGGAGAAGGGAGATGGGGGAGCGTACCTGTCTTCTCCGTTGGTGGCAGGAGAGCCATTTCTCGATGACGGGGAGCTCTTTCTCGACAGGAAAGGGCTCTCGTTTACGAACGAGGGTTTATACCCTCGTTTATAAGCCTACGTTTTATAAACGAGGGCACACAAGCCCCTCTTTTTATAACTATTAAAAACATATTTAATTTTATAAAAATAAAAAAAACAATAACATAATTAATATAAATATAAAATATAAGAAAAAATGGGCATAACAAGACGCCTTTTTTTTTATAAAAATAATATATTTTATACAATGTAAATATATATTGAATATACAATAATATCTATATATATTATTTTTTAAGTTGAGAAAATATATGTATATATATATAGGATACTGAAAAGCTTATTTTTAGTCGAGTCCCAATACCTGTATCCAAAATGTAGACACTTTTCAGCCGAATCCCAATATCCTAAATTTTGGGTGTCAAAGGGATCTGACTCCTAGACACATACCCGCACCCGACACCCGTACCCGCGTCCATGTAACATAGGTTGTAAGGCATTACTCCTCCTGAAGTTTGAGTTCTTCTGATTTATAAGATCTGAAAGTGCTCTATTATTTATCTCTATTTAATTTAAATTTCTCATATGCCAGAGTGCAATGCAGGCAAGTGGTTTGGAAGGGCCTATTCCTGCTGGCATATCTCTTTTGCAGAGTTTTATAGATATGTAAGTACACCTATCTTGCTTCAATATTTATTGTTTTATATCTACTCTTTACCTTTTGCTTTTACTTTATTCAAGAACCACAGTAGTTTTTCTAATGGGTTTCTATTTGTAGGCGAATGAGTGACTTATATGGGGAAGAATCGACTTTTTCACCATTAAGAAATATTAGAAATATGAAGATACTGTGAGTCAAAAATGCTTACATTTCTCAACAGTAGTGAATTACATCTGCCTATTATACATCGTGGAATGCTGTGACACTAGAATTATTGGATTGCAGGATATTGAGGAGTTGCAAGATTGTTGGAGAGATACCTGAATATATTGGGGACATGAAAAAGCCGAGAACTTTGTGAGTCTATACCTATTCTTCTGGATAAAACATAACAAAATGCCTTTAACAGGATGCTTGTACACTTCATAGATGGGTAGAGTTACTTTGAAACGTAAATACTGTTTGTTAAATTGGATTTGTCATTATATCATGTTTCGGTTGAGTTTGGATACAAGGATGGAAGTTCGGAAATTGGATGACCTCACAATCTGTTTTGTTGGCCAAGGAAAACACATTATATAATGTTAGTTATAAAAAGTTATATAAATGAAGAGTTGGAGCTAGTCAGCCTTCTTTCAGATATTTTGTGAATTGTTAATTGATTAGCTTGTCTTAAATGAAATTTATAAATAGAAATACTAATTTAGTATTTCATTTAAATTTATAAATACTATTAATTAATGAAATACTAAATTTATAAATACTAATCACAAAATAATTTCATTTAAATACTAATCAAATACTAATTGATATAAATACTAAATTTATAAATGCCAATCACATTTATAAATACTAATTGATTAGCTTGTCTTAAATGAAATTTAGTTAAGAAAACTAAGCTGAAAAGCAAGCTTCTAGGAAAAAAAAATCCTAAATTGTAAAAATAAATTGGTAAAGGGAAGTTAAAATTAATAATGAAACAAGCTCTAGGGTTGTATTTCTTTGATAAGAAAAATTACCTGCTAAAGAGTTTTCTGAAGAAACAAACCTATATTGAAAGTGGTCGATTGGTTGGACAAGGATAAAGTTCACTCATGTCGGGAAGCTCATCTATTAAATCTAGGATGAAAATCATTACAATTTTCTAAGACTTTTTTGAACTAAGTAGGAAATCGAAAGTTGTCCTTTTATTTCTTTGAAATATACCCTTCGCAGGTTGGTATAATTTGGACAGTAATTCATTATCTTTATTTTATATTTTCCTATGACAACTGAATTTGACCAAAGCGAGTTAACTTTTTTTAAATTTCTAAAAAGAATGTTTGTTTTTCCTAGAAAGTTGAACTTTCCATTCAATCACACAACCTTAGGAAAGTATTCATTTGATGTGTTAAGAGCTGAAAGATGAAAATTTAAGTTGTGATCATTATATATAAAATATCGGGACTTTCAGTTTTGATTGAAGGTCAAATTATTTTACGGTTTTAACATTAATTAGTGCTACTTTCAGACCCAATTTTTTAATTTGCGAGCCTTCCCGAACCAAAATAACCCCACAGAGATGGTCACATGGTTTGTTATATTTGATTTTTGTTGCTATTGTGATATTATCATAATGATTTCTGGATCTAGGCCACAATTGAAAAGGCTGATAACATGTCTGGTGCAATTGGAAAATATAGTTTGAACAAATTGCATAAGTGGGTGAACTACCATTGATAAGTTGTCGTATTTGTGTATTTTCATTCTCATTTGTAGAAGTCCAATTAATCCCAGGGGCATCTGATTTTGCGGAAGGAATTCTTTACTTGTAGTGTAGACCCAAATTTTTGGCTTGGGATCTATTAGAAATAAAGAAAAGAACCAATGGAAAAAAAAGTGTGACTTCACAAAGTATTAGAACAGAACAAGGATGGTTATTGTGATCCTATGACAAGATTTGTTTAGCATGGCGAAATCTTCAATGAAGTATAATAGTGGTGGTCTGTTGATGATATACTAATGCCTTGTGATTGGGAGTTGAGGTGCAAACTGCCTCAAGGAGCATGCTTCATTGGGGTCAGTTGGTCACTTTGGGATACCAAGTCTTTGAGAAACTAAGGGTGGGCAAAAGTAATTAGACAATGACAATACTTAATTGGAGAAGTTTCTAGGGCATAAAAAGTGCCTTTGGAAGAATGATCATCGGAACCTCAGGATGTATGTAGAAGTGAAATAGGGATGGATGGGGCTTGGGTTTAGGATGGGTTTTTCCAAATCCATCAAGGTGTTTACATTATTCCAACCCTAGATGGTTTGGTGGAAGGGAAGTGCTGGAGTTATTGAGATCTTTCTTAGACATTTGTATACTATTAACAGTCATGACTTTTGAGTCCAACCATAATAGATGTGAAGCACAGCCATAATGTTTATGAAGTGTGTCATTCTTTATATGTATGTTCCCAGCCTTAGAAATATGAAGCTATTTGTCCTTGTTTTGTCATGTGCAAGTATTTTGTTAAGCTTAGTAGTCTGTGATATCTGCTGTTATTAAATCTCAATTCACATGTTTAATGGCCGGTCTAAATTATTCTAAATTGGATTTTTTTGGTTGGTCCTATTGGGCTTCATATAGCTAATATTAAAATTCATTGGATCTATATGTTTTCATTAGATTTAATCTATTAACATTTTCATCAGAGTGAGGCATACGTTAATGTTTGTTGCAGAAGGTCCACTGAACAGATCTGATCTTAAATATGACGACTGGCTTATTAAGACAGTTATTTGGTAATGACATGAAACAGCATGGATCCTTCGATAAGTGCTAACACATCATGTTTTTTGACTTTTTTAAATATATTTAGCTTGCTTTTCATGAAAATGTTGTTAATTGAGAAGAATGTTTCCGAAGTGTATCAGTCAAATTTTTTTTTTCGATTGGTAATGAAAATTATATATATATATATATATATATATATATATATATATATATATAGAGAGAGAGAGAGAGAGAGAGAGAGAGAGAGAGAGAGAGAGAGAGAGAGAGAGAGAGAGAGAGAGAGAGAGAGAGAGAGAATTATGATTTTTTTTATAAAGAGCAGAAGCTGAATTTTTTTATTGGTAATGAAAATTATATATATAAAGAGCAGATAAAAAAGAAAAGTACAAGAGAAAAGAAGTGTATCGGTTGATTGAAAACGTCTTTATGATTTAAAATGAGAAAAAAATCATAGTGATACCACTACTTGGAAGAAGCTGAATTTTTACAAAAGAAGAAAAAAAAATCGAATCATAATGCAATATTTATCTACAAACAAGAGAACACCAAAGTGTTTCAAGTTGAAATTTTCGAGATTTATTCAAAGAAGTTGGTCCACGCGTTGTTGTAGGTTGTACGGCCCAAGAATAATATACGCACGAGTTTGAATTTTCGATTGGCGGCGGATCGCCGCCATTTAACTGCATTGCTGCCGCCGGCCGTTACGTTAAGTCTACATTTCTACGTCAATGAGTTTTGCCGTTTAGAGACGGCTGCAAGAGGGTGAGTGCGAGCGCAGTTTCGAGGTCTTTTCTCCCGGAAATCTAAAGTCTTCGCCCCTTGATAATTTCTTCTCTCTTAACTTCAATAAGAGATGTATCAAGGGGGAATGAAACATTGTGAGTGGATTAACGCCAAGGTTGAAGATCCACAAGCGAAGTTGTGAAGTACTGGGGATTCTCTGGATTTCTGCAAGATGGCGATGCTGTTCACACGCTTTTCTCTGATTTGGATTATTGGGTTGTGTTGCTTACTAGCTTTTGCCTTTGCACAGCCTCGTCTTCCAAATAATGAAGGTAAGATCATACTCTGCTCTAATGAGAAACTCTTGATTTATTTCTTCAAAAAATGAATATACATCTTACAAATTAGTTGTTTTAGTTTGATACTAGGAGGCTGCACGCGCTACGCGCGCGTAGAAAACGTGGCCCACTTAGATAAACAACCCAAGGTAGTTAGTTTAAAATAGTGGGAGATTGTTTTATTTAGGAAGGACAATGTTTGGAAAAAGAAAGGGGGGATAAGAATCTAGAGGGAATATTCCCCCATTTTCTCTTTATTAATAGTATAGATAGATGATATGATTCATAGAGATGTTGAGGATGAGATATTGATGGTGGGTAGTTTTTTTGGTTGATGATTTGAATGCACAGTGGATGCTCTGAAACAGATAGCAAAGACTCTCGGCAAGAGGAACTGGAATTTCAGTGTAGATCCCTGCAGCCAACAAGAGGGTTGGGTTACTCCTAACGCCACCAAGGATGACCAAAATAATGTTACCTGCAATTGCTCCTTCTCCAACAACACAGTCTGCCATGTTGTTAGTATGTATGTATCCACAATCTATCACTCTTGTTTCTATGGTTCTTTCAACTGCAATCCAAAGAGGTTGCACACATTTTTATTTTATTTTATTTTTTTGTAAAATAAGAGATCAGATCAGTTTTATAAGAATAAGGTGGAGAAAAAAGAAAGGGTTTTTTTTTGCAACCATATCCTTACATTATATTCTATTTACATGCATGCCCTCTTGTTTTCAATATTTGTATTTATATCCCTCTATTTTATATAACCATTTCAAATATACCCTGACATTAAAGTCCGTTAACTTTTATTATTTATTTTTATTAAATGACCAAAGTAACCTTTGATAAAGTAAAAATACTTTGTATTTATCCTCTTATATTCTTATAAATTCATTTATGTACTTACATTATTATATTTATTGCATATATACTTTAAATCATTGATATTAATTTGTTTAATTAATAATTTTTCATATGAATTCCACCTAGACCCATATTCATTTGCCTATGTAATAAACTCTTCATCTTATAGAAGGTTAATTTAGTCATTTAATAAAAATAAACAATAAAATTAATGGAATTTGACATTAGGGGTACATCTGCAACAATTATGCTAAATGGAGGATTATAAATATAAATACTTAAAAAAGTAGATATAGATGCAAATATATCATAATGTAGGGATATAGATGCAAAAAAAAACCCAGACGAGGAGACTGCTTAATCCTGGTAAATATTAGTTAAAATGGATGGTTTTGGCTATGTGAGTCGACAGTCAACCAAATTCAGATTGAACCATGGTCTGATTGAAGGAATCCCGGTCTGACCAATCCCAGCTTCGTTTGTTTCTTAAATATTTTCAGTATGGAAAAGAATGTAAAAAAAATAGTACTTCCCGTTTTCTTCGTATTCTTTCTCCTTCGTTTGAGCAGGTAGCCTTGGCATTTGAAGTGGGTTCTAATGGAATAATGAGGCCCATTTCCTGTGGGCTGCCATTTTTCCAGTGAATCAAATGTATAAATACACTGAAAACCCACAGAAGTATGTTCAATAGCTGCAGTCTTATGTTGCAAGGCCAGGTTGCATTTAACTCTCACTACCCAAAAAAAAAAGGTTGCATTTAACCCTGACAGGAGTGTAGCGTTTTGATAAATGTTTATTCAAGAAACTCAAGAAAATTGGCCTTAGAACATTCTTACAAAGATCGGACGTAAGTTGCTAAATTGAACCCCACAAAAGCTGTTTGGGGAAGAGGGTAATTTTACTGGAATCAAAATTTTGATGAATCACTTAATTTCAAATTTGCTTCTGTAAATGTTTATCAAATGGTTAGTGGGTTTGCTGAAACATCTCTTCTAGAGTTTGGAATCAGTTTCAAGGCTCAAATACGCCCAAAAAAATTCCGGGATTTTAATTGGCTATTTTTCCTGAAGTTCGAGGCACTCCTTTTACTTTTGACATCTCATGAATGACTGTAGAAGGTCTAAACAAAACCCTTAATTTTTGCTTGTAGAATCCTCAAAGCGCAGAATCTGCCTGGAGTGCTCCCGCCTGAACTAGTCAAACTACCTCACCTCCAAGAAATGTAAGAGATTCTTCAGTATTCTTGCACCTGACACGCAGTTTAATTTTTCCTTCTATCAGTACTTTAAATTACTCATATTTTTGTCAACTAACTTAACTGCAACTCATTCGCCTTCTTTTCACAGTGATCTTACTCGTAACTACCTTAACGGTACAATACCCCCAGAATGGGGTTCAATGCAACTGGTGCACATGTACACTCTCCATCCTCTTACACTCGCATTTATTGGCTTATTTAGCAAAATTGGAGCTTCTATTGTCTTAAATTGACACAGAAGTGTTACTGCAGCTCCCTCCTCGGGAACCGATTAACAGATTCAATTCCGAAAGAACTAGGAAACATCAGCACTCTTCAAAGCTTGTATGATACTGATTTTCCCTTTATACATTTCCCGAATTATGAAATTGTTCTTGACTTTCATTTTAAGAAATTTTCAGGGTCCTGCAGTACAATCAATTATCAGGAGCTCTTCCTGCAGAACTTGGGGATCTGGCAAACTTAAATAGACTGTAAGGATTCTATTTAATGTCTTCTTTTTGTAGATACTTTCTTTTTTTCTGGGGTTCTTCATCATCGAATCCCTTTTATTTAAAACAGGAGTTTAAGGAAGGTTTTAGAATCGTAAGGTTGATTGGGTTATTTGGTTCAACGATTTTTATTTATTGTAGCCACCTCTCCTCGAACAATTTTGCTGGAGAATTGCCAGAAACCCTTGCTAAGCTCACCAATTTGACTGAATTGTAAGTTTACATAGTTTCTTTCTTGTTCTATCTGGAGTTTTAGCATTTATGAAATTTTTTTTGGATTTGTCATTATTGTTAATACTTTGGGCCTCAATGTAGTCGGATAAGCGATAACCAATTTTCTGGAAAGATACCCAATTTTATACAGAATTGGACGAAGCTTGAAAATTTGTAAGTAGTCCCTCCAGCTCCAGCTCCGTTTATCCAGAAATTTGTTTCTTTGTTTTTTTCCCCTTTTTTCATTGTGATGCAGATTCCACCATTTCTAACTTATTTAGCTCAATTTTTTTTTCTTTTTAATTACAGAGAGATACAAGCAAGTGGTTTGGATGGACCGATTCCTTCTATTATTTCTCTTTTGGGAAAAATTACTGACCTGTCAGTAAAGACTTCTTTTTTCATATCATTCTCTTGTTTTCATGTCAAATGAATTGTGTTTATCTCCATCAAGAATCATGTAGTTATTCCTCATTGGGCTTCTCTATGCAGGAGAATCAGTGACATGAAGGGAACAGGATCGACTTTTCCCCCATCAATGAGTAATATGAAAAATATGGAGAAATTGTGAGTTGAATCTTTTTGTATCTCATGATTTATGAAACGTGCTAATCTGTTACTTTCAGCATTTTGGAGTGACATAAGTTTGATCTTGTTGCAGGATATTGAGGAGTTGCAATTTTACTGGTGAGATACCTGATTATGTGGGGCAAATGACAAAGCTGAGAGTGTTGTAAGTTTAGAAATCATTCATATCTTATTCTCATTCTTCTTTTCATATAAACTAAAAGATTTAGTTCTTACGTATTACACTGCTGAATTAAGATTCAGGTTGCATGGCCTTCTATTGATGAACAGTTCATGCTAACTGTGAAATCCTGGAATCCCGCATTGCTTCGGAAGGAGAAAGTGAAGGTCCATATATGTGAACTTGTAACTCCCTCAAATAATGAAGCCTTTTGGGTAAAAACCTAGAGTAAAACCATGAGGCCCAATGGGCCAAAGCGGACAATATCGTTGCGGGTGGGAGCTGGGCTTCACAGAATGGTATCAGAGCTTTAGACTAGAACCCTAGAATTTAGATTAGAGAGTTAATGAGATGATATGTTATATTATATGTGTGGGCATGCTAAGCACGTGAAGGATTATTTATATGGGGCTTTACAGAATGGTATCAGAGCTTTGGATCAATTATCCATTTCAATGAGCGAAACCAAGTTATAAAATCCTATGAAAATTGCAACATGTAAAATATAGGGAGAATGAAAAATAGGTCTCAGTGCAACCAGAAAGGATATATCAAGTAATTATTATTGTTTCTAAGTAAGCTAGAAGGTGTAGACAACATTTTTTTTCTCCCACAATGTTACAGGTTTCACATAATAAAGATTGGATAGCAGTTATTGAGACATAATGGAGGAACCTCCTCTTGTCATAAGAGGTCATGAACTTTGTCCGATGATGAGTGTAGGGCTTGATTAATACAAGTTAGGGTATTACCAGTTCACTCACATGTCACATCATCATCGTTATATTGATACTGTAGTTTTTAAAAGTAAAATACGATGAACTGGATGTGCTGTTGACATAGAGGCATTTGTTTGGACCTTAAGCATGTGAAATATATTATGGTTAGTCTTTACTGTCATACGAATTACATCATTGTTTACGCAAACCAGAATGGACATATTTGCACTACCCTTTGGGTTTGATGGGAGGTGTTCCCTTTGTGGCCAATAAGATTTAGGCATTTGCTAAAAATAGTTGCAGAAATAGAAGGGTGCAGATTACTTAATTGTGAAGCAGAATATTTTTTCACTTATGTGTTGCTGTCACCTCTTGCAGGGACCTAAGCTTTAACAAGTTAACAGGAAAGATTCCAGACACCTTTGATAACCTGGCAAAAGTGGATTACATGTAAGAATCTGATCTGTAGTTGTGATTTTACTCGGAAAATATTTTTGAAACTTTGCAATACTTATTGTTAACCCAACCACAAGATTTGAGGATGTTTTCTTGTTTCTAATTTGGTTGCCACAAAATTCATGATTGGACTTTCTGTTTAGGTATTTAACTGGAAACATGCTAACTGGACCTCTGCCTCCTTGGATGTCAAAGAATGGAGAAAATATGTAAGTTTCTCTTCCTAGTTGCTTGATATTACTTGTCCCCTAGAGATTTGGCAAAGACTTCCATCATTTCATCATTTCTAGGAATCCGTGCGTGTAAATGAAGCCACTTCTGACTTATAGTGCTTATGTTAATCCTGCTGGTCTTTTAATTTGTTACTTTATGTAGCTCATTTGTTAAGGTCCAGTAAAAAACTAGATCAAGTGTAAAAGAATATGCTCTGATTTGATGCATCTGCATGGAGTTGATTAAAAAATTATATTTGATTATATACTGCTGCAAATTTCTTATACTTTCATCATTTTTTACTTGTTGGTTCTCCGTATTATGCCATTAAGATGTTCAAAAAGGTTTTGAGTTTCACTTTGAATATTAATGCATCATATGTGGTTTACAAAATAGGCATTTGCTTCCTAAAACCATCTTATCTTACTGCATATAATTGGTTTTTGTGTTATTTTGATTTACTGGTAGATAATTCTGTCTCTTCTATTATTTCCTGAAGTTCCAATTGAAACTTTGATTTATTCCCAATTATTTCCTCAACTCGTCTAGAATTTTTCCTTTGTAAATTTGCCCATATTTTATTCAATTTGATTTAAATCCTTGCTCATTAATTGTATTCTCTTCCAAATGGTTTCAAATATCGTATCGTATCGTGTATCGCAGTCTTGTTTCGTGATACATGTATCGACTGTATCGAGTCGATACAGTCGATAATCGACTGAAAAAAATGAAAAAAAACATAAAAACAGAGAGGGAGAGGGAGCAAGACAGAGCGAGAGGGTGGGAGAGAGCGAGGGAAAGAGAGCGAGAGAAAGAGAACGAGAGAACGCGAGAGAAATAGAGCGACTGAGCAAGAGAGAGCGACAGAAAGGGAACGAGAGAGAAAGAGCGAGAGACAGAGAAGGAGAGAGCGAGAGACAGGGAACGAGAGAGAGAGAGAGCGAAAGAAAGAGAGTGAGACAGAGCGGAAAAGGGAGAGAGTGAGTGTGAGAGAAGGAGAGAGATGGGTGGGTGGCATACCTGGTTTGCCGTCGCTGCTTCCTGTTTCTCCTCGAATCTCAGTCGCCACTTCGTCTTTGGCTTGAAGTCGAGTTGAATTAAAGAAAGATTATAAAATGTTGATTATATATATATATAAAAGAAAACAAGAGTTTTCTGTTATAATTATTATATAAATATAATAATAGAATATGAATACAGATAAATGTGATAAAATTAATTATAAATATATATAAAATAATTAAAAACTTATAAATATGTATGTAAAATTATATTTTACATACAAAAAAATATTTGAATGGTAAAAAGTTATAAAAATTTTATTCTTATGTACACACATATATAATATAATATTAGATAATTATATTTAATCTACATAAATAATTGTAAAAAATATTTTTTTTATTATTTACAAACACGTATATATACATTTATTATTAATAACATATTTCTTGAAATTATTAATAATAATATATCATACTTATTACTCTAATATTAAATTTTAAATTGGTATGCACAATAACCTTTCTTACTCTATTTATTTGTTTATTTAGCATATTATGGCTTTTATTTATTTTTTATTAAATTTCCTAAAGTCTTTTTGCATATATGTTAATTTGTTTCCATAATACATAAATATTCTTTGTGTAGACCTATGATGTCAGAAACATGTTTATTTGTCATATTTTTTACTTATCTTTCTATTTAGATATGTTTTGTTTCATGTATCCACCATATTTTATGCGTATCCACCATTTTAGTGCGTATCAGTGCGTATCCTCGATACGTTTCCATTTTTGGATCGTCCGATACGGCACGTCGATACGATACTTTGAACCATGCTTCCACCAAGAAATGAATAATACTCATGTGCTTAATTGAGTATTGACAGATTTCAGTAAGAGTTAACAATTAAAAATATTATATTTATGAGAAAATAATTTTCTTTGTATTATTTTATGCTCTAAAGAAATATACTTTCTAGTGAAAAAATCATTGTGTTAATGGTTTATTTGTGAATATGAATTCATATTGTTCTTTTGGCACGCAGTGATCTTTCATATAACAACCTGACATTGGGAAACTCAGGGGCTTCTGGTTGTCAACAGCGGAGTGTGTAAGAACAGTTTCCCTCATTCAGTTTCATGTGTTTAAGCATTTTTAACCGTTACTAAGACCTGTCTAACATTCTATTATTATTTTCAGAAACATTTTTGCAGGCTCTTCATTGAGCAATACCTTGTAAGTTTCATTTGATTCTTTTTGGCTATTGACGCTTATGAGGAATCCATTCACTTGTTTCTTTGGCACTTGAAAAATATCAGTGCGATATCATAATGCTGACCTGTTTTTGTTCTCATTGACCTAGAGGTGGAGTTGTTTCATGCTTGAAGAATTTTCCTTGTCCAAAGGGTGGGTCCATCCTCTTGTTGTTGAACATTTGTTGTAGAAGATGAGATATTCTTTTTTAGATTTAATTTTTGGGCACAGGGTGAGCATTTTACATGTCTTATTATAGTACAAGTTGGAATTTCTGGCAGGCATTTTGAAGCTGAACCATTTTAGAGGCTGAAAGGCTAATATAAAAATTGGATTTAAAGGAAAATACCATCTGCACTTCGAGAATCTTTAATTTAAATATTAATAAGTAGGCAGAAATGTTTTATGGCACACCACACAATATGTGCTCATCTTCATATTTGTGTATTTGTTTTAAAATAGATCAATGCATCAAAAAGGCCTCCTTGTCAATTGTGCATCGAATTCATGAGTTTTTTTTTCCTCTATTCTATCAAAATCCATTTATTCTGTTAAACAGTGTGTTTCCAAACCTTTCACCATCAATGAGAGAATGTGTTATTCTTCCATGTAAGGGTCTTGGGTGCTGTCCCAGAAAACCATCTAAAGGAAATTGAGTATCTTAAAACACTCCATGTAATTAATAAAATGCTTCTTTTTAAAGTAACATCTAGTCCATACATACATATTGGATTAAATTTTACCAAAATTTTAAATAATATTTTTATGAAAATCTATCTTCCGAATTTTATCTTTTTTTCTGGTTGGCTCTTTTAGTTGATTTTAAGTACCACTAACCCATCTTGTCTTTGTGCCAGAATTATATTCTCTCCATATAAACTGTGGAGGAGTTGTAACAATCAACGGAAACACCACATACCAAGAAGATTTGGACCCAGGTGGTCCTTCAAGGTTTTTCTCAAGTGGAGACAACTGGGGCTTTAGCAGCACTGGTAACTTTATGGACAATAACGACAACGTTGATTCCTACATAGAAAGAAACATATCCAGACTGTCAATGAGCAATTCCGTACTGTATATGACAGCACGTGTTTCTCCCATATCTCTTACTTATTATGGACTCTGTCTGAGAAATGAGAACTACACAGTGAACCTCCACTTTGCAGAGATAATGTTCACAAATGATGAAACATATAGAAGTCTGGGAAGGCGCATATTTGATGTTTACATTCAGGTAATTAATTATAGTCATATGGATAATTTGTTTAACATTTGTAAGCTCAAGCCTAACAATATTTGTTCGTTATAGGGAAAACGAGTATTGCAGGACTTTAATATTGAGGATAAAGCTGGTGGGGCTGGTAAAGCAGTTATTATGAATTTTACTGCTGTTGTAACTAGTGGCACTCTAGAGATCCGCTTCCATTGGGCTGGAAAAGGAACAGCAGCAATCCCTTTGAGAGGAACTTATGGTCCTCTGATATCAGCTATTTCAGTCAATCCTGGTAACTCCAACACTTTTTTTTTTGGTGATTTAACTCCTACACTTTCCTTTACCTTGTTCTAACTGTACTTTGTAGTCATATATTGGCCTAGAGATTAATTTGACTGCACAATTTTTATTCATTTTCTTGGTTTTAGTCAATTAGTCGAATTGTTAAATTGAATTGGATGAATTCTGCTTTAAACATCAGTCAATAAGGTAGGCGTTTTGATTAAATCAAAAAAATAGTATGCCCATTGTATGTGAAAATTGGAAAAGTGAAAAGAAATGAAAGTATGACAATGAAATAAGAGGAATCATGATTATCTAAAATCCAACCATTTATACTGTTTCAACATTAGTGTCTAATTTATTTTATTTTAAACTAGGCAACAAAGAAAAAATATTTTTTACTTTGAGAATTTAGGTTCGAACAAGACCATTGAGTTTTTTGGCTGTCTGTCTTGACGTTATCAACTCCAGAGTACCATCCATGTCTTTCTGACAAATTTCTTTCGTGCAGATTTTGTGCCTCCCTCTGAAGGTGGAAAGAAGATATCTGGAGGAGCAATTGCTGGAATAGTGGTTTCAGTAATATGTGCCATCTTTCTGGTTCTGGGTATCCTTTGGTGGAAAGGCTGTATATGTAGAAAAGACGCGATGGACCAAGGTCAGAACAAACCAAATGTGCAAATCCTATTTATAAATAAGGATAAATGAAGAAACTAACAGTAATAAATCAATTTTTGGAAAATAGAGGCAAAACGATATAAGGATCATTCATATGGCTCTCTATTTTTGAGATTCAGAAACTTCCCTTGACAATGCTTGAGGGAGGAATTGGGAAAGCAGTTGCACCTTTACCATGACATTTTACTTAAATAGTTTCCATCAATTTCAACTTCTGCGTCTATGTGAAATTTCTGTGACCATGTATATGAGTAAGTCCATTATGCACATAAGCATATTTGATTTGGTTGTCTGAATTTAGATATCGTGTTAGGGTGCCACAAAAATCTGTTTTGTTGTCAAAATCCACTTCCCTTTATTTCCTTTCTATTTTCTCCTGCAAGGCGTTGGTGATAGGTGTAGAGTCAATTTAAGGTATTCTGGGTTCTGTTGAACTTATTTAATATATAAATGTTTTTCTAATGTTTATTTGTCACTCTTGGTTCACTTGCTAGTTTTCATTTTTGTTCCAAGTTGTGGCTCGGGACCTTGTGATTTTGGATCTGTGAGCTAAACTTTAAAATAAAAGATAATACTCAGAAAGAGCTATGATTAAGACAATTGCTCATCTAACTAGCTCATCTGACAGATCTCCGAGGTCTGGACCTACAAACCAGTACCTTTACCCTAAGGCAAATCAAAGCTGCTACTAATGACTTTGATATTACAAATAAGATTGGAGAAGGTGGTTTTGGGCCTGTTTATAAGGTATCTAAATTGGAAATTACTTTTTATTTCTCCCTTTCAAGCCTAAAATATTCAGTTCCTTTGCTATTAATATTATATAAAGAAGCTTCATATTATCACCACTCATGCAGGGCGTCTTATCAGATGGCACTGTAATTGCGGTGAAGCAGCTTTCTTCCAAATCAAAGCAAGGAAATCGTGAATTTATAACTGAGATAGGCATGATTTCTGCCCTGCAGCATCCTCATCTTGTAAAGCTTTATGGATGTTGCATTGAAGGGAATCAATTGTTGCTAATATATGAGTACATGGAAAATAACAGCCTTGCACGTGCTTTATTTGGTAAGATAAAATATATTTCACTTCACTTTGGCAAGTGACTTAAACTAAAATTGCATTTCTTTTTTCCTTCTTTGATAATTTATGATTCACAGGTCCACAAGAATGTCAAGTGAAACTGGATTGGCCAACTAGGCAGAAGATTTGTGTTGGATTAGCAAGAGGTTTGGCTTACCTCCATGAAGAATCAAGATTGAAGATTGTTCACAGAGACATCAAAGCTACTAATGTATTGCTTGATAAGGATCTCAATTCTAAAATATCTGACTTCGGTCTGGCAAAGCTTGATGATGACGCCAATACCCACATAAGCACTCGAATTGCTGGTACCTTGTAAGTTGCTATGCTCTATATGATTTTTAGCTTCTGGTAATAATTATTTTGTGCAAAGTGAAATAAGAAGTAGTTTTTATTTATCTTGAAGAAAAAAAAATTCATTTCCCATGTCACAAGCTTAATTGAATTTATCCTAGACCACATACAACCCTTCTAATGGTGCTGATCTCATTGTAGCCATGTGCTGCTGAAAATATGAGTTTTCTTTATAAAATTTACCGCCTGTGGTGGAAAAACTTATGTACATACTTGGTAGGTATGGCCTTTATACAATATATTAACGGGTAATAATCTTGATTTTTCAGTGGATACATGGCACCGGAGTATGCAATGCGTGGTTACCTGACAGACAAAGCAGATGTGTACAGTTTTGGAATTGTGGCCTTTGAAATTGTCAGTGGAAGGAGCAACACTACTCACAGACCAAAGGAGGACCCTGTTTATCTTCTCGACTGGGTAATTTGTTTCTCTTATTATGTGCATTTCAAGTTCTCATTCTGGACATTTATGTTTAATACCCCTTATTGTTGATTATACTAATTTTACATGACTGAAACTTCAAATCTATTAACATAAGCAATTCTTTTCCTGCCCTCTTTTTAGGCACTCGTCTTAAAAGAGCAAGGAAATCTAATGGAGCTGGTGGATCCAAGGTTGAAATCGGAATTCAACAAGGTTGAGGTGATGAATATGATCAACGTGGCCTTTCTATGTACTAACGTCTCCGCAGCACTGAGGCCTACTATGACTGCTGTGGTGAGCATGCTTGAAGGCAAAGCTGATATTCAGGAGTTTGTTTCGGATTCAAGCATCTCTGGTGATGATTTGAGGTTTAAGGCCATTAGAAGCCAGTATCAACAAAGCTTAGATCAGAACATCAGTGAAAGCCAGACTAGGAGTATGACAATGGATGGACCTTGGACTGGGTCTTCCACCTCTGCCCCTGATCTCTATCCAATCAATGTTGACTCTCAATATTGGAACAACAGAGAGTAAAACAGATAAACATTGTTGTGATTGATATTCCATGTACTATCTAGATTATAGTTTTGCTTTGTTCTTTTTCCAGTCCTGAGTCCTTGGATTTCATCATAGAAATGTACAAAAACTATTTGGCAAGAACATGTATTTGCATTTGTATGACTATTTTATTGAATGAATGAATTTTGTTATCTCTGAATTCAATTCTGGTCTCCCTTTTCATTGGGTCTGTTCTATATCATCTTAGTCAACTGTCATCATAAAGTCCTCATGGAGCTTCTGTTTGCCATGAAGTACTGCTATATTCATCTCTTTAAAACCATGATTAGAAATTTAGAACCAAGAATCTAGGAAGCTTGTTCAGAAATAGTATATGTCAATTATGGTTGTGACATTTTGCAGCTGAGTTGGTGGGTCCACATAGGGTAGTTGGGGGAGTTGTCTGTAATGTCAGTTTCTCTTCCCTCAATTTTAAATCCCTCAAATTTTCACATGGCAAAAATTCAAGCTTGGATTAAATTAATGTATTAACATATAGTTTCTTTGTAAAAGGAATTCAGATACACCACCTATTGGATCTCATTGAATGGATCAAACATGTTTAAGTCATATAAGCTAACATCACCATCATCCAAAGAGATGACTCTGGCTGTTTTGGACAAAGAAGAGGAAATTGGGTGGTCCATGAGCAAGCACATGTTGGCATATAAATAAAGATTAAAGAAGACAATAATGAAGGCAATTGGACAGCAACAGAATCTAATTGCTGTTAGTTATATTAAGGAATGTCATAAATGCCAATTAAAAGACAGCTGGATATGCACAAATTCACATTTCAACTTCCATAATACTCAGTTTGAAAAGGAAAGTTCTTGCTACATCTTCGTATATTGAAAAGCCAAGTTGACTCTAGTGGTGTTCAATCACACATATTCTATTTCACCAAAAAATAAAAAATAAAATCACACATATTCTAGTTCTATATGTATTGGGCTGAAGTTGACGTCTGCCAACTCTGCCTCACCATTTTTTTTTGGTAGGACTCTGCCTCACCATGTTATACTTGAATGGACGATTCTCCATGTATACATATTAATAATCATAATAAGATATGTTGATAACATCAAAACATCACAGATAGGGAAGATGGCAAATGTCTCAGAGGCAAAAACCTTAGTATCCATACTAATATAAACCATACCTTGGTTTTTTGCCTGACATTTTATACCCAAAACATCTTCCAATTATTTCAAATATAAAGGTTTGTTATAGGAGTATCATAACTAACTACCCATATAACATTTTATTTACAAAAAGCTTTTTTTTATTTTTGGTAATTCTTTTGCTACGCGTATAGCACATGCATTCACGAGTATAAAATAAAGTGACTGACAAATATGTTCACGGAGAAACTGATGGTGTTCTTGAAATAAGCTTTCATGTGAAGGGTTACTATAGGTTTATTTACTCCCCAATATTTTTCTTATTGCAGTTTTTAGTGATGATTTGTTTTTGTTTTCCTTTTTGGCTTATGATTTAGGACATTTAAAAAAAGATTATTTTTTAATTTGTTAAAATAGGCAAAACCTGAATAATAAGGTTAAAGAACTTCTAAGGTCCTGGATATTATATCTTATATGCATTTTATTTTCATGAAGATATGTCCTTAAATCTCATATGTTTCCACATGCCATATCATAGAATTGAATACCCATCTTGGGTCCTTATGCCCTACGCCTTATGTCTTCTCCTTGAACTATTTTAATAAATCTCCAGCTAGAAAGCCTTTAAAATTGCTAAGCGGGACACCAATACCCACTTGCAATGGGTTGGAGGAGTGCCAAGCACAGCTATCACAGTCCACGTTATAAGCCGGGCGAGATGGCATTGACTTTTACAAGTCAAAGTCAATCAAGAAGTTTAACGGGCCTGATTGATACAAAAGTGCATCCAACGGTAGGCACCTATGGCGTTCCTCTAATCCCCCTCCTGAAGGGCACACGAACATTTTCCCTTAATCAAAACCTTTTTTTGGTGGGACCCTTACATCAAAACTCATCTGCGATGCACACCAGTATTTATTAATTGGATTAAAATTCTCCGGCGACGGGCCCGTAGAAGGTGACACTGGTTTCCACGTCAGCAACCACTATCCTCTTATCTCTTGAAATCTGGTAAAAAAATTATTGGATAATTACAGTTTACCCCTTGAAGTTTTAGACAATCCACTTTCTCATTATGATTTTTGAAATACCAGTTTATCACTTTAAGATTTGATGTGTGTATCAATCTTCCCATTCTAGAGATTTTAGAGTTCAAAATTTTAACCGTATGGGTGAGGACCGTGAGGTGACAAGAGGTAAAATACATGTTGATAATTTTGTCCCTTTTATTTTGATTACTTAAAATTAAACACCAATATTACCCTTTAGTAGGTTGGTTCAATGTTTACAACATCCGTTTAAATATCCTACGGTTCATATTAGTCCTGAGGGCATTTTTGGCACTCAAGGTATAGATAAAGATTTTTACTTTTAAATATAACTAGAGGGTTGCACGCGCTACGTACGTAGAAAATGTGGGCCCATAAACAACCAGAGGTAGTTACAATATGTTTAAATTTGGGTATAGTGGGGGATTGTTTTATTTAGGAAAGTTAATGTTTGGAAAAAAAAAATGGGAGTCAGAATCTGAGGAATATTCCTCCCTCTTCTCTTTACTAATAGTATAGATAATTGGGGATAGGGTTAAATTTATCAATTAATATTTTCTCACTTATGATTTTAAAGATCAAACCTCTAAAAGGGGATGATTATTATATATTGAAAATATTAAGATGGTAAACTAGTCTTTTAAGAAATTTAGGGGATAAACTGATCAACACACTCCATGTGCTGATCAGTCCCGACCGCATAGTATGTGCGGTTGGGCCTAATCCGCACAAGGTATGCGGACAGGCCCAGAAAGCTCATCAAAAGTCCATTTCTTTGACCCGGATCCATCTGATCCTACCCAATTCGATTAATTTGAGCCATTTGGGCTTTGGGTCAAACAAGCCCATTTTTGGGATTTGGGCTCATCAAGGCATTTCGGGCCTTCCAACGGGGCCTGCATTTAGTCCAGCCCAAACCAAGGCCCATTTTGATAATGGATCTAAGGCTACTAGGATAATTGTCCATGGGCCACCCTAAGCCCATTGGACCTTAAAAATCTCAACCCATTTAATTTTGCAAGTTTAATTAATTAACCTAAAACCAAATAACTAAAACCAATAAAAGGGTTACCCAATAACCCTAATGGGCCATGGGCTTGATTGAAGCCCAGCTTGGTGACCAATGGGCCTTTCAACAGGGCCCATACCCAACCCACTTCACTAGATCATAAAAAGATAAAATCAATCAAAACAAAGGGGACCTATACCTTCAGTGGACCCCACTCAGACCAAATAAAGATATATGCTAGATTAGGAAAATAGGGTGAGACTGAGTTGACTCAAACCAGGGAGACCCGAGGGACCTGTCAAACCGACGGGACGGGCCCGGGTGTCTTCAGACTTCCCCGAACATAACCGAGAGCTTACTTGGAATCTCTAAAAAGCCGCAGACCAATCAAATAGACCTGTATAGGCATCCAAGTGGCTGCCTGCACCCCTCAAGCAGTGGCAACTCCCAACCCCCCGAAATCCGCACTCGTCGAAGTGCGCCCCACCAAAAGGACGTGCGCACACCTGGCTCTCATGCAAATCACAGTTGGATAAGTGATAACCACTTTACCGGAAAGATACCCAGCAAATCACAGTTGGATAAGTGATAACCACTTTACCGGAAAGATACCCAATTTTATACCGAACTAGACAAGGCTTTGAAAAGTTGTAAGGCATTACTCCTCCTAAAGTTTGAGTTCTTCTGATTTATAAGATCTGCAAGTACTCTATTATTTATCTCTATTTAATTCAAATTTCTCATATGCCAGAGTGATGCACGCAAGTGGTTTGGAAGGGCCTATTCCTGCTGGCATATCACTTTTGTAGAGTTTTATAGATATGTAAGTACACCTATCTTGCTTCAATATTATTGTTTTATATCTTTTTTTATAAGAGTTTTATTGTTTTATATCTTTTTTTTTTTTGGTAACGTTATTGTTTTATATCTTTTTTTTTTTTGGTAGGCGTTATTGTTTTATATCTACTCTTTACCTTTTGCTTTTACTTTATTCAAGAACCACAGTAGTTATTCTAATGGGTTTCTATTTGTAGGCGAATCAGTAACTTATATGGGGCAGAATCGACTTTTCCACCACTGAGAAATATTAGAAATATGAAGATACTGTGAGTAAAAAATGCTTACATTTCTCAACAGTAGTGAATTACATCTGCCTATTATACATCGTGGAATGATGTGACACTAGAATTATTGGATTGCAGGATATTGAGCAGTTGCAAGATTGTTGGAGAGATACCTGAATATATTGGGGACATGAAAAAGCTGAGAACTTTGTGAGTCTATACCTATTCTTCTGGATAAAACATAACAAAAATGCCTTTAACAGGATGCTCTTACACTTCATAGATGGGTTGAGTTACTTTGAAACGTAAATACTGTTTGTTCAATTGGACCTGTGTCATTATATCATGTTTCGGTTGAGTTTGGATACAAGGATGGAAGTTTGGAAATTGGATGACCTCACAATCTTTTTTGTTGGCCAAGGAAAACACATTATATAATGTTAGATATAAAAAGTTATATATATGAAGAAAGAGTTGGAGTCAGCCTTCTTGTAGATGGAATGGATGATAGCAAAATTTATTACTCTCTCATTAGTCAAGAATACAATAATTTCAGATATTTTGTGAATTGTTAATTGATGATCTTGTCTTAAATGAAATTTATAAATATCAAATAATCATATTTCAGACTGAAATAAGTATTTACGGTAGGTTGTGAAGGATTGTCCTGCTTTTAAATCATCAGAAATTAAGTTGGAGGGCCTGAATGTGACAAAATGGGGTGTTAAACTGTTTGCCTTCCCAATGGCCCTGCCAATTGTCATTTTGAGTTTGAGCTCTTTGCATGTTCGATTAGGCAGAGATATGTCAGACGCTTATGCCGTCTCTGAGAGATGTAGTGAGACTCATGTAGATGAATAAAAAAAGCAAAATATAACAATTACAAGGATGGCAAAGAATAATTTAATGGTGGATACTATAGTTTCCTTTTCAGATGCGGGTTCAAGTGACAAAAGCTTGCTTATACTTATGTGATCGTGGAACAGAAAGGGAAAAATAAAATGCTTCCCTCACATGTTGTGATTATAGCAGCACTGATTTTATTAGGCCAAAGACATGAATGAAAATGATACATTTATGGATATATCTCAAGTAGATTAAGTAGTCTAAAGGATTCTTGGAAACTCCTGTTACTTTTATGATCACTTCCAGTTATTTCATAAACTTTAATCCAGCTCTTGAAGGCTGTATTCTCCTTTGATTTTTGTGAAAACCCTTTCCTTGTTAGCAAAAAGTTGAAAGAGCATCATTTCGTGTTTCTGTTTTCATTCCAATAATAAAAATATATATTTGTTCCACCAAGAAGGCTTATCCCATCTAGTGGTCAGAACTGTAAATTTATAATCCTAACCTTTCTCCAAACAGTGTTCAGTTTCACTATGAGCCATCAGCCTACTTTGTTTTATTTTATTTTCTCTTAATGCTACTCCTAGAGTCTCTCAAATATGGTCATTTTTTGTCTTATCTTTCCCAGTCTTTTGCAAATATCGTTCTCAACATTATTATTAATCCTATAAATATGTTTCTTTTTAATTGCCAAAAAGAAAATGTTGCTTTTTAATTGCCAAAAAGAAAATGCTGCTTTTTAATTGCCAAATGTTCTTTTCAATAAATCAAAATCAGACTTCGCCTTTATAAAATTAACTTTTTAGCTTTTTTTTTTTAATGACCACTTCCCCAAGGCCAAGGAAAGGGACTCTCAACGAGTGAGAGGGAGGTTGAGGCGTGACCTCCAGACCTGTGTATTAATCAACTGAAGAAGCCATGGGGTACCCCCCTTACAAAGCATCACATGAGATCTTATCTTACAAAGGCCACGTGTATTAATCAACTTTTTATCTTGCTGGCAATATGTTGGGCAAATAATTTATGCCTATCCACTTACTCCATCCGACTATAATTTATCTGAACTTGATCCTTACTATTCTCATTTTATAATAGTTGATGTGGGATAATAATTACTGGGGCCTCTAGGTTCTCAATACTTACCGCTGCTTCATCCCTACTTCCATTTGTATTAAAGTTTGTTGAATATTTAAACCATGCAATGAGATGTGAACAATGATTAAAGCAGCTTGCACACAGATATTATGTGGTTTGGTATTGTGCCTAAGCCTACCACGGTATATTAGAGAAAAATTCGCAACCACAAAAAACACAAACACCACCAACCCAACCACCACACACCACCAACCCAACCACCACACACCCCCACCCCACCCCCAACCAACCACACCACCACCACCACCACCACCAACCCCCCCAGTATGAACATTGAACCAGCACAAAATGAATACATTATCCAGGGTAGGGACCTGAAGGCTGGAACCCTTTGACTCAAATCTAACCCTCCAACTCTATTTTTATGTTTCATTCATTCTATAGTTTGTTTTGTATTGCTATGTTTTTTGTGTATTCCCAATGACGACTCTCTTTTTATGTTTCAGATTAAAGAGGGAAGTGGGGAAGGGATTCTTAATGTTAATCTAAGAGGGTTGTTCAGCATTGTACCCCTATATCACTTTTACCATAAATTAATATAAATCCATTTTTACCTATCAAAAAAAATAATAAATAAGAGGGTTTTGTCAGGTTTGCTACCAGCGTAATATTTTGATAACTAGTTATGGGATGGATGCTGATCCAATAAAAAATAGCCAATGGATTATAAGTCCAATGACAGAAAATAATGAAAGTGGAAGTCTTTGTCTGTCCCAAAAAATTTATAACTTGCCTTTTACTAATTTTCTATCTGTGTGCTTCATTGGAAATCCAATGATTTTAATGAATAAAGTATTTAGAGAGGAGAATTTTTTTCCTTTGCATGAATGATATTCTGATTGGATTGGCATTATATGAAAATAATATTAATGGCACAAACACTAATTCTGTCTTTAGTTAAGAAAATTAACTAAGCTGAAAAGCATGCTTCTAGGAAAAAAAAACTCCTAAATTGTAAAAATAAATTGGTAAAGGGAAGTTAAAATTAATAATGAAACAAGCTCTAGGGTTGTATTTCTTTGATAAGAAAAATTACCTGCTAAAGAGTTTTCTGAAGAAACAAACCTATATTGAAAGTGGTCGATTGGTTGGACAAGGATAAAGTTCACTCATGTCGGGAAGCTCATCTATTAAATCTAGGATGAAAATCATTACAATTTTCTAAGACTTTTTTGAACTAAGTAAGAAATCGAAAGTTGTCCTTTTATTTCTTTAAAATATACCCTTCGCAGGTTGGTATAATTTGGACAGTAATTCATTATCTTTATTTTATATTTTCCTATGACAACTGAATTTGACCAAAGCGAGTTAACTTTTTTTAAATTTCTAAAAAGAATGTTTTTTTTTCCTAGAAAGTTGAACTTTGCATTCAATCACACAACCTTAGGAAAGTATTCATTTGATGCGTTAAGAGCGGAAAGATGAAAATTTAAGTTGTGATCATTATATATAAAATATTGGGAAGTTTTAAGGAAATTGTTTTTTTCTTTCTTATTACATTGAATTGACGGTTTGTTATAGCAACTCTTCTCATATCATTTTGTATCAATTTTTATTTGTTTTTCTTATCAGCATTTGTAATTTGATTAAAATGTTTTACAAGCAGAATGTAACACGATTAACCTGGGAAACAACCTGTTCTTTGTCTATTTTGTGTTGCTATCATCTCTTACAAAGACCTTAGCTTGAACAAGCTAACAGGAAAAGTTCCAGCAAATTTTAACAGCCTGCAAACAGTGGATTTCCTGTAAGCAATCTCATCTTCAGGTTTTACATTCATCCCAATGAGTTTCTATGATTGTTGTGTACTTATATTGTTGGGTGGAAAACTGTGATGATTTAACAGCTGGTCCGATCACATGGTTCATAAGGGGGTTTTCTAATAGGTACCTAACAGGGAACATGCTGACTGGATCTGTTTGTGTGTTTTGCTTGGTATAATGTCAGAGGATGGTAAACCTTGCAACAGTTGCTCTTACCTTCCTGTACATGCACAAGCCGTTTGCATATCAAAGTGCACCCATTTCAAAATCAAAACCACACCAACACTTTTGGTCAAAACCACTTTGAAAAAAAATTGCACAAAAAGAATTTTCAAAATCAAATCGCCTTCGGGCGTACATCAAAGTGCCTTAGGGCATACATCAGATCGCCTCCAGACATACATCAAATCGCCTCCGGGCATACATCAAACCGCCTTCGGGCGTACATCAAAGTGCCTTTGGGCATACATTAAATCGCCTTCGGGTGTACATCGAGCCGCCTTCCAAGGTACACCTTGTTTTTCAAAAAGCACAGGTTATGGTGGCCTTCGGGCCTACATCAAAATCGTCTTTTAGACATACATTTGCAGGAATCTCCCATGACCCACGATAAACCACTTTCCATGGTTACATCAAGCTGTCATCCATGAGAAACATCGAATTGCCCTTTTGCGGCATACATTCTTTTCAACCGAGGCAATGCCATCCATGGCATGACATGTGGAACCAATTCCAATGATCCCCCAATTTTGCTTCTTCATAGCACTGATCTCAAAATTTGCCAGTCACGGCATGATTTCGGATGTTGCCATCAATCGGCAAAACTTAGAAAAGATTTCCAAAAAGTATTTTAAACCGATCTTCCAGAGAATCCCCATGCCATCCATGGCATGCTCACAAAATTTCCAAAGAATCATTGTGCCATGCATGGCAAAGTCCTAAAATTTACAAAACCACTGTGCCATGCACGGCACAAATCATAAAGTTTTCAAACTCCTTTGCCATTCACGGCGCAAAACAAAAGAGAAAGAGATTTCGAAATTTGTAGTGCCATTCACGGCACAATAAAGCTTTCAAGCACATGGGGGCCATTCACGGCACTTCACCAGATTCTCAAAAAGTCCATGTGCCATTCATGGCACAGAACCCATAAAAGATTTTCAAATTTTACTTTGCCATCTACGGCACCAGAACCAAGATTTCAAAAATCACTATCATTCACGGCACCCTCAAAAATTTTCAAACACAATAGGTTATACACAGCATTCCCTTTTCGAACTACCCTTCCTATACACAGGATAGCACAGCTCATAATAGGCCATACACGGCATCCACTCTTGAGCTACCCTTCCCATACGCGGGATAGCACAGCTTTCAAGAAAGCCATACACGGCATCCACCCCTGGGGCTACCCTTCCCATACACGGGATAGCACAGCTCCCAATAGGCTATACACAGCATTCCCTCTTTAAGCTACCTGTAAGCACCTTATTTTTGCACCCCTGGAAGTGCTGAAAATGAAAACCCTGGCAGAAAGTCAAACCCTGAGGGGACAAAAAGTTGACTTTTTGATCAAGTGATAGTTGGCCACCTTGCTTTATCTCAGTAGATAGAGAATCCCGACACGGTTCCAACGCAACTGAGTTTGCTGGAATCGGAGTCCGGATGAAGGTTCTGCGGGCGGTCAAACTTGAGGGGGAGCCGAAAGTTGACTTTCTGCTAAACCCCGAATTTGCTGCTAAACTCTAGCTCAGTGGATAGAGGATGTCGACCCGGTTCCAACGCAACTGAGTTTGCCAGAATCGAAGCTCAAATGAGAGAGTTATGGGCAATCCTTGGTCAAAAATAAACTGTCCTCGTGGCAAACTGCGCCACGTGGACGTCCCCCTTTCTTAACCCTTAAGTAAACAAAAATATTAACAAAAAGAGTCTTTCTTAACCCCTAAGTAAAAATATTAGCAAAAGAGTCTTTCTTAACCATTAAGTAAGAGCAATAAGTCACAAGTAAGAAATAACAATAAAAAAGTCACTTTTGATAAAAACATATTTAAAAATTGGTCTTTCTTAACCCTTAAGCAACCTCTCCTATAAAAGGGGAGGGGGTGGAATGCATTAGGGGTTGAGCACATTTTGGTTGGCTCATTTTGTCTTGATCCCCCATCTCCCCCAAGCTCTCTTGCTCTCCCCCAAGACCCTTCTTCTCCATCTCTCTCTAAACCCTCTTCTCTCTTCTCCTTCATTCTTCACCCAACCGACCAAAGGAGAGTTGCTGGTGGTGTTGTGAAGGTGCTGCTCCAGCAGCCGTCCAAGCCTCAAGGAAGTGCAAGCATACCACTCAAAGGTCATTTTGACCCCAAGGTAATGTTCCTTACTACATGTTGTTGAACATATGTGAATATGAGTTAATTTGAAGCACCCGAAATTTCATACATGTGTTGATATTTCTAGTACATGGTATGTGTGTGTTTTTCTTGTTTTTATACTCTCTTTTTATGTCTCTTTAAAGATCCCTACTCCCCTAAGCTAAGAAGAAGCAACCGGTTGAACTAAAGAGAGGATGAGTTTTCTGTTAGTTTGATTCTAAGTGTTTTGAGTCGTTGTTTTCTCCTAATACTACTGCTGTTTTTCTTCTTCACTTATTAGGGGAGTGTGTTCCCCTTCATCTCTACCTCATGTAACCCACATGTAACCCCCCCTTCTTCATCCTTTCTTTAGATATCTTCTTCTCTAGGCTAGGTGAATGAATATATGGTTATGATATGGAATATGCATGATATAGGTTTATTTTCTCACATGTGTATGAAGTAGATTTTCGACATCCACAGTAGCCCTCCACTATTTATCATCATTTAAAGCATGCATATTGTTATTTAAGACTATGTGAGCATCCTTTTGATCTACTGTTTGGTGCATGTTTTATTATGGTTTCTTTTAAGTCTAGTTGCTGATTTTTGACCACTTAAAATCACTCCACTTAGTTTCTCATATGCTCCATGTATATACTCATGTTTGTGCCTACTACGAACACACTTAGATGTTTTAGGGTACCTTGTTATTTATTTTACTTTTGCATGCATATACATAGATCTGTTTCTTCAATTCTTAAGTATGGCAAACACACACATACACTTATTTTGGTATGAGGTTTATTCATGGAATCTTTCTTTAGGTGATTGTTGTGTATATATGTAAGCTATTTGTTTCCTTTGACTGATGAAAACCAAAATAGGGACACTTAGGTCCCTGTTACCTTGATAAATCTGGTCCAAAAATCAGAGAAAGCAAGACCTAAACTTTCTCCTTTGATCTTGATTTTAAACCTCCCAAAAAGAAGCCTTCTAAGTTCCATTTGAACCACTGTGGGCCCACACAGGGGCCCACACAATCATTGGAACACCCTAGAAGACCCAGGAACCCAAGCCTAATGCAAAAATCCGAAAAACCAAGTTTTTTGGTTGATCGAACAACTCAGGTCGGATCAACATGGCCTTGTTCGTAACCGGCCAAAGATGTCGGATACACTGGTCCTTATGTGTAACCGGCATCTCAGGCCGGCTACACTGCAGAAATGCCCATTGCTGCTGTTTTGTGATCTTTTGCTATTTTTGTGCCTTGTTGATCAATCCGGACGAACCAGAAGGGTTTCCGGGTCAACCGGAGACCCAAGATGGGCCATGGACTGACCCGGTCCAACTTGATTTCCAGTGGGCCTTCCAACGGGGCTCACCAAGCCCGATAAAACTTACTTTTGTTAAATAAAGGCAATTAAATTGATTGAGTGGGCCAAACCCATTGAGGCCCACCAAAGCCTAATTCAGGGCATGCATGCTCAAATTATGTGGTGGTTTGGCCGAGACCAAGGGCAAGGCCCGTCGGGCCCACTAAGCCCATTGAGCAAAACAAGGTTAGGGTTTCCAAACCCTAACTCAAGAAGCCTTGGGCTTTCAAGCCCAAGCCCAGGTAAAGGGCCCCAAGCCCAAAGCCTGGCCTATTTTGGCTCAGTTAATCAAGATAATCTCAAAATCACTTGGCAACCAACTGTGTGGCCTACTCAAGGGCCCACAAAGCAATCCCAGCCCACTTTGGCATGAAATCTACTTAAATAATCAAACTTGAATTTCAAAATAAAATCAATTCATTGAACCAAAGCCCAAAGGGCCTCTCAGGTTAGACCGAGGCCCACCAGGGGACACTCGGGCTCAACCAAGCCCACCAAGGAATCCGTGGGCCTTCCAACGGGGCCCGCCCACTCGGACTCATCTCACTTTAAGCCAAAAAAGATAAAATCAAGTAAAGGGACCCACACCACTTTGGCGGTCCCGCCAGACTTAACAAAAACTGTGCATGTTGGAATAGGAATCAGGTGAAACCAACTGAATTGACTCAAAACCAGGAAACCATGGGACCCGTCTTTTGACGGGGCGGACCGGGGTGTCTACGGACTTCCCCGGACCGTAACCGAGAACTTGCTTAGAATCTCAAGCCGCAGACCAAGCCTTAATAGACAAAAATAGGCACCCAGGTGTCTGCCTGCACCCCATCAGGCAGTGGCGACTCCAAACAAATCTCGAGACACGCATCATCTTGCTTGCGCCTCGTCATGCGACCGAAATCAGGTGCGCACACTACCCTTCCCATACACGGGATAGCACAGCTCACAATAGGCCATACACATCATCAACCCTTGGGCTACCCTTCCCACACACGGGATAGCACAGCTTTCAAGAAAGTCATGCACGGCGTCCACCCTTGGGCTACCCTTCCCATACACGGGATAGCATAGCTTTCAAGAAGGCCATACACGGCATCCGCCCTTGGGCTACCCTTCCCATATACGAGATAGCACAGCTTTCAAGAAGGCCATACACGGCATCCGTCCTTGGACTACCCTTCCCATATACGGGATAGCGCAGCTCTCAAGAAGGCCATTCAAGCGTTTGCCATACACGGCTGCAGCACTATCGACAGTGCGAAGATTCTTTTGCCATACACGGTTGCAGCACTATCCACAGTGCGAAGATTCTTTTTCTGCCAATACCAGCACAGAGCAGAATTTACCTTTTCATTAAAAGCAGTAATTGCAAACATCAGTCACCCTGATCACGATGTCCATTCCTTTTCTGTCACACATGGCACTCTAAACCACGGCTGCCTTTGTACGAGAGTAGACCATTTTCGGAAGAAACTAACATGTTTTCTGTTTTGTCTTCCCTTTTTATTTTTGTTCCCCAAGGTTGAAAGCGTTGCAGCCATTGCTAATCGGAGTCCATATCTACTAAGGTCCAACGCAAGGATGAATCCAGTAAAGCCACCGGTACCACAACCTCCAGTGCCGCAGCCTCAGCGCCAGATTGAGGATAAGCCAGTAATCGTGAACTTAACTCAGCAGATGGGGCAAATCACCCACCTGCTCCAAAGCTTAATCAGGCAAATGCCGCAACCGGTCATCCCGCAACCTCAAGGAGAACCACAAGCATTGCCGCAAGGACCGCCAGGGCCACCACATGCCTTGCCAGCACCGGTCTATCCAATGCCTCCATTGGATTTCCCTCCACAAGTTCCACCCCCGGCCATGCCGCAAGATCAGCAACCGCATCAGCCACCTCTTGAAGAAGCACTACATCTCCCACACATCCCGGAGATAAACCATGAAGAGGAAGAGGAATGGCATAGACAAAGAGCCGAGGCAAGGGGCATCTCGCCTGAAGCCAGTGCCATGATCAATGACCTCAGAGCAGAATGGCAAGAACTGAAAAGAGGGTCAGTGCCAGGAAGGATGACAGCTGACAATTTCTATTTCTTCCCCGACATACAACTCCCGGTGAAGTTCAGGTGTCCCGACTTTGAGAAATTCAACGGAACTGGCTGCCCAACTACACATTTGAGATCATACTATGGAGCCATGATGGGGTACAACAGGGATGAGCAGTTAATGATACAGCTGTTCCAGAGGTCCCTAACAGGGCAAGCACATCGATGGTTTTCCACTTTGAACCCTGCACAGATCCGGACTTGGTTAGACCTGGCACACCTCTTCACTGAACAGTTCCGGTTTAACTCTGAGGTTGTACCTACAAGGATGGAACTGATGAGAATGAGCAAGAAAGCAGGCGAGATAATCCGAGATTATGCTCGGAGATGGCGCGAACATGCGATGATGGTGTGCCGACCACCGACAGAGGAAGAGATGGCCAGCCTATTCATCTCAACCCTAGGGCAACCGTACTACTCCCACAGGATTGGCCAGCAAGCTACAAGCTTTAGTGCCTTGGTCCAGATCGCCGACAGGGTTGAGGGTGGCATCAAGGTAGGATTGATAAAGGCAGGCTCACCTGGGGCAATGTCAAGAAAACCAGCAAATGGAGGCAAGAAGCCAGAAGGCCAGAGAGATGTGGCAAGTGTTGACGCTGCACAGGGGCAACAACCACTCCACCTGCAAAGAGGGTCTCATTCAGGTGGATCAAGGCCTACAGGGTCAACACCACTACAGGGTGTGCAAAGGGAAGATCGAAGATAGAGGGTATTTACACCACTTCCTTATACACTGGCAGAGCTCCTTCCTACGCTGCTGAAGGGAGGCTATTTAAGGTTGATAACTCCCAACCCGAATGCGGCATTGAATAAAAATTACAACCCTGGAGTGACTTACGAATACCACATGGGGGCACCGGGGCATGCCACCAATCAATGTTGGGCCCTCAGGCATGCAATCCAAGATCTGATTGATGCCAGGAAAATCACTGTGGACCCTCCTACTCCCGCCAAGACACCACCCGCTGCCATAGAGGTGAATCCTCTTCCAGACAACAAGGGGGCATCTTCGAGCGGAACGGGCTAGAAAACAGGCGAGGCAAGGTTGCAAGGCGCAACCAACTCCCAAGAATCCAAAATCTTCACGGGACGCGGTCCCATGCCGAGTCTACCATTCCCAGGCTAAGTTGAAATTTACTTTTTTGCATTAACCGTCCCTGGTAGGATTGGTCATTCTGTAAATATTTTTTACATGCTTTTACTTTCATGCAAACTTTTGTAAAAAGAACCCTTTTTTGAAAAAGAAAAAAAAAGAAGAAGAAAATACTTTTTAAAAAAATGGCAAGTGCTAGGGTCGATGATGACATCATTCTGAGACTGCACCTTTTTTGGCACGACAATGATCATGGGAAAATGCTAAGTTGCTCAAAGGTGTCTTCAGCTGGGGGCAACATACTGCTCCCATGAGAACCTTGACTGAACCAAAGGCAATCTTTCCTGATCCATGCCTTGATTTTCCTTCCAAACCTATCTTTACACTGGGGTAAAATGATCCTTGAAAGAAGAGAGAGGAAAGAAAAGAGAGAAAGTGCCTAAACCAGCTAAGGGCCAAGGCCGGCTTTAACATCATGTCCTTAAGAAAGGATGAGAGACCATCCTTCATGCATCCTGAATTTTGAGAACCGCTAGTCAAAACACTTTGGGCTTAATCGTATTATTTAGAAACCCATGTTGTATCTGGCCACCCCATGCTAGGGCAAAGCTTAAAAAGAAAGTAAAAAGGATGAATAGATTCCTGAATGAATTTGCATGAAACAATTCAACCAAGTTGTCACAACTTCTACAAAAGGATGAAAGGCCATCCTTGCTTTATTTTCCCAGTTGTCAAAAGCTATATCTTTACTCGAACCATTTGAGCCTAACTGTCTTCTTTCTAACCCATTGAGTCATGAGCCCTAAATAAGGAGCTTGGTAAGGAAGAAAAGGATATGAATGAGCAGAAACAAAGAAAAGAAAAGAAAGCAACAAACACACTGGGACTTGCTAATCAAACCAAAAAGCTGAGATGACCCCAGAGCAAAGGAAAGGAAAAGCAAAAAAATGCTAGAGGAAAAGGCGAAGGTCACAAAAAGGCCTCAAAAAGAAAAAATGAAAGAAGGTGGAAAGGTATTGACAAAACCCAAGCAGTCAAGAAAAGGGTAGAACATGACTCGACCCATTTACAAAAAGACTTGGAGCCATATTCCCTTTCTTTCATAAACCAAAAATCCACGGCCTTCATTTCGTCCCACCGGAAAGTCCTTTTTGATTGCAGAGCATATGACAATTGAATTCATGCAGACCAATGATGAAGGAATCTAAAAATGAGAATGAGCTTTGGCAAGACACAAGATAAAACCTGAAAATGAAAAGATAAGAACTTGAGCCATATATCCCATTATTTCTCAGACTTAAAACTAAGCCGATGTTTTGTCCTAATGTGAAGACCTCTCTGATCTAGGGGACATGATGAACAAAATTTGACCAAAAACTCTCAAGCTGGGGTAGGCACTAACCCCAAGAGAAAAGACAAAAGGAAAAACCCTCGATTGCAACCACCCTAAATGGTTGGTTCAAGGTGAGAGAAACCAAAACTGGGGAAGGGAAAACACTCCTTGAAACATCCCTCATCTTCTAAACCTTTGCAGAACCTCTGAGAGCCAATGCCGACGCAAGTCAAGAATTTCATGGGAATGTGTGTCAAGCACGCCGTCTTTTGAAGCACTTGTATAAAATTTCTGAAAAGCTTTTGAAAAAATATTTCATTTCAGTCATGTGCATTCGCACACACAATAAAACCAAGTAAGCCCCAAGTGCTTACAGTGTGAATTTCAGATACCTCACCATGCTGTGAGAATTTTGCAGGCCCATGCGAGGCAGAAAAAGTCAGAGGATATCAAGAAGCATCCTCAAGTTGAAAAAAAAATTAAAGTAGAGGAAAGCCATGCGGTAATCCAAAGCACACCAAGAGGGAGTTTGCAAAAAAGCTCACCTGTCCCCTGCGGGTTCTTCCCCAAATAAAGTATCCCCACATCCCCAGCGGACAACCATCCAGAACAAAGCATTAAGCAAGCTCAAGAACAAAATGAGAAGGCGTGTTTTGAAGACAAAAGGGCAATGTGGCCCCCCATGTAATTTTTGATTTCCCACTTTTGTAAGTAGAGTAGGTCTGGTGTGTGAGTTCCCTTGAGGCATCGGAAAGCACAAGAGCACCTCCTCCTTCCTCTTTCCTTCCGTTCCTTGGCTCACCTTCAGCCACCAAAAAAAACCTAAAAAATGTTTGCACCCTCACTGAAATTTGAAAATTGCATCCTCACTGAAATCTGAGAAGCTGAATCATCCAGAAAACTCAAAACCAGTGCACCGACATTAAAGCAATGCACGGGCACCCCCAAAACCTGAAAGATGTACAAAGCGTTACTTCTTTCTCAAAAATCGGAAAGGTGCTAATCACCACCTATTCCCAAGAACCAGAATCTAGAAAAGGTGTTAATCACCACCTATTTCTAAGAGCCAAAAACGGGAAAAGTACCACATGCGTAACAAGCTCACGTTAATGTGCTTTATTCCCAAAACCAAAAATTAACTCCCAGGCTCTCTTAGAAAGATTTGAGGAATGCTAAATTTGGGTTTCTTTCAACCTTTGTCATTCATCAACAAGTGACTCCAACAAAGGGGGGCAGCTGTAAGCACCCAAATTTTGATCAAACCAAAAAATGTACTAAAAGATAGTAAAATAACTCAAAATCCTAAGGAACTAAAATTGGCCTTTTGATCAGGTGCAAATCCACCACCATACTTCTTCCGAATGATTAGGAAATTCCGACACGATTCTAACGTAGCTGAGTTTGCTCAGATCGGGGTCCGGATAAAGAAGATATGAGCCGGCAGAAATTGACTTTATGCTAAACCCTAGATCAACTGTTTAACCCTATCCCAATGGATAGAGGGCTCCGATACGATTCTAACGCAACTGAATTTGCCAGAATCGAAGTCCAGATGAAGAAGATATGAGCAGTTGAAGTTTCCGTGCAGCAATGCCAGAAACTGCACACATGGCGAAAGAGCAGAAAAATATCTCAGGGGTGAATCCGTGAATATCAAAAATGCTGAAAAAATCTCAGGGACGAATTTGTAAATATTCAGGGGAAAATCGTAAATAATCAAAAAATCAAGATAATATCTCAGGGGCAAATTAGAAAAAATCTAAGAATAACCGAAATTAATTTTCGGTTATTCATAAAATGTGTATAACTGGAATTTAATTTCGGTTCATAAAGTGAAAATCCAGATTTTCTGACAGATTTCCCGACAAAATCCCTGATTTCTCATGATTGTTTGTCGACAAAATCCCTGTCTGACAGTTATACTAGTTTTGCTTCATAACCGAAATTATATTTCGGTTATTCATTTTTTGTCTATAAAAGAGCTTTAGCAACTCATTTGCAAAGGGTTGGTGATTTTTTCGTTTGGAGCTCTGCCCTCTCTCCTCCTTCTGTTCGAAACCTTCTCCCTCCACCCTCCTTAACCCTTCTAAACTCATCTCAACACAAACCAACCCCTTCCTACCTCTTCCCCTTGACTCCAAACCTTGAAGGAAGTCTAAGGAGACCTGGTGAAGCTAAGGAGGAGGTCTCAAGCGTTGTCCAAGTCTTCAAGAGGTCTTCACACAACTCAAATAGGGTTTCTAACTCCAAGGTGAGCATCCTGGTAACTTTTTATTATACATATGTGAAAATAAGAGTAATCCAAGCATGTTTATTGCCGATTTTCCTCATGTGTCGTTTCTCCTTGTTTTAACATACCTTTAGTCTTATGTTATTCTTTCTATCACGTAAAAACCCCTTCATGGTGAGGATGGGGTTTGGTTAGAGAAAAAGGGAGGTGAGTGAACACAAACATATGGAGTAGGTCAGATTTTACGAGCACGTTTTTGCTTATGCCTTTGCTGGGTACTCCTTTGCACACTCCATGCTCGCACACACCCAGACAAATGCATATATTCTCTTTAAAGCATGTAGATTGTCGTTTTTTTAATCTCCTTGAATGATTGTTTGTCTTATTACAATGAGAGCATGCCCATGGTTTGGCCATACAAACTAAGGTTTGGACCAATCGGGTCACCTCTTCTCTTCTTCTCACATGAGAGGGGAGGAAGCCTTCAAACGCCAAGGTAGGGACACCTAGGGTCCCTATCGAACCCTTGAGTTCCAACTCAATGAGGGAGGACAAGGCCTCAAGCCAAGCCCCCCTCCTTTGGTTCCAAAGAATTCTCAAAGTGGCCAAGCAAGGCCACTCCTCAAGTTCAGTACCACTGTGGGCCCACACATGGGGCCCACGCAAGCCTTAGCAGCCTCCAGGAACCCTGGGGACTCAATCCCCTTCAAAAATTCCTAAAAGTGACTTTTTTGTGTTTGCCCGAAATAATAGGTCGGGCAAACACCTTTCCACACATAACCGAAATTCAATTTCGGTTATGTGTGATAATCTAGCATAACTGAAATTGGATTTTGGTCATGCTAGGTTATGGTGTAACCGAAATCCAATTTTGGTTACACCTTGTAAATACTCAAAACAAGTTTTTCAGCCCCTTAGCATGATTCCAATCTCTTTTCCATGATCCAATTAATCCAACAGGGTTTCTGGTCAACCCGAGACCCAGCATAGGTCTTGGACCCAACGGGTCCAGCTTGAGAACCGTGGGCCTTCCAACGGGGCCCACCTAGTCCAACTCACTCATTTGAATTAAAAAGAAGGATAATTAAACAAGTCAAGTGGGCCACACCATTTGAGGCCCACCAAAAAGCCCAATTTGAAGCATGTTGACTAGGCTAGGTGGTTTGGCCGTGACTCAGGCTAGGGCCTATCGGGCCCAGCTCCCTTCGTGGGAAGCCCACAAAACCAAAGGACAGGTTCCATTAGTCTCAGCCCTAATTACCTTGGGCCTTCAAGCCCAAACCTAGGCTACAAGCCCCAAGCCCATGCCTAGCCCACTTTGGCTCAAATAAATCAAAATCACTTGGCAACCACTATGTGGCCCATCCAATGGGCCCATAAAACCATCCAGGCCCACTGTTTGCATGAAAATTACTTAAATCCCAACTTGAACTTTAAATAAAATCAATCAAATCAACCAAACCCAAAAGGGGTTATCCAACGTAACCCCAAACGGGACTTGGGCTTTCACTAAAAGCCCAAATTGGCATTTTTGGGCCTTCAAACGGGGCCCACACACCAGACCCAAATCACCCAGGATAAATAAGATAAAATCAAGTAAGGGGACCCACACCCATCAGGTGGTCCCGATCAGACTTAACCAAATATTGCATATCGGCTTAGGAATCGGGTGAGATAGACCAAGACAAGTTGACTCAAACCAGGAAACCCGTGGGACCAGTCATCTAACGGGCCTGACTGGGGTGTCCACGGACTTCCCCGGACCGTAACCGAGACCCTACTTAGAATCTCAAGCCGCAGACCGCCTAATAGGAAAACCTAGGCACCCATGTGTCTGTCTGCACCCCCTCAGGTAGTGGCGACTCCAACCTTCCCGAATTACCCTTCAGGAGGCGCGCCCACGCCGTACGACCATGCGCACAGCCTGGCAACTCCAACATTCCCGTTTTACCCTCTCGAAGGCACGCATGAATCCGTGTGCCCCGTGGTGCTGCGTTCTCGACGCGCGCACAGAGAATAAAGCAAATTTCATGAAAGTTTTTTCCTGAATGCTTCATATAGTTGCAGAGCTTTATAGCTATTTTCACATCCATTTCATCCATTAGGTCTACATTCTAGTAACCTTGGTTTTGATTGAAGGTCAAATTATTTTAGGGTTTTACCATTGATTTGTGCTACTTTCAGACCCAATTTTTTAGTTTACGAGCCTTTCCCAAACCAAAATAACCCCACAAAGATGGTCACATGGTTTGTTATATATGATTTTTGTTGCTATTGTGATATTATCATAATGATTTCTGGATCTAGGCCACAATTGAAAAGGCTGATGACATGTCTGGTGCAATTGGAAAGTATAGTTTGAACAAATTGCATAAGTGGGTGAACTACCATTACCATTGATCAGTTGTCGTATTTGTGTATTCTCATTCTCATTTGTAGAAGTCAAATTAATCCCAGGGGCATCTGATTTTGTGAAAGGAATTCTTTACTTGTAGTGTAGACCCAAATTTTTGGCTTGGGATCTATTAGAAATAAAGAAATAAACCAATGGAAAAAAAGTGTGACTTCACAAAGTATTAGAACAGAACAAGGATGGTTGTTGTGATCCTATGACAAGATTTGTTTAGCATGGCGAAAGCTTCAATGAAGTATCATAATGGTGGTCTGTTGATGATATACTAATTCCTTGTGATTGGGAATTGAGGTGCAAACTGCCTCAAGGAGCATGCTTCATTTGAGAAACTGAGTGTGGTGGAAAAAGTAATTAGACAATGACAATACTTAATTGGAGAAGTTTCTAGGGCATAAAAAGTGCCTTTGGAAGAATGATCATTGGAACCTCAGGATGTATGTAGAAGTGAAATAGGGATGGAAGGGGCTTGGGCACAAATCCATCAAGGTGTTTACATTATTCCAACCCTAGATGGTTTGGTGGAAGGGAAGTGCTGGAGTTATTGATGAATTTTGTCATACCACAATGGTTTTAAACCTTGTCTAATTACATTACATTTTTGGTGGATATATTTCAATAGTGAAATTAACAATCAAATTGCTTGAGTTTATCCAGAAAATTTAACCGTTGCTAGGATGGATTAGTGGGATCACTTTGATTTTTCTTAGACATTTGTATACTATTAACAGTCATGGCTTTTGAGTCCAACCATAATATATGTGAAGCACACACTACAAAAGTACTAGCTTTCACCGGCAGTATCCTACAAAAGTACTAGCTTTCACTGACGGTAGGATACCGCCGGTAAAAACACCATTACCGGCGGTAATACCTTTACAAGCAGTAAGACCTACCGTCGGTAAAAACACCATTACCGCCGGTAATACCTTTACCGGCAGTAAGAACTCCTACCCCAAAAGAGGCTAACGCTAAAGGTTATAGAGGCGGTAAAAAAGCTACCACCGCTATTGCTCGATCATTACCGGTGGAAACTTACTGCCGATAACAAAATTTTAAAAAAATAAAAACAAATAATGTACGACTTTTACCGGCGGGAATTACCGCCGCTAAAAATAATATTTAAAAAATAACATAACGACTTTTACCGGTGGGAATTACTGTCGCTAAAACTAATATTTAAAAAATAAAAAAATAACATCACGGCTTTTACTGGCGGGAATTACCGGAGAGAGAGATGGAGAGAGAGAGAGAGAGAGAGAGAGAGAGAGAGAGAGAGAGAGAGAGAGAGAGAGAGAGAGAAAGAAAGAATGAAAGAGAGATGGAGAGAGAAAGAGAGTGAGTGAGTGAGTAGGTTAGTGAGAGAGTAACCTATGAGTGCATATGAGTGAAGAAATCTGTAGAGAGAGAAAGATCAAAATGTTAGTGAGAGAGTAAAGTTTTAAAGAAGAAAAGTAGATAGAGATAAAAGAAATGCAAAGATAGAGTAAAATAAAACATACCTTTAGTTAGATTGCAAAGAGAAAAAGACAAGTTGAAGAAGAAGAGACTTGGCTGGTATATGTAGAGTCGACTTTTACTGGCGGTAGGTACGTTACCACCCCTAAAAGTCAAATTAAATTGAAAATCGCGCTTTACTTTTAGCGGTGGTAAGTTACCGCCCCTAAAAGCCTAGTCAAAGTTCAATCCATTAGACACGTGGGGAAAATTCCCGCTTTCACTTTTACCGGTGGTAAGGTAGCCCCTAAAAGCCAAATTAAATTTGAAATTTGCGTTTTACTTTTAGCAGCGGTAAAGTATCGCCCCTAAAAGCCGAATTAAATTTGAAAATCGTGCTTTTACTTTTAGAGACGGTAAGTTACCACCCCTAAAAGCCTAGTCAAAATTCAATCCATTAGACATGTAGGGAAAATTCCCACTTCACTTTTACCGGTGGTAAGCTACCGCCCCTAAAAGCCGAATTAAATTTGAAAACTGAGCTTTACTTTTAACGGCAGTAAGGTACCGCCCCTAAAAGCCTAGTCAAAATTCAATCCATTAGACACGCAGAAAAAATTCCCGCTTTCACTTTTACCTGCTGTAAGCTACTACCCCTAAAAGCCAAATTAGATTTGAAAATCGCGCTTTACTTTTAGCGATGGTAAGGTACCGCCCCTAAAAGCCTTGTCAAAATTCAATCCATTAGACACGCGGTGAAAATTCCCGCTTTCACTTTTACTGGCGGTAAGCTACCACCCCTAAAAGCCGAATTAAATTTGAAAATCGGGATTTTACTTTTAACGGCAGTTGGTTACCGCCCCTAAAAGTTAAGTTTTATTTCTTTAATTTTTTTTCCTTCTAGTAATAGTTTTTTTTTTTTTTAAAACGAAGAAGGCCTTTACCGGCGGTTTAACCGCCGGTAAATATTGCATTATTTGGTTATTACAGTAAAAATGTGCCTTTTTTTAAAAAAAATTTACCGAAAACACAAATTATTTTTTATTTTCTATCTTTTAGGGGCGGTAGTGATGCTACCGCCACTAAAAGTATTATTATCGACGGCCTCTTACCGCTAGAAACAATCTTTTTTTTGGCGGGATCGTCCCGCCAACTTTTTACCAGCGATAGTTAACTTACCGCCGGTAAAACTCAATATTCCAGTGGGAACTACCACCGCTAAAGGCTATTTCGCACACAAAAAACTCATGCCATAGGTTTTTTGCAAGAAAAAAATTATATGTTAATTTTAAGGGGCGGAAAGTGTCTGTACCGTCGGTAAAAGTGCTTTTAGGGGCGGAATTTTCTTACCGCCGCTAAAAGCCCGTCGCTAATTCCCTTCGTTTTTGTAGTGACAGCCATAATGTTTATGAAGTGTGTCATTCTTGATATGTATGTTCCCAACCTTAGAAATATGAAGCTATTTGTCCTTGTTTTGTCATGTGCAAGTATTTTGTTAAGCTTAGTAGTCTGTGACATCTGTTGTTATTAAATCTCAATTCACATGTTTAATGGCCGGTCTAAATTATTCTAAATTGGATTTTCTTGGCTGGTCTCATTGGGCTTCATATAGCTAATATTAAAAGTCATTGGATCTATATGTTTTCATTAGATTTAATCTATTAACATTTTCATCAGAGTGAGGCATACGTTAATGTTTGTTGCAGAAGGTCCACTGAACAGATCTAATCTTTTTTTTTCTGGTAGCCCTGAACAGATCTGATCTTAAATATGACGACTGGCTTATTAAGACAGTTATTTGGTAATGACATGAAACAACATTGGTCCTTCGATAAGTGTTGACAGATTATGTTTTTTGACTTTTCTAAATATATTTAGCTTGCTTTTCATGAAAATTTTGTTAATTGTGAAGAATGTTTCCGAAGTGTATCAGTTAAAATTTTTTTTTTTTTGATTGCTAATGAAAATATATATATATAGAGAGAGAGAGAGAGAAAAAAGAAGTGTATCAGTTGATTGATACACTTCTTCTAGGGGTAGGTTACCACCCCTAAAATTCAAGTTTTATTTCTTTAATTTTTTTTCCTTCTAGTAATAGTTGTTTTTTTTTAAAAAAAAAAAGAAGAAGTCCTTTACCCACGGTTTAACCGCCGGTAAATATTGCATTATTTGGTTATTACAGTAAAAATGTGCCTTTTTTTTTAAAAATTACCGAAAACACAAATTATTTTTTATTTTCTATCTTTTAGGGGCGGTAGTGATGCTACTGCCGCTAAAAGTATTATTATCGATGGCCTCTTACCGCCAGAAACAATCTTTTTTTTTTTGCGGGATGGTCCTGCCAACTTTTTACCGGCGGTAGTTAACTTACCACCGGTAAAACTCAATATTCTGGTGGGAACTACCACCGCTAAAGGCTGTTTTGCGCACAAAAAAACTCGCGTCATAGGTTTTTCATGAGAAAAAAATTATATATTAATTTTTAGGGGCGGAAAGTGTCTGCACCGTCGGTAAAAGTACTTTTAGGGGCGGAATTTTCTTACAGCCGCTAAAAGCCCGTCGCTAATTCCCCTCGTTTTTTTGTGACAGCCATAATGTTTATGAAGTGTGTCATTCTTGATATGTATGTTCCCAGCCTTAGAAATATGAAGCTATTTGTCCTTGTTTTGTCATGTGCAAGTATTTTTTTTAAGCTTAGTAGTCTGTGACATCTGCTGTTATTAAATCTCAATTCACATGTTTAATGGCCGGTCTAAATTATTCTAAATTGGATTTTCATGGTTGGTCCCATTGGGCTTCATATAGCTAATATTAAAATTCATTGGATCTATATGTTTTCATTAGATTTAATTATTTAACATTTTCATCAGAGTGAGGCATACGTTAATGTTTGTTGCAGAAGGTCCATTGAACAGATCTGATCTTTAAATATGACGACTGGCTTATTAAGTCAGTGAGTCAATGAGTCTACTCTTCTAAGTCAATGAGTTTTATCTTTTAGAGACGGTTGCAAGAGGTGAGTGCGAGCGCAGTTTCGAGGTCTTTTCTCCCGGAAATCTAAAGTCTTCGCCCCTTGATAATTTCTTCTCTCTCTTCACTTCAATAAAAGATGTATCACGGGGGAATGAAACATTTTGAGTGCATTAACCGATTAACGCAAGGTTGAAGATCCACAAGCGAAGTTGTGAAGTACTGGGGATTCTCTGGATTTCTGCAAGATGGCGATGCTGTTCACACGCTTTTCTCTGATTTGGATTACTGGGTTGTGTTGCTCACTAGCTTTTGCCTTTGCACAGTCTCGTCTTCCAGATAATGAAGGTAAGATCATATTCTTCTCTAATGAGAAACTCTTGATCTTTTTAAGTTAAGTGTTTTAGTTTGATATGATTCATTGAGATGATGGGATTTTGATGGTGGGTAGTTTTGTTGGTTGATGATTTGAATGCACAGTGGTTGCTCTGAAACAGATAGCAACGACTCTCGGCAAGAGGAACTGGAATTTCAGTGTAGATCCCTGCAGCCAACAAGAGGGTTGGGCTACTCTTAACGCCGTGGAGGGGTTCGAAAATGCTGTTACCTGCAATTGCTCCTTCTCCGACAACACAGTCTGCCATGTTGTTAGTATGTATGTATCCACAATCCATCGCTCTTGTTTCTGTGGTTCTTTCAACTGCAATCCAAAGAGGTTGCACAAAATTTTTTTTTTTTGATTTTTTATTTTTTTAAAATAAGAGATCAGGTCAGTTTTATAAGAACTGGGTGGAGAAAAAAAAACCCCAGAAGAGGAGACTGCTTAATCCTGGTAAATATCAGTTAAAATGGATGGTTTTGGCCATGTGAGTCGAGAGTCAATCAAATTCAGATTGAACCATGGTCTGATTGAGGGAATCCCGGTCTGACCAATCCCACCATCGTTTGTTTCTCAAATATTTTCAGTGTGGGCGGCGCCCATAATGAGTAAAGACGCGTACAAGCCATTAGACATCCTGTCCCCATTCATATATTATCCCGAGCATCTCATCTCTCTCATGTCTTTTTATGACTGCAAGTTGTTAGATGGGACGGAATCGTCTACCGCATGAAAATGCGGCAGACGATACCGCCCAGATGTGAACCGTGAGATGCTCCCATCTCACGGTTCACATTTTTCAATTTTTTTTTGTGAAAATTTTTTTTTTGTGAAATTTCTTTTTTTGTGAGGGGGCGGTATCGTCCGCCGCATATTCATGCGGTAGACGATTCCATCCCTTGTTAGATGTATTTTGCGAAGCATCCATGATCGTATGGTTCGTACAATAACATCCAAAATTGACTGCTGAGTTACTCAAAACAATTGACTTGAACAGTGATTGATTGTCCTTTTATGGGTTTTTGACCCCAAAAGGCATGTGCAGTTGGATTGGGTAACTGGGGTTTTTTTTTTTTTGAAGACCATTGGGTAACTGGGGTTGGTACTATAGAAAACAATGGAAAAGAATGTAAAAAAATAGTACTTCCCCTTTTCTTCGTATTCTTTCTCCTTCGTTTGAGCAGGTAGCCTTGGCATTTGAAGTGGGTTCTAATGGAATAATGAGGCCCATTTCCTGTGGGCTGCAATTTTTCCAGTGAATCAAACGTATAAATACACTGAAAACCCACAGAAGTATGTTCAATAGCTGCAGTCTTATGTTGCAAGGCCAGGTTGCATTTAAATCTGACAGGAGTATAGCGTTTTGATAAATGTTTATTCAAGAATATTACCGAAAAAAATATGTTTATTCAAAAAACTCAAGAAAATTGGCTGTAGAACATTCTTACAAAGATCGGACATAAGTTGCTAAATTGAACCCCACAAAAGCTGTTTGCGGAAGAGGGTAATTTTACTGGAATCAAAATTTTGATGAATCACTTAATTTCAAATTTGCTTCTGTAAATGTTTATCACATGGTTAATGGGTTTGCTGAAACATCTCTTCTAGAGTTTGGAATCAGTTTCAAGGCTCAAATACGCCCAACAAAATTCCGGGATTTTAATTGGCTATTTTTCCTGAAGTTCGAGGCACTCCTTTTACTTTTGACATCTCATGAAAGACTGTAGAAGGTCTAAACAAAACCCTTAATTTTTGCTTGTAGAATGCTCAAAGCGCAGAATCTGCCTGGAGTGCTCCCGCCTGAACTAGTCAAACTACCTCACCTCCAAGAAATGTAAGAGATTCTTCAGTATTCTTGCACCTGACACGCAGTTTAATTTTTCCTTCTATCAGTACTTTAAATTACTCATATTTTTCTCAACTAACTTAACTGCAAGTCATTCGCCTTCTTTTCACAGTGATCTTACTCGTAACTACCTTAACGGTACAATACCCCCAGAATGGTGTTCAATGCAACTGGTGAACATGTACACTCTCCATCCTCTTAACACTCACATTTATTGGCTTATTTAGCAAAATTGGAGCTTCTATTGTCTTAAATTGACACGGAAGTGTTACTGCAGCTCCCTCCTCGGGAACCGATTAACGGGTTCAATTCCGAAAGAACTAGGAAACATCAGCACTCTTCAAAGCTTGTATGATACTGATTTTCCCTTTATACATTTCCCGAATTATGAAATTGTTCTTGAGTTTCATTTTAAGAAATTTTCAGCGTCCTGGAGTACAATCAATTATCAGGAGCTCTTCCTGCAGAGCTTGGGGATCTGGCAAACTTAAATAGACTGTAAGGCTTCTATTTCATGTCTTCTCTTTGTGGACACTTTATTCTTTTCTGGGGTTCTTCATCATCGAATCCCTTTTATTTAAAAGGGAGTTTAAGGAAGGTTTTAGAATAGTAAGGTTGATTGGGTCATTTGGTTCAACGATTTTTATTTATTGTAGCCTCCTCTCGTCAAACAATTTTACTGGAGAATTGCCAGAAACACTTGCAAAGCTCACCAGTTTGTCTGATTTGTAAGTTTACATGGTTTCCTTACTTGTTTTATCTGGAGTTTTAGCATATATGAAATTTGTTTGGATTTGTCGTTATTGTTAATACTTGGGCTTAATGCAGTCGGATAAGCGATAACCAATTTTCTGGAAAGATACCCAATTTTATAAAGAACTGGACAAAGCTTCAAAGATTGTAAGTAGTCCCTCCAGCTCCAGCTCCAGCTCTGTTTATCCAGAAATTTGTTTCTTTGTTTTTTTTCCCCTTTTTCCATTGTGATGCAGATTCCACCATTTCTAACTTATTTAGCTCAATTTTTTTTCCTTTTTAATTACAGAGCGATACAAGCAAGTGGTTTGGATGGACCGATTCCTTCTGTTATTTCTCTTTTTGGAAAAATTACTGACTTGTCAGTAAAGACTTCTTTTTTCATATCGTTCTCTTGTTTTCATGTCAAATGAATTGTGTTTATCTCCATCAAGAGTCATGTAGTTATTCCTCATTGGGCTTCTCTATGCAGGAGAATCAGTGACATGAAGGGAGCGGGATCGACTTTTCCCCCATCAATGAGTAATATGAAAAATATGAAGAATTTGTGAGTTGAATCTTTTTGTATCTCATGATTTATGAAACGTGCTAATCTGTTTCAGCATTTTGGAGTGACATAAGTTTGATCTTGTTGCAGGATACTGAGGAGTTGCAATTTTACTGGTGAGATACCTGATTATGTGGGGCAAATGACAAAGCTGAAAGTGTTGTAAGTTTAGAAATCATTCATATCTTATTCTCATTCTTCTTTTCATATAAACTAAAAGATTTAGTTCTTAGGTATTACACTGCTGAATTAAGATTCAGGTTGCATGGCCTTCTATTGATGAACAGTTCATGCTAACTGTGAAATCCTGGAATCCCGCATTGCTTCGGAAGGAGAAAGTGAAAGTCCATATATGTGAACTTGTAACTCCCTCTAATAATGAAGCCTTTTGGGTAAAAACCTAGAGGAGAACCATGAGGCCCAATGGGCCAATGTGGACGATATTGTTGCCGGTGGGAGCAGGGCTTTATAGAATGGTATCAGAGCTTTAGATTAGAACCCTAGAATTTAGATTAGAGAGTTAATGAGATGATATGTTATATTATATGTGTGGGCATGCTAAGCACATGAAGGATTATTTATATGGGGCTTTACAGAATGGTATCAGAGCTTTAGATCAATTATCCATTTCATTGAGCGAAACCAAGTTATAAAATCCTATGAAAATTGCAACATGTAAAATATAGGGAGAATGAAAATTAGGTCTCAGTGCAACCAGAAAGGATATATCAAGTAATTATTATTGTTTCTAAGTAAGCTAGAAGACAACGTGTAGACAACATTTTTTTTCTCCCACAATGTTACGGGTTTCACATAATAAAGATTGGATAGCAGTTATTGAGACATAATGGAGGAATCTCCTCTTGTCATAACAGGTCATGAACTTTGTCTGATGATGAGTGAAGGGCTTGATTAATACAAGTTAGGGTATTACCAGTTCACTCACATGTCACATCATCATCATTATATTGATACTGTAGTTTTTAAAAGTAAAATACGATGAACTGGATATGCTTGACATAGAGGCATTTGTTTGGACCCTAAGCATGTGAAATATATTATGGTTAGTCTTTACTGTCATACGAATTACATCATTGTTTAAGCAAACCAGAATGGACATATTTGCACTATCATATGGTGCCCTTTGGGTTTGATGGGAGGTGTTCCCTTTGTGGCCAATAAGATTTAGGCATTTGATAAAAACAGTTGCAGAAATAGAAGGGTGCAGATTACTTATTGTGAAGCAGAATATTTTTTCACTTATGTGTTGCTGTCACCTCTTGCAGGGACCTAAGCTTTAACAAGTTAACAGGAAAGATTCCAGACACCTTTGATAACCTGGCAAAAGTGAAGTACATGTAAGAATCTGATCTGTAGTTGTGATTTTACTCGGAAAATATTTTTAAAACTTTGCAATACTTATTGTTAACCCAACCACAAGATTTGAGGATGTTTTCTTGTTTCTAATTTGGTTGCCACAAAATTCATGATTGGACTTTCTGTTTAGGTATTTAACTGGAAACATGCTAACTGGACCGCTGCCTCCTTGGATGTCAAAGAATGGTAAAAATATGTAAGTTTCTCTTCCTAGTTGCTTGATATTACTTGTCCCCTAGAGATTTGGCAAAGAATTCCATCATTTCATCATTTCTAGGAATCCGTGTGTGTATTTATAGATCAATGAAGCCATTTCTGACTTATAATGCTTATGTTAATCCTGCTGGTCTTTTAATTTATTACTTTATGTAGCTCATTTGTTAAGGTCCAGTAAAAAACTGTTAGAATTTGTCCCACATTGGGAATTCACTATTGTTTCACCCACCATATATGGCCTAGGTTTTAAGGTTGAGGCCCCTCCTCTTATGTGTTGTTGGGCTTTCAACATGGTATCAGAGCCTAACCCATGTCCATGCTGTGCTGTCCAGCATGAGGGGGGTTGTTAGAATTTGTCCCACATTGGGAATTCACCATTATTTCACTCACCATATAAGAGATGGACTTCCCTCACCTTAATGCCTAGGTTTTAAGGTTGAGGCCCCTCCTCTTATATGTTGTTGGGCTTTCAACAAAAACTAGATCAAGTGCAAAATAATATGCTCTGATTTGATGCATCTGCATGGAGTTGATTAAAAAATTATATTTGATTATACACTGCTGCAAATTTCTTATACTTTCATCATTTTTTACTTGTTGGCTCTCCATATTATGCCATTAAGATGTTCAAAAAGGTTTTTAGTTTCACTTTGAATATTAATGCATCATATGTGGTTTACAAAACAGGCATTTGCTTCCTAAAACCATCTTATCTTACTGCATATAATTGGTTTTTTTGTTATTTTGATTTACTTGTATATAATTCTGTCACTTCTATTATTTCCTGAAGTTCCAGTTGAAACTTTGATGTATTCCCAGTTATTTCCTCAACTTATCTAGAATTTTTCCTTTGTAAATTTGCCCATATTTTATTCAATTTGATTTAAATCCTTGCTCATTGTATACTCTTCCACCAAGAAATGAATAATACTCATGTGCTTAATTGAGTATTGACAGATTTCAGTAAGAGTTAACAATTAAAAATATTATATGTATGAGAAAATAATTTTCTTTGTATTATTTTATGCTCTAAAGCTACATGAAATATACTTTCTAGTGAAAAACTTATTGTGTTAATGGTTTATTTGTGAATATGAATTCATATTGTTCTTTTGGCACACAGTGATCTTTCATATAACAACCTGACATTGGGAAACTCAGGGGCTTCTGTTTGTCCACAGCAGACTGTGTAAGAACAGTTTCCCTCATTCAGTCTCATGTGTTTAAGCATTTTTAACCGTTACTAAGACCTGTCTAACATTCTATTATTATTTTCAGAAACATTTTTGCAGGCTCTTCATTGAGCAAGACCTCGTAAGTTTCATTTGATTCTTTTTAGCTATTGATGCTTATGAGGAATCAATTCACTTGTTTCTTTGCCCCTTGAAAAATATCAGTGCGATATCATAATGCTGACCTGTTTTTGTTCTCATTGACCTAGAGGTGGAGTTGTTTCATGCTTGAAGAATTTTTCTTGTCCAAAGGGTGGGTCCATCCTCTTGTTGTTGAACATTTGTTGTAGAAGATGAGATATTCTTTTTTAGAATTGATTTTTGGGCACAGGGTGAGCATTTTACATGTCTTATTATAGTACAAGTTGGAATTTCTGGCAGACATTTTGAAGCTGAACCATTTTAGAGGCTGAAAGGCTAATATGAAAATTGGATTTAAAGGAAAATACCATCTGCACTTCGAGAATCTTTAATTTAAATATTAATAAGTAGGCAGAAATGTTGTATGGCACACCACACAATATGTGCTCATCTTCATATTTGTGTATTTGATTTAAAATAGATCAATGCATCAAAAAGGCTTCCTTGTCAATTGTGCATCGAATTCATGAGTTTTATTTTTCCTCTATTCTATCAAAATCCATTTATTCTGTTAAAACAGTGTGTTTCCAAACCTTTCACCATCAATGAGTGAATGTGTTATTCTTCCATGTAAGGGTCTTTGGTGCTGTCCCAGAAAACCATCTAAAGGAAATTGAGTATCTTAAAACACTCCATGTAATTAATAAAATGCTTCTTTTTAAAGTAACATCTAGTCCATACGTACGTATTGGATTAAATTTTACTAAAATTTTAAATATTATTTTTATGAAAATCTATTTTCCGAACTTTATCTTTTTTTTTTTGGTTGGCTCTTTTAGTTGATTTTAAGTACCACTAACCCATCTTGTTTTTGTGCCAGACTTATATTCTCTCCATATAAACTGTGGAGGAAGTGAAGTAACTATCAACGGGAACACCACATACCAGGATGATTCGGACGCAGGTGGTTCTTCAAAGTTTATCGCAAGTAGAAACAACTGGGGCTTTAGCAGCACTGGTAACTTTATGGACAATAACGACGACGTTGATGCCTACATAGAAAGAAACATATCCAGACTGTCAATGAACAATTCCGTACTGTATATGACAGCACGTCTTTCTCCCATATCTCTTACTTATTATGGACTCTGTCTGATAAATGGAAACTACACAGTGAACCTCCACTTTGCAGAGATAGTTTTCACAAATGATGAAACATATAGAAGTCTGGGAAGGCGCATATTTGATGTTTACATTCAGGTAATTAATTATAGTCATATGGATAATTTGTTTAGCATTTGTAAGCTCAAGCTTAACAATATTTGTTCGTTATAGGGAAAACGAATATTGAAGGACTTTAATATTGAGGATGTAGCTGGTGGGGCTGGTAAAGCAGTTATTAAGAGATTTACTGCTGTTGTAACTAGTGGCACTCTAGAGATCCGCTTCCATTGGGCTGGAAAAGGAACAGCAGCAATCCCTTCTAGAGGAACTTATGGTCCTCTGATATCAGCTATTTCAGTCAATCCTGGTAACTCCCAACACTTTTTTTTTATGATTTAACTCCTACACTTTCCTTTACCCTGTTCTAACTGTACTTTGAAGTCATATATTGGCCTAGAGATTAATTTGACTGCACAATTTTTATTCATTTTCTTGATTTTAGTCAATTAGTCGAATTGTTAAATTGAATTGGATGAATTCTGCTTTAAACATCAGTCAATAAGGTAGGCGTTTTGATTAAATCAAAAAGAATAGTCTGCCCATTGTATGTGAAAATTGGAAAAGTGAAAAGAAACGAAAGTATGACAATGAAATAAGAGGAATCATGATTATCTGAAATCCAACCATTTATACTGTTTCAACGTTAGTGTCTTATTTATTTTATTTTAAACTAGGCAACAAAGAAAAAATACTTTTTACTTTGAGAATTTAGGTTCGAACAAGACCATTGAGTTTTTTGGCCGTCTGTCTTGACATTATCAACTCCACACAGTACCATCCATGTCTTTCTGACAAATTTCTTTCATGCAGATTTTGTGCCTCCCTCTGAAGGTGGAAAGAAGATATCTGGAGGAGCAATTGCTGGAATAGTGATTTCAGTAATATGTGCCATCTTTCTGGTTCTGGGCATCCTTTGGTGGAAAGGCTGTCTATGTAGAAAAGACACGATGTACCAAGGTCAGAACAAACCAAATGTGCAAATCCTATTCATAAATAAGGATAAATGAAGAAACTAACAGTAATAAATCAATTTTTGGAAAATAGAGGCAAAAGGATATAATGATCATTCATATGGCTCTCTATTTTTTAGATTCAGAAACTTGCCTTGACAGTGCTTGAGGGAGGAATTGGGAAAGCAGTTGCACCTTTACCATGACATTTTACTTAAATAGTTTCCATCAATTTCAACTTCTGCGTCCATGTGAAATTTCTGTGACCATGTATATGAGTAAGTCCATTATGCACATAAGCATATTTGATTTAGTTGTCTGAATTTAGATATCATGTTAGGGTGCCACAAAAATCTATTTTGTTGTCAAAATCCACTTCCCTTTATTTCCTTTCTATTTTCTTCTGCAAGGCGTTGGTGATAGGTGTAGAGTCAATTTAAGGTATTCTGGGTTCTGTTGAACTTATTTAATATATAAATGTTTTTCTAATGTTTATTTGTCACTCTTGGTTCACTTGCTAGTTTTCATTTTTGTTCCAAGTTGTGGCTCGGGACCTTGTGATTTTGGATCTGTGAGCTAAACTTTAAAATAAAAGATAATACTCAGAAAGAGCTATGATTAAGACAATTGCTCATCTAACTGGCTCATCTGACAGATCTCCGAGGTCTGGACCTACAAACCAGTACCTTTACCCTAAGGCAAATCAAAGCTGCTACTAATGACTTTGATATTACAAATAAGATTGGAGAAGGTGGTTTTGGGCCTGTTTATAAGGTATCTAAATTGGAAATTACTTTTTATTTCTCCCTTTCAAGCCTAAAATATTCAGTTCCTTTGCTATTAATATTATATAAAGAAGCTTCATATTATCACCACTCATGCAGGGCGTCTTATCAGATGGCACTGTAATTGCGGTGAAGCAGCTTTCTTCCAAATCAAAGCAAGGAAATCGTGAATTTATAACTGAGATAGGCATGATTTCTGCCCTGCAGCATCCTCATCTTGTAAAGCTTTATGGATGTTGCATTGAAGGGAATCAATTGTTGCTAATATATGAGTACATGGAAAATAACAGCCTTGCACGTGCTTTATTTGGTAAGATAAAATATATTTCACTTCACTTTGGCAAGTGACTTAAACTAAAATTGCATTTCTTTTTTCCTTCTTTGATAATTTATGATTCACAGGTCCACAAGAATGTCAAGTGAAACTGGATTGGCCAACTAGGCAGAAGATTTGTGTTGGATTAGCAAGAGGTTTGGCTTACCTCCATGAAGAATCAAGATTGAAGATTGTTCACAGAGACATCAAAGCTACTAATGTATTGCTTGATAAGGATCTCAATTCTAAAATATCTGACTTCGGTCTGGCAAAGCTTGATGATGACGCCAATACCCACATAAGCACTCGAATTGCTGGTACCTTGTAAGTTGCTATGCTCTATATGATTTTTAGCTTCTGGTAATAATTATTTTGTGCAAAGTGAAATAAGAAGTAGTTTTTATTTATCTTGAAGAAAAAAAAATTCATTTCCCATGTCACAAGCTTAATTGAATTTATCCTAGACCACATACAACCCTTCTAATGGTGCTGATCTCATTGTAGCCATGTGCTGCTGAAAATATGAGTTTTCTTTATAAAATTTACCGCCTGTGGTGGAAAAACTTATGTACATACTTGGTAGGTATGGCCTTTATACAATATATTAACGGGTAATAATCTTGATTTTTCAGTGGATACATGGCACCGGAGTATGCAATGCGTGGTTACCTGACAGACAAAGCAGATGTGTACAGTTTTGGAATTGTGGCCTTTGAAATTGTCAGTGGAAGGAGCAACACTAGTCACAGACCAAAGGAGGACCCTGTTTATCTTCTCGACTGGGTAATTTGTTTCTCTTATTATGTGCATTTCAATTTCTCATTCTGGACATTTATGTTTAATACACCTTATTGTTGATTATGCTAATTTTACATGACTGAAACTTCAAATCTATTAACATAAGCAATTCTTTTCCCACCCTCTTTTTAGGCACTCGTCTTAAAAGAGCAAGGAAATCTAATGGAGCTGGTGGATCCAAGGTTGAAATCGGAATTCAACGAGGTTGAGGTGATGAATATGATCAACGTGGCCTTTCTATGCACTAACGTCTCTGCAGCACTGAGGCCTACTATGTCTGCTGTGGTGAGCATGCTTGAAGGCAAAGCAGATATTCAGGAGCTTGTTTCGGATTCAGGCATCTCCGGTGATGATTTGAGGTTTAAGGCCATTAGAAGCCAGTATCAACAAAGCTTAGATCAGAACATCAGTGAAAGCCAGACTAGGAGTATGACAATGGATGGACCTTGGACTGGGTCTTCCACCTCTGCCCCTGATCTCTATCCAATCAATGTTGACTCTCAATATTGGAACAACAGAGAGTAAAACAGATAAACATTGTTGTGATTGATATTCCATGTACCTTTGGTGTGTTAATATCTAGATTATAGTTTTGCTTTGTTCTTTTTCCAGTCCTGAGTCCTTGGATTTCATCATAGAAATGTACAAAAACTATTTGGCAAGAACATGTATTTGCATTTGTATGACTATTTTATTGAATGAATGAATTTTGTGATCTCTGAATTCAATTCTGATCTCCCTTTTCATTGGGTCTGTTCTATATCATCTTAATCAACTGTCATCATAAAGTCCTCATGGAGCTTCTGTTTGCCATGAAGTACTGCTATATTCATCTCTTTAAAACCATGATTAGAAATTTAGAACCAAGAATCTAGGAAGCTTGTTCAGAAATAGTATATGTCAATTATGGTTGTGACATTTTGCAGCTGAGTTGGTGGGTCCACATAGGGTAGTTGGGGGAGTTGTCTGTAATATCAGTTTCTCTTCCCTCAATTTTAAATCCCTCAAATTTTCACATGCCAAAAATTCAAGCTTGGATGAAATTAATGTATTAACATAACACCACCTATTGGATCTCATTGAATGGATCAAACATGTTGAAGTCATATAAGCTAACATCACCATCATCCAAAGAGATGACTCTGGCTGTTTTGGACAAAGAAGAGGAAATTGGGTGGTCCATGAGCAAGCACATGTTGGCATATAAATAAGGATTAAAGAAGTCAATAATGGAGGCAATTGGCATATAAAAAGCCAAGTTGACTCTAGTGGTGTTCAATCACACATATTCTAGTTCTATATGTATTTGGCTGAAGTTGACGTCTGCCAACTCTGCCTCACCATGTTTAGTTATATTATAAAACACAGCCCTTAACTACATAGAACAATGATACGGACAAGCTAAAGCACCCATCTCAGGTTCTACTTAGCAGAAGTTGAACGTTTATTATACTTGAATGGACGATTCTCCATGTATACATATTAATAATCATAATAAGACATGTTTATAACATCAAAACATGACAGACAGGGAAGATGGCAAATATCTCAGAGGCAAAAACCTTAGTAGCCATACAAATATAAAGCAAACCTTGTTTCTTGCCTAACATTTTATACCCAAAACATCTTTCAATTTTTTCCAAAATTTCTCAAATATAAAGGTTTGTTAATGCCACGTGTAACAAACCTTAGTATCCATGCTAATAACTACCCATATAACATTTTATTCACAAAAAGCCTTTTTTTTTTTGGTAATTCTTTTGCTACGTGTATAGCGCATGCATTCCCTGGAGAAACTGATGGTTCTCGAAATAAGCTTTCATGTGAAGGGTTACTATAGGTTTATTTACTCCCTAATATTTTTCTTATTGCAGTTTTTTGTGATGATTGTTTCCCCCTTTTTGGCTTATGATTTAGGACATTTAAAAAAAAGATTATTTTTTAATTTGTTAAACTAGGCAAAACCTGAATAATAATGTTAAAGAACTTCTAAGGGTCTTGGATATTATATCTTATATGCGTTTTATTTTCATGAAGATATGTCCTTAAATCTCATAAGCTTTCCACATGCCATATCATAGGAATTGAATACCCATCTTGGGTCCTTATGCCCTACACCTGATGTCTTCTCATTGAACTATTTCAATAAATCTCCCAGCTAGAGAGCCTTTAAAATTGCTAAGCGGGACACCGATACCCACTTGCAATGGGTTGGAGTGCCAAGCACAGCTATCACAGTCCACGTTATAACTTATAAGTCGGACGAGATGGCATTGGCTTTTACAAGTCAAAGTCAATCAAGAAGTTTAACGGGCCTGATTGATACAAAAGTGCATCCAACGGTAAGCACCTATGGCGTTCCTCTAATCCCCCTCCTGAAGGGTACACGAACATTTTTCCTTACATCAAAACTCATATGCGATGCACGTCAGTATTTATTAATTGGATTAAAATTGGGGAAATTGGTTTGTAGTTATATTTTTCAAAATAATTCAGATTCAGTCGGTCAAATCTTAATAATTAATTTTAGTGATATTTTTTAAAATAATTAAAAATAGGTATCATTTTACGGTTCATTTAAAGTATCTTCCAAAAATGCCCTCAAAATACTTTAAAAACCTTTTCACTCATTTTGTTATAAATGAGGTTTGCAAGTCTTTGAGGGTATTTTTAAAAGAAACTCTTCATGAATAGTTAAATGATATCGATTCTTAATTATTTTAGAAAAATATCATTAAAATCTAATTACCAAGGTTTGACCAAATAAATATGAATTATTTTGAAAAAGTATCACTAAAAACCAATTTTCCCATTAAAATTCTCCGTCAAGGGGCCGTAGAAGGTGACACTGGGTTTCCACGTCAGCAACCACTATCCTCTTATCTTTTGAAATTTGGTAAAAAAACTATTGGATAATTACAGTTTACCCCTTGATGTTTTTGACAATTTATTTTCCCATTATGGTTTTTGAAATACCAGTTCATCACCTTAAGATTTGATGTGTGTATCAATCTTCCCATTCTAGGGATTTTAGAGTTCAAAATTTTAGCCGCATTGGTGTTGGTGAGGTGACAAGAGATAAAATACATATTGATAATTTTGTCTATTTTATTTTGATTACTTAAAATTAAACACTAATATTACCCTTTATTGGGTTGGTTCAATGTTTACAACATGCGCTCAAATATCCTGCGGTTCACGTTAGCCCTGAGGGCATTTTTGTCACTCAAGGTATAGATAAAGATTTTTACTTTTAAATATAATTAGGGGATTGCATGAGCTATGCACGAAGAAAATGTGTGCCCACTTAGATAAAACAACTAGAGGTAGTTACAACATGTTTAAATTTGGGTATAGTGGGGGATTGTTTTGTTTGGGGAGGGTAATGTTTGGAAAAAAAAATGAGTTAGAATCTAGGGAATATTCCTCTCTCTTTTCTTTACTAATAGTATAAATAATTGGGGCCAGGGTTAAATTTGTCAATTAACATTTTCTTACTTATAATTTTAAAGATCAAATCTCTAAAGGGGATGATTATTATATATTGAAAATATTAAGGTGGTAAACTAGTATTTTTAAAAATTCAGGGGTAAATAAGATTGTTGGAAACCTCAAGGGGTAAACTTTAAATATCAAAACCTATAAACGTGTTTGTGAAAGGTATTGGTACAATGTACATTGCCCGAATGTGATTGTCAAGTACAATAAAAAAAAATTGTCTGAACGTGATTGTCATTTACAATAAAAAAACTAAAAAGATTTGAATGGTTTAAATCATTCAAACAATGAATGTGAGTGATTGCAGACATGGCAATCGCTTATAGGCCACCGACAAGCATCTTTATCCGAAAGATTTTGATCCCTTATTAATATCTTAAGCTTTTGGATACAATGATTATTTAATAGAAAACTCTTTAAAATTGTGAGACACAGGTATCATAGTCCATGTTATAAGAGGAAGAGATGGCATTTAAGGGGTTCGGTATGCCTAAAATCAGGTTTAGCCCAACCCGCCCAAAACCCAACCTGCATATATTAATATATGTAGATTCTACCAAAATCCAATAAGAATTAGGTTAGAATTTGGTATTGGTGGGGTTTCTGGTTTTAGATTCTATCAAAATCCAAAAACCAAGTTCCATTAAGAGGCCGTTTGGTAACGTTTTTTTTAAAAACAGTTTGAAAACTAAAAACAGTTTCAACTGTTTTTAGGTTTTTGAAAACAGGTGACAAGAAACCCGTTTGGTAACAATCACTGTTTTTTGGGTTTTTGAAAACAGGTGACAAGAAACCCATTTGGTAACAATTGATAAAAAAAACGAGTTTGGTATGCCTAAAATCGAGTTTAGCCCAACCCGCCTAGAACCCAACCTACATATATTAATATATGTAGATTCTACCAAAATCCAATAAGAATAGGTTAGAATTTGGTATTAGTGGGGTTTCTGGTTTTTAGATTCTACCAAAATCCAAAAACCAAGTTCTGTTAAGTTGTTTGGTGGGGTTTTTGTAAGTTCGATTTTAAAAACAGATACTAAAATCTTTCCAAAAACCACAATCCTCTTTTTATAGATTTCTATAGATTTTGATACTTAAAAAGTGGTGGGTCCCACTTGAATACAAGTTCTAAAAAGCTATTAATGATGGGGGTCCACTTGCACACAAGTAATAAAGTCCTATTAATGGTGGTGGGTTCCACTAAAATAAGGTGCTAAAATACTAAGTATCCAAACAAGATTTTGGATTTTAAAAATAAGCATTTACAGTCTTGTTTTTAAAATCCAAATTATTACCGGAATCCACAATCCACAATCCACAGTTCACAGCCATACCAAATGACCCGCATCGAATCTGTCCGTTGCCATCCCTGTCTCTAATGCACGTCACGTCAGTACTTGTTAATTGGATCAAAATTTTCGGCGGACGAGCCTGTAAAAAGGAGTGGGCATAGTCTACAGCGGGGGCTGTAGACAGCCCCTCACATGTATGGTGTGGGGCCCCCCAAATGAATGGTGGGGCCCACACGGAATGTGAGGGGCTGTTTACAGCCCCGCTGTAGAGGATGTACGCTCTGTAATAAGGGATGATATCTGCTACAATTTCATACTGCATTGGTCTGAGCTGCTGCAGTCACATGCCGCCACGAGTAACAATCGGACGGTTAATTTTGTTTTACTTCATGTGGGGCCTACTAGAAAAAAAAACACTAACCCTCATGTTCTCCGTCAATTTGCGGCGGATGTAATATAAAACTGGATTGCCACATCAGCAATCACTATTGGTTTTTTATTAGAACTTAGTTGATGATGTGGTAATCACCTGTTGGTTACCGACGGACCCCTAAATCCTTATTAATTAATAGATTAGAGGTTTAAAACCTTTTAGGAACGAGCCGGTAAAAGGTACTGTACATTGCTAAAATGTGATTGCCATGAACAATTAAAAAAATGATTTGAGCTTCAAACCATTCAAGATTTCCAGACACGAGCACGTTTATGCCCTAGTGGAGAGGATTTTAATCCCTTATTAATTTAGCCACCAACCCTTATATTAATTTTAAACAAAACCAACCAAAAATTAAAAAAAAAAATTACATCTTCCGACGTGATTCCACTCTGGCGGCTCTGGCCTAGGTTGGCGCATCCGTTTAGCATCTCTTCCTCTTAATTTTCTCTTATATTTCTTAACTAAACGGAAGTCTTCTCTCCGTCTCCTCATTTTCTTGTGAAGATGACTAAGACGATCAAACCGTATTATCTGGATTGGAAATTGAAGATGTTCGTGAGAGGTTTTTTGTTCCTGAGTTGCTTACTGGTATTCGCTTCAGGAGCAACTCTTCTGCCAGATGACGAAGGTATATAATTACGATTGCTTTTGAGTTTTGACTGATTACTCAGCGTCTCTTATCTTGGAAGTTTGGAGGCCGTAATTCGATTGATTTGAGTTGTTTTGAGTCCACAGTGGAGGCGTTACGGCAGATCGGGAAGTCACTGGGCAAGGCAGACTGGAATTTCAGCGCAGATCCGTGCGGCGTAGGCTGGGGATGGAACTCTCCGACACCCGGCGATGGAGAGTTCACTCCACAGAATGTAATCAATTGCAGTAATTGCTCTGGACAGGCCATGGGCGGCGCCTCCGTATGCCATGTCGTTGCCATGTACGTATATTATACTGATCTTGTCGATTCTACAAACTACGAACATAAATGGTTAATTGCAGCAAATTGATGCAATCGTTATATCCACAAACAGTGGAGATAAGCACCGAGGGTTTTGTTTCCCTGCAATGTGCCCTAGATTTAGGTCAAAACTCGAAGTTTTCAATCACCATCGTCGTCGTCACCATGACACTCATTATTTCATCATTCATCTGTCCATTCCATTTTTTTTTGGTAATGATTCATCTGTCCACTCCATGGAATTATAGAATGATAACATCCTAATTAGTTTTTCCAAGGTAATTTTTTTATTTATCGCAAGTATCCAATTATTTTTTTGATTGTGTGTCATCAGCAAGTCAAGGAGGAATATAAAGTCATATAATTGTGGGCCATTATTTTTGTTGCTTGAGACTTGACGTGATGGCCGTTTCGACTAGGGATGGCAACGGGTGGGTTTAGGGCGGGTTTTAGGCGAACCCGGCCCGTCACGGGTTTAGGAAATACCAAACCCTAACCCTTTTATTTTTTTTGGTTTTTGTTTTGGCAAAGTTGTTTAGCACTCTTATCATTTTTTTTTTGGCAAAGTTGTTTAGCACTCAATCATGGTGTGTTCTTAGGTGAGAAAGATTACGCAAATTTTATTTGCTTTAAGACAGATTGGTACTATGATTTCAAGAGAGGTTCATGCATTTTACCCTAAATTTCATTTGAAAGAGCTTTTATATTTTATATGTTTTAAAATATAACTTGGATTTTACCAGTAAAGAATGCGTTCAAATAAATTAATGGCATTGTTTTTTCTTATGAGGAATTTTTTTTTGAGTGTTTTCCTCTCTGTTGCGTAAACCCCTCTATAATTTTTCTTTATAAAGCTGGGGTTCTCCGTTCTCTGAAGAATGCAAAAACCCTAAACCTCTATAATTTTTCTTGCAGAATTCTTACAGCCCAGAATCTACCTGGTGTGCTCCCTCCAGAATTAGTGAGGCTTCCCAACCTCCAAGTAATGTAAGAGCTTTCAAATGTGCTTTCCCTTCACTTGAAGTCTTTCCCGCCATTATTGTCTTAAACAACTTTAACTGTCACATATTTTTCTCCATTTCACAGTGATCTCACCCGCAACTACCTTAACGGCACAATCCCTCCAGAATGGGGTTCAATGCAATTGCAGAGCATGTATGCTTTCCATTACCCTTCTTCGCTTTCTTTAGCACATGGAAGCTTTTTTTTTCTTTTTGTTTCCTTCTATAATTAATGGACAAGGTTGTAACGCAGCTCCCTTTTCGGAAATCGATTAACGGGTCGGATTCCGAAAGAACTGGGAAACATCTCTACTCTCGTGGAACTGTAAGTTTCAGTTTTCCTTCTTATTGGGGCGAGTGTTTAAGGATATCATTTCGTTTAAATGAACTGAATAATTTTCAGGGTCCTCGAAAACAATCTGTTCTCAGGAGTTCTTCCTCCAGAGCTTGGCAATCTGATCAACTTAAAGAGATTGTAAGCCCTTTCTTTTAACTTCTACCTCTTTATGGGTCTGTTTTCTTTTCCTGGGCTTTTATAAACTTATCATATTTTCTGAAAAGTTTGAAATATGAAGTTGCCTTTTGATTTGATACAATGATTTTTCAACGAGATAGACTTCTGTCCTCAAACAATTTTGCGGGGGAATTGCCAAGATCATTTGCTCAGCTGATCAACTTGAGGGAAATGTGAGTTTCTTATGGGTGTTTTTGTATTTCCTCCTTAATTTCTAGTGCATGTGAAATTCATTGAAATTTCAAAATTCTGACATGTCTTTTTACCCTGGCTGTCATGCAAATCACAGTCGGATAAGTGATAACCACTTTACTGGAAAGATACCCAATTTTATACAGAACTGGACAAGACTTGAAAAGTTGTAAGGCATTACTCCTCCTGAAGTTTGAGTTCTTCTGGTTTATAAGATCTGCAAGTACTCTATTATTTATCTCTATTTAATTCAAATTTCTCATATGCCAGAGTGATGCAGGCAAGTGGTTTGGAAGGGCCTATTCCTGCTGGCATTTCACTTTTGCAGAGTTTTATAGATATGTAAGTAAACCTATCTTGTTTCAATATTTATTTTTTTATATCTACTCTTTAGCGAAACTACTCTCTAGCTTTCGCTTTTACTTTATTCAAGAACCACAGTAGTTATTCTTATGAGTTTCTATTTGTAGGCGAATCAGTGACTTATATGGGGCAGAATCGACTTTTCCACCATTGAGCAATATTAGAAATATGAAGATACTGTGAGTCAAAAATGCTTACATTTCTTAACAGTAGTGAATTACATCTGCCTATTATACATCGTGGAATGATGTGACACTAGAATTATTGGATTGCAGGATATTGAGGAGTTGCAAGATTGTTGGAGAGATACCTGAATATATTGGGGGCATGACAAATCTGAGAACTTTGTGAGTCTATACCTATTCTTCTGGATACAACATAACAAATTGCCTCTTACAGGATGCTCTTACACTTCATAGATGGGTAGAGTTACTTTGAAATGTAAATACTGTTTGTTAAATTGGACCTGTGTCATTATATCATGTTTCAGTTGAGTTGGATACAAGGATGGAAGTTTGGAAATTGGATGACCTCACAATCTGTTTTGTTGGCCAAGGAAAACACATTATATAATTTTAGTTATAAGAAGTTATATAAATGAAGAAAGAGTTGGAGTCAGCCTTTTTGTAGATGGAATGGATGATAGCAAAATTTATTACTCTCTCATTAATCGAGAATACAATAATTTAAGATATTTCATGAATTGTTAATTGATTAGCTAGTCTTAAATGAAATTTATAATTATCAAATAATCATATTTCAGACTGAAATAAGTATGTACGGTAGGTTGTGAAGGATTGTCCTACTTTTAAATCATCAGAAATTAAGTTGGAGGGCCTGAATGTGACAAATTGGGGTGTTAAACTGTTTGCCTTCCCAATGGCCCTGCCAATTGTCATTTTTAGTTTGAGCTCTTCGCATGTTCGATAAGGCAAAGATATGTCAGACACTTATGCCGTCTCTGAGAGATGTTGTGAGACTCATGTAGATAAATAAAAAACGCAAAATCAAACAATTGCAAGGATGTCAAAGAATTATGTAATGGTGGATACCATAGTTTCCTTTTCAGATGTGGGTTCAAGAGACAAAAGCTTGCTTATACTTATGTGATCGTGGAACAGAAAGGGGAAAAAAAATGCTTCCCTCACATGTTGTGATTATGGCAGCACTGATTTTATTAGGCCAAAGACATGAATGAAAAGGATACATTTATGGATATATCTCAAGTAGATTAAGTAGTAAGGATGGTCCATTGATTACAATATATCATCAGGAAGGGGTTTTGCATCACTTTGATTGTAAATGCATAATTGAAGTACAAGAATACTAGTCTAAAGGATTCTTGGAAAGTCCTGTTACTTTTGTGATTACTTCCAGCTATTTCATAAATTTTAATTCAGCTCTTGAAGGCTGTATTCTCCTTTGATTTTTGTGAAAACCCTTTCCTTGTTAGCAAAAAGTTGAAAGAGCATCATTTTGTGTTTCTATTTTCATTCCAATAAAAATATATATTTGTTCCACCAAGAAGGCTTATCCCATCTAGTGGTCGGAACTGTAAATTTATAATCCTAACCTTTCTCCAAACAGTGTTCAGTTTGACTATGTGCCATCAAGTAATTCTCACCGTTTAATTTCTCTGTTGACTTGTCTGTAGCCCTTTTAAATCCTTTAAGTATACTGCAATTTATATGTGCCACGTCTTTATTTACATGCTCATACAACCTACTTTGTTTTATTTTATTTTCTCTCGACGCTACTCCTAGAGTCTCTCAAATATGGTCATTTTTTGTCCTATCTTTCCCTGTCTTTTGCAAATATTGTTCTCAACATTATTATTAATCCTATAAATATGTTTCTTTTTAACAATAAAAAGAAAATGTTGCTTTTTAATTGCCAAATGTTCTTTTCAATACATCAAAAACAGACTTAGCAGCTGTCTTTTAAAATTAACTTTTTAGCTTGCTGGCAATATGTTGGTCAAATAATATTATGCCTATCCACTTACTCCATCCGACTATAATTTATCTAAACATGATCCTTACTATTCTCATTTTATAATAGTTGATCTGAGATAACAATTACTGGGGCCTCTAGGTTCTCAATACTCACTGCTGCTTCCCCCCTACTTCCATTTGTATTAAAGTTTGTTGAATATTTAAACCATGCAATGAGCACACAGATATTACGTGGTTTGGTATCAAGCCCAGCACGGTATATTAGAGAAAAATTCGCGGTCCCCGCCCCGCCCCCCCCCCCCCCCCCCCCCCACAAACTCTTCAGTACGAACATTGAACCAGCACAAAATGAATACATTATCCACGGATTCCACAGTCTAAAACTTTCTTCGATTTACTCTAGAACCCTTTGACTCAAACCTAACCCTCCAACTCTATTTTTATGTTTCATTCATTCTATAGTTTGTTCTGTATTGCTATGTTTTTTGTGAATTCCCAATTACAACTGCCTGTAAATAAAGAGGGTTGTGTCAGGTTTGCTACCAGTGTAATATTTTGATAACTAGTTATGGGATGGATGCTGATCCAATAAAAAAGAGCCAATGGATTATAAGTCAAATGACAGAAAATGGTGAAAGTGGAAGTCTTTGTCTGTCCCAAATAATTTATAACTTGCCTTTTACTAATTTTCTATCTGTGTGCTTCTTTGGAAATCCAATGATTTTAATGAATAAAGTATTTAGAGAGGAGAATTTTTTTCCTTTGAATGAATGATATTCTAATTGGATTGGCATTATATGAAAATAATTAATTAATGGCACAAACACTAATTCTGGCTTTAGTTAAGAAAACTAAGCTGAAATGCATGCTTCTAGGAAAAAAAAATCCTAAATTGGTAAAGGGAAAGTTAAAATTAATAACAAAACAAGCTCTAGGGTTGTATTTCTTTGATAAGAAAAATTACCTGCAAAAGAGTTTTCGGAAGAAACAACCCTATATTGAAAGTGGTCGATTGGTTGGACAAGGATAAAGTTCACTCATGTCGGGAAGCTCATCTATTAAATCTAGGATGAAAATCATTACAATTTTCTAAGACTTTTTTGAACTAAGTAGGAAATTGAAAGTTGACCTTTTTATTTCTTTGAAATATACCCTTCGCAGGTTGGTATAATTTGGACAGTAATTCATTATCTTTATTTTATATTTTCCTATGACAACTGAATTTGACCAAAGAAAGTTAACTTTTTTTAAATTTTTTAAAAAGAATGTTTGTTTTTCCTAGAAAGTTGAACTTTCCATTCAATCACACAACCTTAGGAAAGTATTCATTTGATATGTTAAGAGCTGAAAGATGAAAATTTAAGTTGTGATCATTATATATAAAATATTGGGAAGTTTTAAGGAAATTGTTTTTTTTTCTTAATACATTGAATTGACGGTTTGTTTTTAGTAACTCTTCTCATATCATTTGCTATCAATTTTTATTTTGTTTTTCTTATCAGCATTTGTAATTTGATTAAAATGTTTTACAAGCAGAATGTAACACGATTAACCTGGGAAACAACCTGTTCTTTGTCTTTTTTGTGTTGCTATCATCTCTTACAGAGACCTTAGCTTTAACAAGCTAACAGGAAAAGTTCCAGAAAATTTTAACAGCCTGCGAACAGTGAATTTCCTGTAAGCAATCTCATCTTCAGGTTTTACATTCTTCCCAATGAGTTTCTATGATAGCTGTGTACTTATATTGTTGGGTGGACAACTGTTATGATTTAATAGCTGGTCCAATCACATGGTTCATAATGGGGTTTTCTAATAGGTACCTAACAGGGAACATGCTGACTGGATCTGTACCTGAATGGATGGTGAATATAGCAAATTTCATGTAAGTTTTTTCCTGAATGCTTCATATAGTTGCAGAGCTTTATTGTGATTTTCACATCCATTTCATCCATTAGGTCTACATTCTAGTAACCTCAGTTTTGATTGAAGGTCAAATTATTTTAGACCATTAATTTGTGCTACTTTCAGACCAATTTTTTAATTTATGAGCCTTTCCCGAACCAAAATAACCCCACAGAGATGATCACATGGTTTGTTATATTTGATTTTTGTTGCTATTGTGATATTATCATAATGATTTCTGGATCTAGGCCACAATTGAAAAGGCTGATAACATGTCTGGTGCAATTGGAAAATATAGTTTGAACAAATTACATAAGTGGGTGAACTACCATTGATAAGTTGTCGTATTTGTGTATTCTCATTCTCATTTGTGAAAGTCAAATTAATCCCAGGGGCATCTGATTTTGCAAAAGGAATTCTTTACTTGTAGTGTAGACCCAAATTTTTGGCTTGGAATCTATTAGAAATAAAGAAAAGAACCAATGGAAAAAGAAGTGTGACTTCACAAAGTATTAGAACAGAACAAGGATGGTTATTGTGATCCTATGACAAGAGTTGTTTAGCATGGCGAAATCTTCAATGAAGTATCATAATGGTGGTCTGTTGATGATATACTAATTCCTTGTGATTGGGAGTTGTGGTGCAAACTGCCTCTAGGAGCATGCTTCATTGGGGTCGGTTGGTCACTTTGGGATACCAAGTCTTTGAGAAACTAAGGGTGGTGGAAAAAGTAATTAGACAATGACAATACTTAATTGGAGAAGTTTCTAGGGCATAAAAAGTGCCTTTGGAAGAATGATCATAGGAACCTCAGGATGTATGTAGAATTGAAATAGGGATGGAAGGGGCTTGGGTTTAGGATGGGTTTTTGCAAATCCATCAAGGTGTTTACATTATTCCAACCCTAGATGGTTTGGTGGAAGGGAAGTGCTGGAGTTATTGATGAATTTTGTCATACCACAATGGTTTTAAAACTTGTCTAATAACATTACATTTTGGTGGATATATTTCAATAGTGAAATTAACAATCAAATTGCCTGAGTTTGTCCAGAAAATTTAACCGTGTCTGGGTATGGGTTAGTGGTATCACTTTGATTTTTCTTAGACATTTGTATACTATTAACAGTCATGGCTTTTGAGTCCAACCATAATATATGTGAAGCACAGCCATAATGTTTATGAAGTGTGTCATTCTTGATATGTATGTTCCCAGCCTTAGAAATATGAAGCTATTTGTCCTTGTTTTGTCATGTGAAAGTATTTTGTTAAGCTTAGTAGTCTGTGATATCTGCTGTGATTAAATCTCAATTCACATGTTTAATGGCTGGTCTAAATTATTCTAAATTGGATTTTCTTGGTTGGTCCTATTGGGCTTCATATAGCTAATATTAAAATTCATTGGATCTATATGTTTTCATTAGATTTAATCTATTAACATTTTCATCAGAGTGAGGCATATGTTAATGTTTGTTGCAGAAGGTCCACTGAACAAATCTGATCTTAAGTATGACGACTGGCTTATTAAGACAGTTATATGGTAATGACATGAAACAGCATGGATCCTTCGATAAGTGCTGACACATCATTTTTTTGACTTTTATAAATATATTTAGCTTGCTTTTCATGAAAATGTTGTTAATTGAGAAGAATGTTTCTGAAGTGTATCAGTTAATTTTTTTTTTTTTTTTGATTGGTAATGAAAATTATATATATATAGAGGAGAGAAAAGAAGTGTATCAGTTGATTGAAACGTCTTTATGATTTAAGATGAGAAAAAATCATAGTGATACCACTACTTGGAAGAAGCTGAATTTTTACAAAAGGAAAAAAAATAAAAAAAAATCGAATCATAATGCAATATTTATCTACAAACAAGAGAACACAAAGTGTTTGAAGTTGAAAGTTTCTCTCACTGAACCTAGAGTTTGAGGCTATTAGAGTACAGATTCCAACTAGCAATGAACCGATTCCTTGAATAATGCTTATTCATTTAGCTTTGGCTTGATATCAATAGATTTCAATCTCATCATCAAAAGGATAGTTCTGTCCTCATCACTACTTGTAAGGTAAGTCTTCTAGGGGCTTAGGTATATCTGGTAATAACTGTGGTAGAGGTGCAAGTGCAAGAGATTAGTACTATTGTCACTAAAGCCATAAACATGTATTATGATAAAAAAAAAAAGTGGCCCAATATTTCGTTGAAGAAGTAGCAACTTAATTAGGGACATGATATTTAAGTAAATAACTTAATTATATATATATAAACTATAAGCAGATTTAATTAAGCAACTTAATTATACAATATATAACTGCATCTTAATTATATAAAATATAATATAAATTTTATATATAAAATCAAGCAACGTAAATTTATATATATTTAAAATTTTAATTGTCATTTTCTTAGGGACATGATATTTAAGTAAATAACTGCATCTTATGTGAAATATAATGAGCAATTAGGGTATCTTTGCTAAGGCAAGAAGCAGCTTTAATTTCTTCATTAGAATCTGGGCATGAGCCATATCGATGCTCCCACTTTAATCAAAGCTTCTTTGACTAGCCTTCCAGTATATTTTACGTTGTTGTTTTGAGCTCCACCCAAGGTAGTGCATGCAATTGAAAAAATTCAGAGGGGTTTTCTATGTGAAGGGGGAGGATTTAAAAAGAAGGATCATTTAGTAAAGTGGAAACATGTCTCTAGGAATTTAAGTCATGGAGGACTCTCTTGGAAATGTGCACTTGAAGAACTCTATGCTTTTCGGAAAATGGCTTTGGAGATTTGGCTAGGAACAAGGGAATTTGTGGCATCAGGTAGTTATGAATAAGTATGACATTCACATAATGGGTAGGAAGTTAATCATAACAATAGAATACATTATGAGTGCCCATGGAGGTCTATTTTTGCCCTAACTTGATCATTTTTGCTTCTTGTGTTTCACCAAGCTTTGTATGGAGGACCCCAAAAAGTTCTAGTCTGATGTATGGTGGGGCAACTCTTCTATTGCTTCCCTATTCCCACTTATTTTTTCGTATTCGTACTCTTAGGGACCCCTTCCTTTCTTGGTCCTCAGATGGATTACAATGGAAATTTTAATTTCATAGGGACCTACGTGACCTGGAATTGGAAGAATTGGGTGTTATTGGAATCTTAAAGAGGTTGTAATTCAACCGTTGGTCCCTGATGCTAGGCTTTGACAACCTGATAATCAGGGTTTGTTTTATTGTAAGTCTTGGGTGTCTCATTTTGGGAAGGAATCATCTCTTTTTCCGTGCTTCCCCACATCCTTTTATGGTCAGCCAAAGTCTCCCTCAAAGGTCAGAGCCTTCTTATGGCCTTGAGTAGGATCAATACTTCATATACTCTTCAGCGCTGTTGAAAATCTTGGGCTATCTCGCCACTCGTTCATATGCTTTGTATGAGGGACGGGGAGACAACGGATCACCTATTTCTGCATTGTGATTTTGTTGGTTTTTTTGTGTGGAGGAGATTGCTCTCTTTGGCAAGAGTTCTGTGGGTCCTGCCACGAACTATATGTCATATGGCTGAAAAATGGGTCTTTCCACATATTTCAACTCTAGGTAGAAGGCTGTATTATGGGGCATCCATGGGTAGTGTTGATGAATCGGAATAGGAAAATGTTTGATGATCAGTACAAAGGAAAAGGGATAACCCTCGACACAGGTATGGCCCTTGCAGCTTTTTGGAATTCAATCGATCCGGAGTTTTGTGGACTTGGGCTGGGGGAGATTGTAAGAAGTTGGGAAAGTATAGTAGAGAAGAGGTTTTCTTTCTACATTGTATGCCTGGCAGTTGATGTTTAGGTTCTGTCTTTTTTTGGTTTTCTGATCACATTCCATTTCTCATGGGACGCTTTCTCTCCTTGTATGTTTATTTTTCAGTATCTTAATACATGCTTTATTACTGATCCAAAAAAAAAAAAAGCAATGCTCCCACTTGAGGGGAAGCATTGAAGTTGTGTACCACAGGATACATATGCACGTATACACACATTCATACATAATTGAATACATACATGTGTATGTATCTGTCTATATATATGTATGTATGAATATTTTCATATATGTACGCTTGTATTTATTTATGGGCTTATTACTTTATTTTATAAGCATTATCATTTTTTTTTTGGTATGAACCAGGGACCTAGGGTAGGGGGAACGGCACATAGCCGGGACTCATGCACGCTTGGGGTGAGGGTGGGAGTAGAACCTAAGACCTGACTATTACCAGCACAGGTCTTTACCACCAGGCCAGGTGGCGCCCTCTAAGCAATATCCTTCTATAGATTGCTGTTTGCTGAACCTTCAGTTTATCTATGCTTCTTAGTTGTCGAGAGATTTCTTGTACCCAGCATCAAGTGATTCCACTACAACTGTTTGAGTGATTCCAAATTATATATCCTTTCTAATTCAAAATCACTGCAACAATATTTCTTATTAGATCTATTTGCATCCTAGAAACTTCAAACTTGAGGTTATTATTCTTTTTATCGATGTACTTATACTTGCTTTGATCTTCTTCCTCTTTTTGATATATTTGGTATGCCCACTGAATAGCTATCTTTCTTGCTGAATCACATTATTTGCTTAAGCGACGTTTCTTTTTCTAATAGTTTTGGTAGCTAACTCCCACGGTACTTCTTCCCTTGAAATTGTGCTTGCGCTCTTGTACATATGATGCCAATAAGCAGAAATAATGTTTTATCACTTGGGCATGAGATTTCCACAAAATTACTGTTAGGATCATGGACTAAAATATTGGGAGTTAAAAATCTTTCCTCTCCCATTCTTGAAAAATTGAACAAAAAAGGGAAAGAAAAGAAAATCATCTCCTTAAACTTTATGATGAGAAAAAAATATATGTTCTGCATCCACTTGTCAAATGTATGAAGCACCACCTTTTGCTTTAATTCGTCATGGTTTTATTTATTTGTTCAAAACACTCATATTCATTTTTCAATATTGGAACACAGTGATCTTTCCTATAACAACTTCACATTTGGAAGCTCAGGGCCAACTACTTGTCATCGGGAGAACATGTAAGATTCCTCTCAGCTTTTACTTTGATGTGATTTACTACTAACCAGAATTTGTTCTGTCCTTCAGAAACTTGTTTAGAAGCTCTTCGTTAGAAAAAAATCCGTAAGTTTATATTTGCTTTTTAATGATCATTACAAGTTTCACTGTTGATGACTAATTCTTGTAATCAATGCACTTGGTTTATTTCTAATTCTATCCTTGATACTTTATTGATCTAGAGATGGAGGTATTCTGTGCTTGAAGAACACTTCTTGTCAAGAGAGTAAGTATGAGTTTTTGTAATTGGAGTATGAGATATTTCATTTAATTTTAAACATTACTACAGTCACTTGCTGGTTTATATAAGAAAATATTTGTTCGAGACTCTAATCCAAAGTGTAAAGAAGATGGTTTGACACATGAACTATGAGAGGAATTTAAATATGATTTGTCCATATAGCTATGACATCCACTCCAGCGAATGGTCTTATTTGTTGATATCAGTTTTGTTAAAAATGGTTTTGTGACTTTTTAAAGCAACCTGCGCAAGTTAATATGTTAGTTCTGTTATGAACTAATTAAACATCACGACTGTTCATTTCTGCTTCTCATGGAAATTGACCTACTAACCAAAAAGCAGCCTAAAAGAGAAAAAAAAACACTTGGTACAAATTGAGTACTAGTTAACAGGTAAATGCTGGTTGAGTTGTGTCTTATTTTTATTTTTTTAAGTATGCAAATACAAGGGTGAATGGTTATCTTGAGTGAGAAATAAGTGTAATTATAGACCTTTTATAAATATAAAGGAAGCTAGTTTAGAGAATAAGAGTAATATGAAGAGTCTTGGAGATTTTGTTATACCCAAGATGGTGAACTATAGGGTATAGACCAATCACTGCACATAATTTTGTAACTCCCTGTAACCTGTTACAAACTGCATATTTTGTAAAAGTACATAATAAGCACTAGTTGGCGTATTCTCTAGATCATTGTGATTAAGATGACCTACATAAGCCTATAAAGTATGGTAAAAAACTTTAACATGGTGTAAGTCATGTTGAAATTACGGTCCCAAGAGGTGTGGACCTGGCAACAAACCTAGCCTTTAAACTTGAACTTATATTAAATGTCCTTGCATGCAACATTGATATATCTTCTCAATGATATGGTGGAAAATTCACATAAGGGAAATGCAATATAACATGGTTTTTTCATTACATGATGTTTTACATTCTTCTGTTCCAAGAAAAGATTCGTATATGATGTTTTGGCTGGTGTGCTTCTTGTTTTCTTTCTTGAAGGAAACATGAAAAAAAATTGATATCTGATACCATTTCATGAAGAAAAATGTTACGTCCTGTATTGAGAGTTGGAAGAGAACAAAACACATTAACAATGGTCAAAAATTAAATTGGTGGAACCTAAAAGGAGAAAAACATAGTTGTTTTCAGAGAGAAAAAAATGAAAGAGGAAACAAACATGGGATATCTAAAAAACCCAACGTGGATATTGAATGAAATGGTCAATTGCATGAATAGAACAAGGGGAGAAGTAGTTGTAAAAGAAACCTAAGGTAAAATTCAATCTTGAAAATAAATATGTTCAAAAAGCTGTTGAAGAGAAAAGGCTTTATTTTAATGCTTCACAAAGAAATACGAGCAAGAAAAATTTATAAATATTCAAAAAAGAAACTAAAAATATAATACGTGAAGCTGATAAAAGGGCACTCCATTTAGCACTCATCAATCTTGTACTGCATTTTATCATTATTATTCTGTTATTTGCATTCCAATTAGCATTCATCAATTGCTTCCTTTTTTGTCAGAGTATTATGATGTCCATATAAATTGTGGTGGAGATATAGTAGAAGTCACTGGAGGAACAACATACACAGATGACAACAACCGAGCTGGTGCTTCAGTGTCTGTTCAAGTTAGAGACAATTGGGGATTTAGCAGCACCGGTAATTTCTTGGATGATGGTCCTCAAGATGAATATAGAGCAATCAATACATCCAGGCTCTTGATGAACGATTACCAACTGTATAGGACTGCACGCCGCTCACCCCTATCTTTTACGTATTATTTCCCGTGTCTGGGAAGTGGGAACTACACTGTAGACCTCCATTTTGCAGAGATAGTATTCACTGATGATAAAACATATAGAAGCCTTGGAAGGCGCATATTTGATGTTTATATTCAGGTAGTTAATTGCATTACACAGATACCGTCATTAACTTGAAAGGAATGGTCCTAATTTGGATTTTTTTTTTCCAGGGAAAAATGGTGCTGAAGGATTTCAATATTGCAGATAAAGCAGGTGGAATTGGTAAGGCCATTATACAAAGATTTCCTGCAGTAGTTGTGACAAGTAACATCATGGAGATCCGTTTTCATTGGGCTGGGAAAGGGACAACACGCATCCCTTCTGGAGGAACCTATGGTCCACTAGTATCAGCTATTTCTGTGACACCAGGTGTGTTGTATGTTGCTGTTATTCCAATCCATTTCTCGCAGCTTTTCTATTTTATGGTATTCATTACTGTTGTAAATGATTCTATTAGAAAAAAGCTGAGATGCAGTTTTAAACTCTTAATCACTTAAGGTAAAAGTTAAGTCTCAATGCTATGACATTGTAGAGACCTGAGATGAATTATTCATGGAGATTTGTATTGCTTAGTACTCCATGTCTCATAAGTGGAAATATCTTTCTTTTTTTTTCCTTTTTTTGATGGTCACAAGTGGAAATATCAGTGCATTGCTTACATGATGGTAATTAGGCATTTGTTCACAAGGATAAAAAGGGTAGAATTGAGATCTTTAAGAACACTTAGTGGGAACGAAGAATTGAAACCCAATATTGCTTTCCTTTGTACAATTTCAATTCCTTTGAGTACAAGGAAGAATCTGACACACAGATGTACCAAGGGGTTGGTGGAGAAATTCTCCCTAAAAGAGAAAAAGGAAAATTGGAAGAAAATTACCATGCAAGCACACTGTCATCCAGCAATCATAGCTTTATAGTGTTTGATTTGATATTTTTGTCCTTTGTGAGTAACTGAAATACTTTTCCTTTATGCAGATTTTCAACCTCCTCGTCGAAAGGGAAAGCCTGTAGGAGTTATTGTTGGAGTCACAGCTTCAGTTGTGTGTGTCATCTTTGTAATCCTAGGTATCCTTTGGTGGAAAGGCAGTTTTCAAGGGAAAAGCAAAATGGACAAAGGTCTGCACAATCAAATATTCAAATTCCTGCCATTAAAGAAAAGAAACTATACAAATGCAAACAAATTCATAGATCATAAACATAAGAAATAAGCAGATGCGTGCACACACACATGCACATCTGGATGTTTGTGCACGTGAATTTTAAGAATGCAGTGACAAGCTGGAACAATTTTTTTACCTCCTTATTTACTATTGTGTGAAATCCCAATGATAAGGCTGAACTTCTTAGTCTAAAAATAAATATAAGCAATAACTTTTACAAATTTATCTGCACATTGTCTAACCTAACTTGGCGTCTGAACAGATCTGCAAGGTCTTGACTTGAAAACTGGTTCCTTCAGCTTAAGGCAAATCAAAGCTGCAACAAACAACTTTGATATTGCAAACAAGATTGGAGAGGGTGGGTTCGGATCCGTTTATAAGGTATTCGATTTTAGAAACTTGCCTTGATCTATTACTTTCTGAGTCAAATTTTTGCAGTCATACACAACAAATTATATATATATTTCATTGTTATTAAAAAGCAGGGCCATTTATTAGACGGCACCATAATTGCAGTGAAGCAGCTTTCTTCCAAGTCAAAGCAAGGAAATCGTGAATTTGTCACTGAGATTGGCATGATTTCTGCTCTGCAACACCCTCATCTTGTAAAGCTCTATGGATGTTGTGTTGAAGAAAACCAATTGTTGCTTGTATACGAGTACATGGAAAATAACAGCCTCGCTCGTGCTTTGTTTGGTATGTTTCAATTATACATCTTCTCTTCTACACTTGGTTTTTTGGTATTCTGTACATATAACATTGCTCATTTCTTTCTTTCTTTTGTTTGTGAATTTATATATTTATTTATTTATTGATTATCTAAAGGTCCAGAAGATTGTCAATTGAAATTGGATTGGCCAACGAGACACAAGATCTGTATTGGGATAGCAAGAGGTTTAGCATATCTCCATGAAGAATCACGACTAAAGATTGTTCACAGGGACATCAAGGCCACTAATGTATTACTTGATAAGGATCTAAACCCTAAGATATCTGATTTTGGTCTCGCTAAGCTTGACGAGGAGGACAACACCCATATAAGCACTCGAGTTGCGGGAACTTAGTAAGCCAAGAATGCTCTACGTATTTGGTAATAGAGTAAAATGTTTGTTCATAGTCAAAATTTAGGAAATTATTTCAATTTCACAACTGCTGAATTTTTCTAAATAATTGGTCATCTTTCATTTGAAGCCCCAGACTAAGTTTTAGTGCTAAGACCAAGAGCAATTTGTATTATTGGTTGTTATAAAAGCATTTCTACCTAGATTTTGTTTAGGACCATCACTTTGTGTAATGGTAAAAGCCTTGGGCTGCCAATGCAACCATTTAGTACGAAATGTCAAAGATTAGGTCTGTTGCCAGTCCATCCCTCTTGTGATTATGCTTTGGCAAGACTTAAATTAAGTTATGGTCCTTTTCCTATTAGGTGCAAGCCCATAATGGGAGTTATTTCATATAATATGTATTCATTTTAATTTTGATATTGCAGTGGATACATGGCACCTGAGTATGCAATGCGGGGCTATCTGACTGACAAAGCAGACGTTTATAGTTTTGGAGTTGTCGCCTTGGAGATCGTTAGTGGTAGGAGCAACACCAGTTACAGGCCAAAGGAGGACTGCATTTATCTTCTTGATTGGGTATCTCTTGGATTTTGCATTTATTATGTCTGATATTTTGATATCCAGTGCTCATGAAGTGTAATCACTGCTTTTACTAGTTGGGAACTTTAAAAATTCGAGATTTCAAATCTTTATAACCTTCTTCTGTTTGTAGGCACTGGATTTAAAAGAGAAAGGAAATCTAATGGAGCTAGTTGATCCGAGGTTGGAGTCAGAATTTATTGAAGAAGAGGTGATGGGAATGATCGATGTGGCTCTCCTATGCACCAATTACTCACCGACGCTTAGGCCTCCTATGTCTGCCGTGGTGAGCATGCTTGAAGGCGCTGCGGTTCAGGAGTTTGTTCTGGGTTCAAGTACATCCAGTGAAGATTTGACTTTGAAGGCCACAACGAAAATGAACCAACAGAAACAAGACCAAAACATGGGAGAGAGCCAGACTGGGAGTATACTCATGGATGGTCCATCGTCTGTTTCTTCAACCTCAGCCAGGGATCTTTACCCTTTCAATCAAAACTCCCAGTATTGGAGAAACAGAGGGTAGAGTAAATGTGCATCATTTTGATTGGTAAGCTATTTGTCTCATATTTACAATCTACTGGTTTGCAGCTTCTTTCTTCATTTGTTGTCTATACTTGAGCTGTGGTTACATAAGCTGTGTATATTAAGCTATAACAAATCCTGTGACAAAACTGCAATATATTCTACTACAAACCAGAAATTCTTATTATAACGTCAAGATTTGATTGGTTTGGATAATTTTCTCACTGTTGCGTATTTTGTGCAAAGGTTCGGTAAGTGATATGCAAGTCCCCTAAAGGTTTGTCTCAATTTATCTTAAAACTCTGGCATTGCTTAATTAACTGCTTATTTTCTGCTTTTAACCTACCACATTTTTAAGCTATTAATGCTTATGATATCCATTAAATAGGTAAGCTTTTGTCCATATATATCAGAGGAAGATAACTTACAAGGACAGTTGCTACTTTATCATTTGTAAGTACTACTTTTAGCCACAAGTACATAAAATAAAGCTTTGCAGATGATATATTTAGCCTCAAAGTTTAAGATAATCTTCATCTTTTTGTCATGACAAGGAACTTAATTATTGTATCTAGACACAATATGTTTATCTCCAAAACTTTAAAATAGTTTATTCAATTTTGTGATTACAACAACTATATTTATTTACTAAATATTAATTTTCCAGAATAAACAGACTTAATGTTGCTGTGAGCGATCAAGTACTCCCCTCAATTCACTTATCAGAAAGTACTTAATCTATAAGCGCAAGTAAGGGCAATGAAAATTAACTTGGATTCAAGTTCATGATGGGAGTGTGGAAATTTGGGCATACTTCATCACAGATTACCAAATAGATTCAAAACTTCAGCATTGCGACTTAACGCTGTTCTTTGAAAAGATCCAGTAAAAAATCGTGTCAAATCATCCATGAAACTTCCAACCTCTCCCAGATCACCAAAATAGAAAAACTGCAGCTTTAATCATCTATCCATGAAAACCATAAATACTAACTCTTTATGCGTTACACAGAAAAACTCTTAAAATCGTCAACTCCCTTGGCATCAGCAAACACCAGTGCCTACACTGGTGATAAATTAAATGGAGATGGTGAAGGGAGTTTTCTCCTCGGAGGCGATGGCTTCACAGGACGTGATGGAGCTGGTGGTGGTGGTGGTGGAAGCGGAGGCAAAGGAGTCAAATTAGCTGTGGAATCTGGTAATTTTGATTTTGAATTTATGGGGCTTAAGCTAACAAGTGTAGAAGCACTGTTAGAGATTGAAGGAAACAGGGAAGCAGAGTTGGAAGATGGGTACGATGGAGTACTCGATTTAAAGCTTCTTCTTCCACAGTTCTCTCCTTACCGGCGTTTGTGCTCCAATTAGTAAAGTACTCCATTCCTCCTACTTGAAACATCCTCCATTACGGATCCATTAAGCAGTCTTTCCCATCAGGAGAAACTCTTGGGAAGTAAAACTCTTCTTCTTCACGTACCCATTTCATCATTTCCGTAATGCTTCTTGAAATTTTGTTGGGAAATCGGTAGAGGTGGGTGAAGATTCAGTGAACCCAGTTTCTGATACGGTGAAATAGCAGTAACCCCATCGTTGACATGGCCTGAATGGGTGTTACTTTAGACTCCCATGGGAGTTCACCAGAGTATAGAGAAACTCGGAGTTACAGGCAGAGGTTTTTGGTAGCATAGGCAACTTCATTTTTGCAACAAAAAAAAAATGTCGAGAGGTTTTTATTATTTTTCAAATGTCAGGGCTTTAAGTGCAGAAGATATAACTGATAAACCTCAGAGGTGCAAGGGTAATTTCCCCTTCCACTATTTACTTTCCTTATGCGATGAAGGGACAGTTCGATGGATCATGAAGGAATAAGAATCATCGAAAACCCAATCCCCATTAAAATTAACAGACAGTGGTGTTTGGGGTTGAGGTTGTGTTGTGTGTGTGGAGCTAATTTACTTAGAATCAGTATAACTAACTTGAAAAAAAAATGGTAAAATTACTTCAACTTTAGGATATGATTACTTGTCATAGGGCTTTTAAAAGAGTTTGAATGACTTGGATATACATTGTAGGATTGATAAGAAGTTTACTTAAAAAAATTATTGTAAAATTTTCCAAGATAATATCAAGAGCTTGCAGTTTAAGAATCGCATGGTTTCGTGGATTCCAAAATTTTGAAGATCATGCCGTATTTTGACCAATGAAACCCAGGATCAAACACTTACTATAAGACCAGTAACTTAAGTTATTGATTAGAGTGTAACTTTGTTTTTTTTATACTATTAGAATGATGCTAGACTCTAACGCCTTGGATCCAAGTTTATTTAATAATTCATAAACCCAAACCATGAATGTTAACTTGTGTGTCAAAACATAAACTAAACCAGATAATAATGGTAATTAATTTCTTTTCTTTATTCAGAGTGAGACTTCAATAATAAAGATCTTCAAAACAAGCGTGGCATAAACCATCCAACATCCAATATAAAACCATCAATGAGTTCAAGTCTGATAAATGTCAACTAAAAATAATCCTATTACAACTCATAATTGAAATTCAATAGTCCTAACTCAAATAAAAACAACTCCTAAACCTACACAGTAAAATAATGAGCTCTCAATTATTTCAAATAAAATCCTTAATTCTCCAAATATTCATATTTAATTCTTTTTATTTATTTTCTTGAAAATTTGGGATTTCACGTGAACTTTGGCTTAGCACCCAATACTCACTACTGTACTATGTTTAGACACACTTTTAGCAAAACACAAAGACTCTTTTAATTAGCTTGCAACCTTCAAATTAGGTCAATTTCAGTTTTCGGGTTTAAAACAACATTAATCAAGAGACCCGACCCGACATAACCCATGCCCGCCGTCCACGAGTCATGACTGCTGGTAACATATATTTGTCACGTTCGGCGGAGATTCTCTTTCCCCTTGTCGTGGATTTCAATTATTTTAAAATCTCCCTCTCTGGAGATTCTCCTTCCCCATTATTCAAGTCCATTCTTGTAAACCTCTCGCTCTCTCTCTCTCTCTCCTTGGTTCACTGTCAGCCTACAGTGCAACATTCGTTTGTTAAATGCATCCAATCTTCCATTCTCTGAAAATGGCTCCAATTCTAAGACTCTCAGAGTGTCAGTAAGCAGCCACCATCTTCACAACTCTCCAAGCTTTCTCTCTCTATCTCTCTCTCTCTCTCAAGCTGACTGACATGGGAGCTCTTCCTGCTGTTCTGCTACTGGTTTCTCTCGTCCTCCAAGCGACTGCAAAGCATCTTAACAGCATTGGCGGATACCGACCGAGCGGCTGTGATCTCTTCCAAGGGAGTTGGATTTACGACCAATCTTATCGTCTCTACAGCACCTCAAATTGTCCCTTCATCGAAAGAGAGTTCGACTGCCTCAACAATGGCCGACCTGACCATCTCTATCTCAACTTCAGATGGAACCCCACTGCCTGTGCCTTGCCGAGGTTAATTACTCTTTCTCTCTCATCTTATCTCTCTCTACCATCTTACATGACCCGTCATGGAATCAGATGATTTGGAGCCACCCAATCTGCCGACCTGAAAAATCAAACGATCTGACGGTCGAACTGGTTAGGTCAAAAAGTTGACCGGTGGACCGTCGCTTTTGTTCCATTTGTTATACTTTTCTACGACTACACGACATAATCATGTAAGGGTAATGATAATATGGTGCACCGACTAGCATCTTCTTATGGTTGGTAACCGAGATTTTGGGTTGTTAGGGCCCTACAAGAGATTTTTTTGAAGCCTAATACAGCTGGGCTTTCACATCCAACCGACGGCAAGCCACAGTAAAGGACAGTGGTGTTGCTTTTCAGGGTACCCTACAAGCATGACGGGAGTTTTGTCTTTGTGATGCAGGTTCGACGGTCGTGATTTCTTACGGAGATTAAAAGGGAAACGCCTTATGTTTGTGGGTGACTCACTAAGTCTGAATCAGTGGCAGTCACTCACGTGCATGCTTCACGTGGCAGCGCCAGAGGCCAAGTACACCCTTGTGAGAAAAGATGATCTCTCCACTTTCACATTCCCCGTGAGTTCCTGGAACTCCAACTTGTTTTATGATGATAGTGCATGTACAGACATAATTTTTGGGGCCTATCAAAATGAATATTTCTTAGGTCCCACATTATTTCACTTGCTCCACCTGCTGTAATTAGAGCTGTAAGTTTTGCCCGGCCGGTCTTAAGTCCGTCCAACCCAACCCGAATAATAACCCGATCTAAGGTTTTATTTTGGGTTTCGGTTTGGGTTGGACTTGATTTTAGGCCGAAACTTGAGTTTGAGTTAGGCTTGGGTTTGCTCCTCATAGTCCGAAAAAAACCCAAAAAGCTCGAACTATATAAAGCTAAGGTTAAATGACTTACAGCAAATTCCATCTTCTTCATAAGTTCTTTCAAACTCCAAGCTCTTCCTCTCTATTTTTCCAATCAATTCCCCAACAGATAAGGTTTTATAGAATTGAGTATAAAGCTTCAAATCTAGAACTTTTTCAAGATTTAGAAAAGTTGATAATGTTGACCTTTGTATGGATAATAATTTGATATTTACAAAGGACCGCATTTTCAATAAGTATTTCTTTTATAATGTTGAATGTGTTGTCTTATAATTTGGTTAATAAATCTTAAAAATGTTATAACTTAAAATTTCAATTTTTTGCTTTTCTATATTAAAAACATTATAGACTTGTTGTCTTGCTATTATATTTCATTAAATCCTTAATAGATCCCATTAATTTGGGCCAACCCAAACCCAACCCAAATTCGAGAAATAATTTCAGGATTGGTTTGGGTTCAAGCAGTTTGGGTTTAGGGCGGACCAAGGTGAGTTTAGGTTAATTGATTTTAGATTGGGTTGAGCCCGAACTCATCAAAACCCAGCCCAACCCGCCCTACTTACAGCTCTAGCTGTAACGCCTCAATCCCACCAGCAAAAACATATTGTCCGCTTTGGTGTATTGGGTCTTAGGGGTTTGTTTTTGGGTTTATCCTAAAAGGCTTTGTTACTTGTGGGAGTTAAAAGTCTACATATATGGACCTTCATTTTCTCCACTACGAGTGTGTGAGATTTCAGGAGGATATGATGAATGCTGCTCGAGTTCAATTTTGAGTCCCTTCGACGAGTTTACATTGCGAGTTGACTCATTAGTTTTACAGGAGTACAACGCGTCGGTGATGCTGTCAAGGAATGCATTTCTAGTGGACGTAGTGGGAGAAAATGTGGGTCGGGTTCTGAAGCTGGACTCGATACAAGGCGGCAAAGCATGGGGAGGGATTGATACGTTGGTGTTCAATACGTGGCATTGGTGGCTCCACACCGGAAGAAAGCAGCCGTGAGAGCTCTGAACCAATTCAGTTGCTTTAGATTAATGGAGATTATTTGGTATGAAATGATGGTGGATATGCGTTGTATGCTGCAGATGGGACTTCATTGAAGAAGGAGGGAAGATATTCAAAGACATGGATCGGTTGGTTGCTTACGAGAAGGGGTTGAGAACTTGGGCCAAATGGGTGGAAACCACCGTCAATCCTGCCAAAACCACCGTCTTCTTCCAAGGGGTTTCTCCTGATCATATGAAGTAAGAGGTTTCTTTCTTTCTTTCTTTCTTCTTTTTCTTTGTTTTCCTTTAATGCATACTAGGGATTGCCCACGCTACGTGTGTAGTAAATTACGGAAACAATAATTTATAAATGTTTATGTAAGGCCTACTTAGGAAAACTCTTCACGTTAGAAGCAATAACCCAAATCACATGTCATTCCATTTGATTAATTATGTTAACGTGACGTAACAAATTTATAAGATAAGGAAAAGCTGAGCGACGTTTTGGGTATGGAATGTTAGACCCGAATCTTCCCTCCTTACTTTATATATTAATATAAGTGATATGACAATCATATTATGGAGTAGGTTGGTAACAAGAATCTCTCGAGTTTAATTTTTGAGGTAGGTAGTGATGAATAGAGGAATCACATAATTGATGGTTTTGAGGTAGGTGGTAATTTTACAGGCCGGGCTGGGCTTAACAAGTCACATAAGTACTTTTAGGGCTTTCCCGAGCCTAGCTAGGTTTTCTGCATTTTTTTTTTTTTTAATTTTTGGAAATTTTTATTAGAAAAGCACTTCAAATAATCGTTGCATACTTAAAGGTTTATTATGCTTATATTTTAATAAATTAAAGCAATTATAAATGAATTAATGTGACAAAACTAATATAAAATATGCATATAAACCTTAAGCTAATTTTGTACATGCAATGACATTTTAAAACCAGATATGCCAAGCCCAGGCCCAATCCTAATTATTTTGGGCTTTTAAACACCGAGCCAAGTAAGCTGGTAGGCCTCAAAACTCAAGCCTAAGGCCGGTTTGAACAGGACCAGACTCGTCGGGGCTAATGGGCCGGGCCTAGAATTGTCACTACTAACAGTTTTATTAATTTTCATGTTCTTGTCTTTGTAAAATCAGTGGAAGCGATTGGAACGAACCGAAGGCAAAGTTCTGCGGTGGTCAAACTGAACCGGTTTACGGGTCGAAGTATCCGGGGGGACCGCATCCGGCGGCCATTGTGGTGGACAGAGTGTTGAGCCGGATGACAAAACCGGTTTATTTGCTCAATGTGACCACACTCTCACAGTTAAGGAAGGATGGACACCCGTCGGTTTACGGTCATGGTGGTCACAGGGACATGGACTGTAGCCATTGGTGTCTTGCTGGCGTTCCTGACACTTGGAACCAACTCTTATATGCACTTCTTATTGGGAAGTAGCTCTTAGTTCAAATTTGTACCCAGAAAGATAATTACAATTTGGCACAAGGGGTTTTGAATTTCTAGGGTCTCAGGGCTTAAGGAAAGTTAAAAATGGCCCTTAAAAGATCCTACCTATTGTTGTCACATTGGCACAAGGAAATAAACGTTAATTTTCAATGCTTTAAGATTACTTTTTCCTAAATATTTTTACTATTATTTTTTTTTACCATGAAAATGAAAATGAAAAAATTGGCCCTCTCTTGGTAAACAAAACCTTAAACTTGGTTCCATACCAGGAACCTAAGCAATTTGTTTCCTGGAGATCCTCTATCTACACCCCTTATGTAAACCGTCCATGGGATTGTACTATGTACCCCTTAGAGTATTTAAGAAAATTACATATACACCATTCAAGGGGCACATGGTGTAATCCTGTGGAGGATCCACATAAAGGGTGTAGATCTACAAGATTTCAATTGGAACCTAAATAGCAAGTGGTTCACAAATCTAAACCGTATATAATGCAAGGTACGTCCTTTGGAATCACACTAATTAAAATGTGCGACTTTCCAAAATAATCCTTATATATCATTGTGAAGATTTTATAAAATGGTAAATGGTCAAACTTGCCTCAATTTTTTTTAAATTTCATTTCGTCTTTCCTAAACAGTACAGTATTGTACGTGCACCCCAGCTAATAGATTTTTAAATCCGAAAACAAGATATGATGGTTCTCTCAACCGTGGTAAGGCCTGACGGGCTTTTCTCTTTTTTGGAACTCAAGCGTGGTAAGGCCTCACAGGCTTTTTTGGATGGGCATTGTCTACAGCATGCGCTGTAGACAGCCCTTCACATTTGCTGTGTGGGGCTCCCCAAATGAATGGTGGGTCCCTCAAATAAATGGTCCCCCCTCAAATCGAACTTCCCAAATGAATGGTGGGTCCCTCAAATAAATGGTCCCCCTGAATGTGAGGGGGTTTATACGCATGTGCAAGGGATGTGAGTCCGGCTTTCTTAACACCTGAAATACGTGCGATATACGTGAAAATCACGTCAAAATCGGCTTTTGTACTGGAAACTTGATTGTAAACACATGGAAAATGGCAAAGGGGGGCCACACGGTTCAAAACAGAATCCGATGAATCGAGCGTTTATCCTCTGCACCCAATTTATCCTCTGCACCCAATTTCTCATGCACTCGTACACTTGTTTGTTGTGACTGTTGCGTGCATTCAACGAGAAACGAAATGTATTTTTAAGTGGGACTGGGAGGCACCAACTGGTGAACGGGTGCATAATAAATTGGGAAAATTTCGAATACGGGTGTCTTTTGAGAAGTAAATACAAAAACAGCCGTTGAAAAGTCTTTCCTACCAAATCATGCAAGTTTTCAAAACTATTTACCAAGTGGTCCAAAAATACTGTAAGCAGATTTCGCATACCCCATTTTGCCCTTCCCTCTTCGTTCGAAAAAAGCCAAGCCCTGTCGTTCTTAAAGAACGATTAAGCGCGAAACCGTTTGGAACTTTGAAGGCTTCCCTGAGCGACGGCGACCCATCATCCCGGCGTGAGAATCGACCATTGGCGCTTGCGATTGAGAAGGTTTGAAAGCCATTGTAACCCCTCTCATCTCTACCATCTCACGGATTCATCTGGTTCGTTTGGGGCTTGGTTCTGTCGAGCGAAGAAGAAAACGGCCGTGGAGGGTTTCAATCTAGAGGTTTGTCGCAGCACATTGATTTCGTGGAGGAATCACTGCAAGGTATGAACCGAACCGATTTTCCCTAAGCATAATCTTTTGTGAAACGTTTTTCTCCTAATCCGTGAGTGATGGATGTACTTGGGTTTCCTACACCATGTGAAAGTGACGAAGAACATTTGGATTACATTCATTGGAATCGCCTGAAGCTCATCGCGTTATTGATCGATGTGTTCGGGTAGAAGGCGATTAATCGAACAATGAACACATTGTTATTCCAATAAATCGAGTACAAGTCAATTAATCGATTAATGAACATATTTGGGGTGTTTTTCGTAATGCTGTGTTTAGTATAAAAATGTTTGTGGGTAGCATTTGGATTACATTCGTTTTAGTCTCTGAATCGATGCCTTCGAAATGGGGGTTGCTCAATAGTTCGATTAATCGAAATATGAGCAATCATCTCAATTTTCAATATGCTGTTTGTATTGCTCTTGAAATTTCAAAAATTTGAGTCCCTTGAATGTATCAAACTTATCGAATTTAAAAATTGGAAAACAGGCTTCTTCTTCTTTTTTCTCCTTTTCAAACACCTCCAAAAGACATCTACTTTCTTATCTAGTCTGTTAAGCAGGAAAATGTAAACCAGTGAACTCTAACTTGAAACTTGGCAGCCATATAGACTTCATCTACCAAGTAGTTCTTCTTGTATATGGCCTTTTAAAATTCTGGGGATGTGGAATCCCAACCTTAGGATATCAAAAATTCTTTAATAGCATGACAATAGAACAGGGCTAACATCCACAAACTTGCACTCCAATACAGCATGATTTTCAACTTTCAATCTTGTCTATCACATCTCCTATGGTGTTTACCCATTTAAGTATAAGCACTGGAAAGATTTTTTATTTGCCTTTTAAATCACTATCAGGCACCACAAATCATGCGATTACCTGATGTGAGTTGCAGTGCCATTTTGTATGGTCTGCAAGTGTTTTTGCCATCTACAGGCCATAAATAACCAAAGTGAACCACATCCTTACATCCTCACGGGATGAACAAAACACCATACACAAAACCATTTTTTGTTCTGTTATTTTATTTTTCCATTTGGGTTGGTTCCTGGACACTGAAATTGCTTCTGTGCATCAAGTCCCAACCCAAAGTGGGTTTCCATCAGGGTATTTACATAATAACATTGTATCCTTTGGAAATAACATTTCTTCAAAAAAGAGAAAGACTCAAGGAAATTATGTCGTAGCATAAGAATTTGAACGCAATTTGATCAAATGGAAAATATCTCTAGGTGTAAAATTCCAATGCAAGTTATGCATTAAGAATTAAAAAAATGCAGGAAAACAATTGTAGAGCTTAGAGTTTGACGACATTTCCAAAGATCTTGGGCATAGGGAAGATCATGAAATTGTGGTGAAATTTCCTAAATTCATGGAAGCTACTACCTATGTGTTGATGAATTTTTGAGAATGTTCTGTGTTTTGGCAATATACATCATTGTCAAATATGAAGGACTAGAGTTCTTCTTGAATCATTGTTTAGAAAAAAATTAGAAAAATCATTGTTTCTTCTCATTTTGTCAAACTTTTGCATTCCTCTGTTTCCTCATTGTCACCCTAGCAAAATAAGGTGTTTTATTTTGTTGCATTTGCCATTATATTTATTACTCTGGAAATAACACATTTCCAAAGCTTCATGAAATTGGGTTTACATGTTCACCGCCTTATCGAAGTTGATTAAGGTGCGCATGATATAGGTTTATATGGGTAGATAATTGATAGCCTAAGTTGTTATTTTGAGTAGTTTATATTAATCATGCATTCGTTCACCTTGTTAACATGTTGTCTGGAGTGCAGTATGGCTCAACCACCCCTAGAGAAGTCGTTGTTTTGCTACTTGCATGTAGGTGGAGAGATAGTTATAGAGCAAGATAAGTCTGTATCATATCAGGGGGGTCGTTTAGATGGTTTGAATATAAGTGGTAATACACAGTACGATGAATTTGTAAGTGATGTCAGTAGTAAATTTGGGATATCTTCAGTGGGTTTGTCTATGAAGTACTCTCTTACGTACGATAAGAGTGCTTTACTTCCACTTACTGATCAAGCAGGGTTACTTAACATTATCACCCACAACGAACGTTCTGCGAATGTGTACTTATTTAACGGTGAAGGGCAATTGCAAAGCGTTCAGTCTTCCAGAAGGTGATTATCACATATTTTGACTTACAAAGTTGTAGTGTTTGTTATCATACTAGTGTTTTAATACTTAAACTATTTTATTTTCTAGGATGACTAATTTAAGAAGTAGTGAACCGTTGGTTGAACCAATTGTGATCACATTTGTTGATCGGGGGAGTACAGTTGTTGGGAGTTGTATTGAACACAATAGGGCACCACTTGTGTCTAGCATGTGGCAATCAGAAATTATTGGTGATGGTCAGGTTTTTAGGAGTGGTGATGAATTCAGGCAAGTTGTCTACAAGCATGCCATTGGCAATAGATTCCGTTATGTGTTCAAGAAAAATAGTCGAGAATATATCTCTGCCAGATGTTCTGTCGAAGATTGTCCTTGGAAAGTTAACGTAGGTCATGTGAAACATACGGACTGCATGATGGTGCACAAGTTTGTGAATACACACAAACACTCGGCACAAGATGAAGTCTCAGTAAAGCCGATTGTGCGATCGAAGTGGATAGCTGGTGTTATTGAGAAAACAATAAGAGAGACACCAAATTACTTGCCACGACAAATTTCCAAGGACTTTCATAATGATCATGCGATGAATTTAACATACCAGCAATGTTGGAGGAGCAAGGAGAAAGTGAAGAGGAAGATGGATGGAAATGTGGAGGACTCGTACAAACTTATTCCATGGATGTGTCAACGCTTGATGGAGTCCAATCCAGGGACGGTGGCTTGGTGTACATCGAGTGATGAGGGGAAGTTTAAGCAGTTGTTCATTGCATACTCTTGTTCGTTGAGAGGGTTTGCAGTGGGATGTAGACCTTTACTTTTCATTGACGGGACCCACCTTAGCAGACTATATCAAGGAACGTTATTGTCTGCTACAGCTCTCGATGCTGATGATGGTATGTACCCGATAGCTTATGCAATTGTGACTGCTGAGAATAACGAGAATTGGCTATGGTTACTCGAACGGGTCAAGTATGCAATTGGAGGTCGAGCCGATGTTGTGATTGTGAGTGATAGGCATCAGAGTATTATCAATGCTGTGGGTAGCACATTTGGGTTTCAAAATCATGCTCATTGCTATCGGCATGTGAAAGAAAATTTCAGCAAATTCATTAATCAATTTCATCTAGGCAAAGCGAAGAAGGTGGCTTTGGGATTATTGGATGATATAGCTTATGCTCGGCTTCCAGAGGATTTTGATATGGCAATGGATGTATTGAAATCATATCCACCTGAAATGTTTGGTTGGGTGGAGCAAAATCATCCTCAAAATTGGGCAAATTCCTTGTTTCCTAAGAAGCGTTGGGATAAGCTATATTCAAATGTAGCCGAGTCGTTTAATGCTTGGATGTTGGAGGAGAGGAAATATCCTATCTTAAGATTCATTGATACACATAGGGCTAAGTTAACTAAGATGTTGGTAAGGAAGAAGAACGAGATCAGCACATGGGAGACACCTATCTGTGGTCGCATTGTGCAGAAAATTGAAGACAATATAGCACGAGGAGTGGGGTTGTCTGTAATGCAATGTGGTGAACATGAATATGAAGTCAGGCCATGTGATAGAAACATTGCTGTGGATATCTTGAGACGGGAGTGTACATGCAAGCGATGGCAAATGTCCGGCATACCTTGTGAACATGCATGTGCTGTTTTGCAGAAGAAATCACTAAATTTATATGAGTATGTGGAGCAGTGTTATCATAAGTGTACTCAAGAGCTGATATATGCAGAGTTGATGCATAGTGTACCAACACATGACATACCTAATGTTGTGGATATTGATGCGATATCTCTTGCTAACTCATCTGAAACACCAACAAGCATGCTGCCCCCTAAAACAAAGCGACGACCTGGGCGTCCTCGGCAGAAGCGCATAGAGTCTCAATTCCAAAACAAGCAGCCGGTCCACTGTTCCCGTTGCAATGAGGCAGGACACAACCGAGCTACATGCAGGGCCTCAATCTAGAGGTTGGTCTTGGATGTAGTTATCATAGAGGTAGCCACTGTTATTTTGTATGATGTAAATCTAATTCCATCTAGCCAAGTTACTTGTGGTAAGTAAGCTTTGTTATTAATAACAATTCTTGTAGGTTCAAGCTGTGTGTGCATGCGTTCGAACCCTTTAAAGTAAGCAAAGCGGAAGGCAAACAAATGTTGTATCGTTGAAAACTGCGGATCAATGAATGTTGGTTTGGAGACAGTAGGGAGGATTTGTTGTAGTTAATTGATATTTGGTTGGAGGACAATGTTAATTTTTATTTATTATTACTTCTTTATCATTGTTTTATTTGACGATGTGTTGTTGTAATATTAGAACCTTCCTGTGAAATGCGGTTAATTGATTACTATGTGTGGTCTTGCACATGCTTTAGCATACAGTTATTTTATCTTTGTTAGTCATGGACGAAAATGCACCTAGTCATGATGCTGGAGAAGCTTCTACCTCGGTAGCGAAGGCAAAACGACCTCCAAATCCTTGGGTTCTATTCAAGTAAGGAAACATGATCTTTGTTGCATGTGTTTGATAGACTTATCATAAACACTTAGTGTAATAATGCTTGTATTTGATGGATTTATTTTCTTGTATCCCATGTAGGTCTAAGTACATTAAAGAATGCGCAAGGGGTGGAGAACAAATAATGTTAAAGAAGGTATTTTTCCCGATTAGTTGCAAATAGATTTGACACGCGGTTCATGCCATTGTATATTTTCTTTGTAGGCTAATGACGGTGCCGCAGCAGTGTGGCGGGATATGGATGCAGAAGCGAGGCGGCCATATCATGAGCGAGCTGCCCAATGCGCAGCTGAATGGAAAACATCTCGGTCTGAAGCACCAAAAAAGAAAGCTAATCAGGTATGTTGTGCCACTTTACCATGCTTCCAATTTACGATTGATCATACAATAAAGCATATATAGTTTATTGTTTTTTTTTTGGTACGTCATTAGTACACGTGATATTGCAAACATGTATGTTCACTCGATGCTCTCCACTGCGATTCGTGGAGTGTTGCAACCGGTTTACGCCAGAACAGCGTTCAGTGGTAGAAGCCATTGGTTTTGGGTCCCTCCTCCATCTTCACAGCAGGTCCCTTAAGAGAGATTTATGTATTTGGCTTGTTAATCAAGTCGATGTACACAATTGTTGTCTAAAAATCAGAGAGTACTCCATTCCTATTTCTAGTTTAGATGTCAGTACCATATTGGGGATTAGTCATGTAGGAGAGCCAGTCAGCACTTCTGGACCAGATGATAGAGTGGAGGAGGTTCGTAGTATGTTTAAGATTGAGAAGCATGGTATTCCCCTTGCAGAGTTGCAGTCTAGGTTAGCTACCCCTGAGTGTGGCCCTGATTTTATAAGAGCGTTTGTTTTATTCGCACTGGGTTGTCTTTTGTACCCAAATGCGAACCTTTGTGCTAGTAGGAGTTTCTTACACACGGTGGTAGATGTAAATAGCTTGCCTTCCCTAAATTGGGCAGAGTTTGTTCTTCACCGCCTTATCGAAGAAATCAAAGTAGTTCAGTTGAAGAAAAAGCAATGCATAGGTGGTTGCATTTTGTTCTTGCAGGTGAGATCTGTTAATTCGAAGTATTCACATTACTTTTGCATTTTGTATATTTTCTGAATATACAAACACATATCCATGACGATGGTTCCATTGCTTGGCTTCATCTTTTCCAGTTGTTCTATTATGAGCGTGTTCTTCATGGCCCGCCGAACCCAGATAGACGATTGCCACTTTTGTTGTTTTGGACAAAAGAGCGTTTGAAGGCACGGGAAACCGTAGAGAGGAAAGCCGGTGGATTCGGCCTCGAACGGGTTTACTTTACTTTACATTGTATATGCTGGCTCAGGTTGATGCATTATACAACAAGGTGAATTAATTGTGAGCATGTGTTTTGCAGGTAAATTTGGAGGCATTGATGTCTGACACCGGTTTTGGAAGTTCCGCATGCAGAAGCGAATTTCCATCAAAAGCGCAAGTATGGATCCGCTCCCCTCTTCACAATTTTTGACTTATAACGACATTGGAATGTTGTGTTTACTTATTTTCTATTTTGTAGTCCACATCGGAACGGTTAAAAGAGGATGTTCCAGTTACCCCTGAAGATATGAACTCTGAATTTCCTATTATTGACCCTGTAAGATATAGTTCATACCTCATCTAACCGTTAATCGCCAATTTCCATTCATTACAGTCCTATTATTGACCCTCTAATGCAACCAACTCTATCATTCTCCTATTTTTAGGATGTGGCTGGTCGGCTGGTGCACATGCGGAAAGAGTTACAGATAATGAATGATGCATATCGGACAACCATCAGTGCTGTACGAGATGCATATGGAAGCCGCGATAGTATAGCTGATAAAGAAAGCTAGTTAACTGAGATGTTATTACATTGGTGAGAGTCTGTAATTGATAAAAGGAGAGGCTAACATGGAAAAGTAAGAGATGTATGGATGGTTAACAATGTTTTTTGCCAGGTTGTACATTCAAAACAATTAATAAATTGATATTATTTTTTCTCATTCTAACACTCAAATACCTGAATCATTGTTTTATGAACTCAAAATTCATAGACCTCTGACAAAGGGACTAAACATTTGCGATCATTAATTACTAAATTGCTCATCAAAATACTGGTTACTCTAACATTTTGTTATGATTAACCCAAAGTCATCTTATGCAATTGATGATGTGGTGCACCACAGCAAAAAAAACCAACCCTGGAGCTCATCGATAAAATCTAGATGCATCGTAAAATCAATGATTAATAGTTAGTAATAAACGATTAATCGGTTACCATCGGTCGCTATGAGCCCAGTTGTGCATCGGCAATTATCGATTAATCGGAAGTTCATCCTGAAATTAGTCTCAGGAAAACGACACGCTGGAATTTGAATCGGAACGTGTCCGATGAAGCAAAAATTCATGATTCGTCGGTCATTAAATACGATTAATCGGTTACCATCGGTTGCTATGCGCCCAGTTGTGCATCGGCAATTATCAATTTATCGGACCTTAGTCTTGAAATTTGTCTTACAAAAACGACAGTCTGTAATTTGAATCGGCTCTTCATCGATGAATCAAGAATTCTTGGTTAGTCGGTGATTCGTTACGATTAATCACGTATCCTCGGTTGCTATTTGCCCTGTCCTGCGTCGGCAGTAATTGATTTATCGATCCTTAATCCTGTAAATTATCTTAGAAAATAGAGACTCTGTACCTTGAGTCGGCACTTCGCCGATGCATCAAACATTAATTGTTAGTCGGGCATCCGTTATGATTAATCGGTTAGCATGGATAGCTAATAGCCCAGTTTTTCATCGGCAAATTTCGATTAATCGAATATTAATCCTGCAATTTTGCCTCAGAAAACGACAATCTGTAATTTGAATTGCCAATTATCGATGAATCTATATATAAGGGTTAGTCGGATATTACTTACGATTAGTCGGTAATCATCGATTGGTACCCAGCATTGGTGTGTGTTGTGGACACTTCCGATTAATCGACGAATTTTATTCGAATCGAATTCTTCATCGAAGATTTAAGAAGCGATTAACCGTTCCTGGGATACAATTCTAGAAATCGAAGGATACATTTTATATTCATGGGATACAATTTCATTATTCGGTGGATACACTTTTTATTCGTGGGATACAATTACGGACTTCAGGGGATACGTATTTTTAATCGTTGCCAATTCGCGAAGTTCAGATGGTATCCCACGATTACTACACTTATATCCGACGCGTACTTGGGAGGAACTGTCGATTAATCGATAGAATAAATTTCGATTACTGCCCTTCGTGGGATACAATTTCATTATTCGGTGGATACACTTTTTATTCGTGGGATACAATTTCATTATTCGGTGGATACACCTTTTATTAGTGGGATACAATTACGGACTTCAGGGGATACGTATTGTTAATCGTTGCCAATTCGCGAAGTTCAAATGGTATCCCACGATTACTACACTTATATCCGACTCGTACTTGGGAGGAACTATCGATTAATCGATAGAATAAATTTCGATTACTGCCCTTCGTGGGATACAATTTCATTATTCGGTGGATACACTTTTTATTCGTGGGATACAATTTCATTATTCGGTGGATACACTTATTATTCGTGGGATACAATTATGGACTTCAGGGGATACGTATTATTAATCGTTGCCAATTCGCGAAGTTCAGATGGTATCCCACGATTATTACACTTATATCCGACGCGTACTTGGGAGGAACTATCGATTAATCGATAGAATAAATTTCGATTACTGCCCTTCGTGGGATACAATTTCATTATTCGGTGGATACACTTTTTATTCGTGGGATACAATTACGGACTTGAGGGGATACGTATTTTTAATCGTTGCCAATTCGCGAAGTTCAGATGGTATCCCACGATTACTACACTTATATCCGACTCGTACTTGGGAGGAACTATCGATTAATCGATAGAATAAATTTCGATTACTGCCCTTCGTGGGATACAATTTCATTATTCGGTGGATACACTTTTTATTCGTAGGATACAATTTCATTATTCGGTGGATACACTTTTTATTCGTGGGATACAATTTCATTATTCGGTGGATACACTTTTTATTAGTGGGATACAATTACGGACTTCAGGGGATACGTATTGTTAATCGTGCCAAACAACATGGTCTCCAAGGTCCAGTTGACTCTACTGTCCGTTCAATCCCTCTCTCCAGGACCAACATCCAACTCATGTATTGAGATCCGTTGCCTCATCAGCGTACGGACACCGGGAGATCATCAAGCTCTCAGCAAGAGCATGAGGCATGTGCAGCACCAGAGGGGCCCCAGCTACCATCAACATCATCCATGCCTTCTACATCATCCGTACCAGATCCACAACGTGCACACCGCGACAGGCATCGAGGCCCCGGTCATCTGCATGGAGAAGCGTCGACTTCACAACCACAAGCTAACGAATTTGCAGTTTTCAAGGAGGAGGTCAGACAGGAGCTTGGAGGGTTGAAGCGACTAGTGAAGCGGGTGTTGCGGGTGGTGAGCCACATTTATACCTGCCAGAGTCAACAGGAGCCATCGCTACCACCTTTGCCAGAGTCCGATGCAGATGATGATGCAGGTGCAGGTGCAGCAGCAGAGGAGGCTGTGTAGTTCATGTCAGTGAAGATGTGGGAGATGTTTTTTTTTTTGTTATCTTCACTTGTTTAATTCATAACTTGACTTTTTTAACTTTATGACTTTTTTTTATGTTCCCCCGCATGTAAGCAATATAATGTGGTATGTTTAAATGGGAATATTTATGCGCTATCAAATGGATCTTTTGTTTATGTTGGTGTCTTTAATTTTAGCTGGACATTTGTCCATTTGAAATGTTTAAGATTAAGACATCGATGGATCGGAATATACATCGATTTATCGGAACATTAATCGGAATTTGCATGATTAAGGATCGCGACGCAAAAAGTAGAAATTCGATTCATCGGAAACTAATCTCGATTGATCGTTGAAATATCGATCAATCGGTAAATTATCAATTTAAGAAATAGAGCGCGCCCTTCAGTCTCCTCACCATGCAGGATTAACCCTCGACTAATCGATTAACGACGATTATCCAATTTGGCCACTGCATGTACATATTTACGATTAATCGAAATGATTAACGATTAATCAAAGTAAATCAGATGAATCGCGAAATTGCCGATGCAAAATACAGAGTGACCTTTTTCCAGGGGTTTATGCAGGATTAACTATCGATTAATCGAAACATTAATTATGATTGAGCGCAATTACGATTAATCGATTCAAAGTCAAGCAGATGAATCGCGAAATTGCCGATACGAAATACAGAGTGACCATTTTCTGGGGTTTCTGGGATTTATGAGTGACCGATTAATCGATTTAATTACGATTGATCGTAATATTATTAGATTAATCGGAACTTTGTGATACCCGCTAATGGTCATCTGGAGCATTTCGATCGATGAACCTACGGTTAATCGGACTTGTTATCGATTGATCAATATTGGTCATGCGCTTAATCAAAATAATAACAGGTTAATCGTTTTTTCAGCGATTAATACAATGCCTTCATTACTTGCTACAGTATGCTTTGAACTGTAAATGCACGTTGAACAAGACATATATAAACACCAAAACTTTCTAAGTACATGAAGTTCACATCACTCCCAAAAATGAAAAAAACCAAAACATAAAAAAGAATTTGATATTCCTATGCATATTGTAAAGTACTTTATGTTCCTATGAATACAAAACACTATACAACCCCAAACATGGAAGTGTCTTCTCCAAGCATCACCCAATCTGACGATGCAACACCTTATCCTTTAACCTGTTAGTTGGATCCAACACCAAATCCGCCATCACCTTCTTCCTAAAGTACGGGATATTATCCTGCTTCATAACAAGTAATGATATTAACTTAGCATCAAACAATCATCTATAGGATAATAAATGCATATGATGTAATTAAGTTCTGGAAAAAAAAAGCATGTCTGTCCAAATTGAGGGTTTAGCACATGCCCATCCCAAAACTCCATAAACTTCAACACAAAAACACCACAATCATACCTACATCACAAGTTCGGGGTAAACAAAACATAAACGTATTAGAACAGTGTAGAACACCAATCATCCACAAAGACATTATCTTACCCGTTCTTTTGATGAGGCACTGATGCATACTCCCTATGCCATGATGGAATCCCAAACGGTCTTGCGTGGACAAATGTCTCAAACAAGTCCTCAAAAAATTTTGCCTGCCAAATTAAAATATCTTGCACTATAATCTAAGTCAAACACTTCCACGACAACATAGAAGGATGCTTAGCAAATATAAATTACAAATTAACAATGGAAACGCAAACCTACAAGTTTATTAACCGCCTCCCCTTGCAAACCTTGTCTAGAACTACTATCCGAGTCCAACAATTCAAATCTTTTTCCTTTCACATTCAATACTACAAGGAACCAATGGTTCCTTTGGCATACTGGTAGAAAAATCTACATAAAACATTAACTATTAATTAGGAGGAGAAGCCCAATCTAAACATGTGATTGGAAGAACTTGCAAAAATTACTGAGAGAAGAACATTATAAGACAACATGTTTTTTATTTCCATAAAAAAAAATACTTAATTTACCATTTTACATTCACGGAGGAGAAACCCAATTGTTTTCAGAGAGAAGTACTTCTTATACATCGTATCAATCTCCTCTTTGCCGTTTATGATTATATCCTATGATTTACAATAGAATTAGAAACGCATGTGCATACCTTATTACACAAATTTAAAGCAAGCTAAAATAGTCAAATATGCTTACAGTGACAACGGGAGAACAATAATGTTTTTTGACTCCTGATGAATATAAACCTTGTCGGTTGATAAGGCAAATAGCATATGCTGCTATTACCTATATTACATAATACATAATAGATATAACCGTTAATATGATTGTGGAATTAACTAGCTATACAACGAGATAAAACTAACATACCATGCTACCGACCCAACATCCATCTGCCAAGCAAAGCATCTCTTCCACTGTAACATGCATTCCAATGTAATCCACAACAACCAAGCTACACAATAATAAGAAATTCATGTCACAATCGAAACACTACATCGAGGGAAAACTAATTGTGTTTTCCGTCAATCTGGCACACAAATATAAGCATCTCCACACATTAACTTCATGTTCTCTCAGAAACAATATATATAAAGAATTACTTACTTTGTTGAACGCAATTCATTTACATATTCGACAACCCGCTTTTCATTAGGCTTCAACGGAGGGAATTTGTGTTGGACAACGAACGGAGAACACAAATTTTTGGGTTTCTTAATCATTCGCTTGAATTTACTTGAAGAAACAACCTTCGGTTTTGGTGACGCGATCTCATCAGCAACTTGCACTGGTGACCCTTGCTCATCAGCAACGGCTTCAACCGGTGATGGTGATCGTCTCAACTCATGGGATGAACACCAATCATGGGCTGAATCCGGCTGTTCACCATGGGTTGCTGTGTCTCCGCGTCTCTGGAGGTACAACTTCAATTCCGTGCAATGACGCTGCATCTCTTGAGCAGCAGCTGCCATCCGGTCCATTTGTTCCTGCAATATCTGTATCAATAATCAAGTGTTAAAATTAGATTCAAGTGTGAATATAGAATACTAGTTAACCACCTCACAACTTTGTGCTTTCTCCCACCTGAAATAGATTGCCAGGCAATCCATCCGTGCTTCTGTCATTTCCTCCACTTGCCATGTGTGTGTTGGATAACTCTGTCTTCCTTAAGGCTTATCTACATTTCATTCACCAATTTCAAAAATTTGTTTTCCTCAATTTTCAGAATAGGGCACCACATCGCATTAATAATAGATAAAATAGCCGTGTCGAGTTAACCATTCAAAGCACTTAAACTTTTTATAAATATTTCATAATTATGAACAACACACCAAATAACATTGAACAATAGGTTAATTAACCCATTAATGGAACTATTACAATCTTATTTTACAATGACCAACTTGACCATTTCATTGTTAGATAAAGCCTAAATTACCTAGCCATGATATTGGTTAAATAACCCTACAATTATATTTCTCTTAAATGACATATAGTTTAATATTTCCAATTTCTAGGTTTTTGTCAGCTAAAGTGGCCTTGTTATGCCTTCTAACTCATAAATTTTAAACAAATGTATTTAATTTTTTTTTAAACTTCGACATTATCTCTCTTACCCATTAAGAGTCAACATGCTACCCACAAAAATCTTTATACTAAACACAGCATTACGAAAAACACACCAAATGACATTGAACAATAAGTTCATTAATCAATTAATCGACGTGTACTCGATTTATTGGATGAACAATGTGTTCATTGTTCGATTAATCGCCTTCTAGTCGAACACATCGATCAATAAAGCGATGAGCTTCAGGCGATTCCAATGAATGGTTTTGAGGAAAACCGATTAGGGAAAATCGTTGATAACCATACCCAAAAACGATTAGCCACAATAGATTCATACCTTGAGGAGATTCGTCCAAAACCCTTACCAATGCAAACGTTCCATTGCTGAGTTTCGTCAAAACCCTCTACGGCCCTTTCCTTCCCCAAAAAACGCAAGCTAAACCAGGGCCATGGACATGCTTCGCGGTTTCGAGGTTTTACTGTATATTCCTTCAACCGAACATGTTTCGCGGTTCCACTGGAGATGGGGTTTCAAGAGGGGCTTCATTCAACCGGAGAAAGTTTCGCCATCGAGATGGGGTTCCCACCTTCGCTGCTCGCTCGACGCTTCAGAGAACCGGGGTTTCAATCGAACAAAGAGGGAAGATCGAACGAAGAGGGAAGGGCAAAATGGGGTATGCGAAATCTGCTACAGTGTTTTCGGACCACTTGGTAAATAGTTTTGGAAAGTTGTATGATTTGGAAGGAAAGACTTTTCAACGGCTGTTTTTGTATTAACTTTTCAAAAGACCGGGTGTATTCGAAATTTTCCATAATAAATTCGGTGCAGGCGATCTCTTTGGACGTAACGCGTTACCGGTGGCTTCATTTTCACCTCCCGATCCGCCGAACTTTGGTCTATCCAGTCTCTTTCAAAACTTTTTCTTGTCTGGCGTATGTTTTTTTTTTTTTTTGGGTCTGGCGTATTTGAACCATTCGATCGGCTGGAAAGAAATAATGACCCGAGGCTATCTATTCCTTGTGGGGTTCGTTAGCCTCCACGTGATGATCATTGTTAATCGGTCTAATTATCAATGGGTCTAATTATCTAATGATTGAATTGTATTAGTGGCTAACATAACTTATTAGAATTTTCCCTACTTTTATAACTCTTAAGATTGTGTTTAGAGCATTGGATTTGGCGGAGAAAAGAAAAGAAATCTAAAATAAAAAAGAAGAAAAGAGAAAAGATAGAAAAATATTGATTTTCTTTTCCTTTCTTTTGTTTAACTGAGATGAAAAATAAAAAGAAAAAATATATATATTTTAATAAGATGATGGGTTGAGGGTGGTAGTGGTAGCTAGGTGAGTGGATGGGTATTGATGAGGTGGTAGCAGCAACGACGGCGATGATGGTAATGGTGGTGAACAAGCAGTGATGGTAGATAGTGGTGGTAGTGGTGTGCAGTGGTGGCGACATTAGTGGGTGGTGGTGGTGGTGGTGGGATAGTTGTAGACCATGGCGAGGTTGTAGAAATTGCGGCGTTAGTGGGATGGGTTGTGGTGGTGGATGGTGGTGGTGGTAGTGGTGGGATGGGGTGGTGTGAGTAATAATAAGTGATAATGAACTTTCTTTCAAAATCTCTACCTTTCCAAAGAGAGAATTTTTTACATTGGAGGGAAAGAGGGAGAAAAAATTTGGAGAAAAAATCTCACTTCGTTCATTCTAACCAAATGAGAGTTTCTCTTTAAATCCAAAGTTCCAAACATCTATACTATTAGTAAAGGGAAGAAAGGGGATATTCCCTCCATATTCTGGTCTCTTTTTTTTTTCAACTATTACCTTCCCCAATTAAAACAATCCAAAACTATAACCATTCCACTAATCTTTCTATGTTTGAATTTAAACCCTACTTATATGCTACAATTAAGGGTGATGACGTACCGGTATACGCGCACGTTCCACCTCTAATAACCTTAAAGTCCTTAAATTTGTGCACAAGTCCACTTATAACGTACTATTTTCTCACTAGTACGTTTTGTGCGCATGTCCCCTAGTGAGAGCTAACCTAACAAAATGTACTATTTTCTTACTCAGTCACGTATCTTTCGTTATCGATGGACCTTCCTTCCAACACTAACTTAATTCCATATATAATAATCTTGAGTCAAGCTCCTTTACATCCTTGCAACATGATAGAAAATAATCACCTAAAATATTAATATGCAACGGATTTAAATCCTTTATGGACAAGCCCATAAAAGATGCTCGTCTCTAGTTGGCCGTTAGATGATTGCCATGTCAGCAATCATTTGCAATAAAAAATGATATGAACTATTTGAAATCAAATCATTCAAATGTTTAAAATTATTGCTGACGTGACAATCATCTAACGTCTAATACCCACCTTTGGATATATAAGTTCTCCTTTTTTGTGTCCTTAGTGAGATAAGCAAATGCATTACTTTCTTAAAACTTCGATCGGTTTGAGTTATTTAGTGGATTTTTATTGTCCATGTATATGATATATATCTATCTTTATTATTAATAAAGAGAAGAGGGGGAATATTCCCTCTAGATTCTATTCTCCCTTTTTTTTTCTTTTTCTAAACATTGCTCTCCCAAAACAAAACAACCTCTCACATGTTCTCACGAATTTCTACAAACCTATATATAAAAGGGAGAACCCTCGCTACTTTCGTCCCACTTATCGAACTGACCGATTTACCCTCCTCGCCTCCTATATTCACCGTATTAAGATCGATATTTGTTCATATTCCAGAAATGGGTTTTGTTAAGCCTTCTTCCCCAAGTTACCATCGGTTTCGTCCAACTCTTGCCAGGACCAGATTGCCCTTCATCTCCTAAGTTCTTTACGGAATTAGAGCATCGTTCCTTCTTCTTCCGCAAGTTATCGATAGGCATGGGCATCATTCCAACTTAAAAGCTCCTGTAGCTGCGCAGACGAAACCACATTCGCTTATTGGCCGTGGCTATACAGCAACTGCCAATTCCTTCTTCCCATCTTCTCCGTTTCTTGCAACCTCCCATCTTCTCATCGGAAACCCCGTATTGGAGTCATCATTAGCAACCTCCCTCCTCCATTGGGTGGCAACAGTTGGCTACTGTCAGGACCCTCTTCTTTACTCCTTGTTACTTTTCTAGGCAGATCAGGGGGTTTCTGACGTAACCTTCTCTGCTTTGCTCGTTTGAAACCCTTATTTTTGTCTGTATGGTGAATGTTCTGAGACCCATAGCCATGGCTCCCCTGTTTGTGCATCTCCTGCTGCTTTGGCTTTCCTTTGCTTTTGCTGGCCATGATTATGGTCAAGCACTGAATAAGGCCATTCTCTTCTTTGAAGCTTAGAGGTCTGGTTGCCTTCTTAGAACCAGCGAGTTAACTGGATATCTGATTCTGGTATGCATGATGACAAAGCTAGTGGGGTAAGCTCTTGTCTTCCTACATTTTGTGAATTTGTTCCTTCTTTTACTTGTCGTTTTGCTTTAACTGTTTTTTGCTAGACATGGCAGCACAAAACGATAGTAGAATTACTTATTCCCCAATTTTTGCTCTACCATTCTCTTTTGAGTTAATGCCAAATACGAATCCAATTGTTCATCGACGAATTTATGATTTACCTGTAGTGGTTCGATGTACCTGTAACCTTCGTCAGGCAGGGAAGAAACTACTAAAATTTGGGCCTCGGAAACACGCTAGAATAGCACTGCAAAGTCCTAGCTGGGCAACTAGCTAAACGTTTGGAATCATCAAGGGGGTGCCTGTGTTACATCTCGGCTATTTGGGTTGTGCCAAGTACCCTCCTGAATAAATGATACCATCCTTTTCGTGACTTGTTCTCCATGTTGGGCAGTTCTACCACAAGCAAGCAGTTCAGACAAGATGCTCCCAACACTCTGCATCTATTTTGTCCTTCTCTTCTGCAATGTCATTCCGACCTCTGGCCGTAGACTCCGAAAGAGTTCTTCCCCGAAGTGTTTTCTGGTCTGAAAGAGGTATCCAAGAGTGGCTTCTATGGACGAATTCTTCTCTTCTGTCTCAGGAAATTAGGGAATTTCGTAGACCCTTGTCTTTTTTCCTTTTCGTCTTCTTCTTCGGAAGAGAAGTGGTTTTCCCTCTAATTGGCGGATTATTTTTTTGTTTGGTTTCGGGAATAAGCAGTTCTCAATGTAAGATCTGGTGCAATTTGTAAGGATCCATCGTCGGTGTCGTTATTGTGATATGAGTTGTGTCTGTGAACCGTTCTTGGTGTTGGGAATTTGTTGCTTGCCATAAAGCAATGTTTGCTTAGCTGTGTATCAAGGCAAACGGGGCATGGGTTTTAAGAAAAATGATGAGGAGAAGACGGTCTTATTCTTGCTGCTTGTTACAGTTCTTGCTCCGGTTGTTCTTTATACATAGATATTCAGAATTTTCACAGTTTCTCCCCGTAAGTTTCAATGAAGAATTGAAGCATGGAAGAAAGCAAGAAAAAATAAAAGGCATCGTTTTTTTATATATGTTTTATTTTTCTCTTTTCTTTTTAAATCAATCTATTTCTTTTATTATTTTCCTCAGATAGAAATGAATTTATTGAAGATGTTTCAACTATGGTCATTAATTTTTTCTTTTTGACCTATCTGGAGATCTTATGTCAAGTTTCATTTTATTTCTTGGAATTTATCTTTTTTTTTGGTCTCTCTTTTACAGACTTTTAGACGCTAGATCAAGCAATTGAATGTCCTTTCGTGGGTATTTGTCGATGGTATTCTCCTTCTAATGCAAGCAAGCTACCGAATTTCAAGTGTATTTTATTTAAATTTATTTTCTAATCCTCTTCTAATTAATTGTAAGTAATATAAGATGCCTATAGTTGAATGAATGTGTTTGAGAATTTTGATCTTGATTTTCCGAAATCGTGTGATACTTGAACTTTGGCTACCATATTTATTTAATAAACGGTTCTGATGATAAAGGCTTGTAATCCCTTCAGTCTCCTGTTCTGGTTCCAATTTGATTACGGGTAATATGAGATGTCCACATGTGCCTGGGTTGTGTCTCGGTTGCCATTGTGAATAAAAGCCTTGTTAATGACCTTTGCAGGTAAAGAAGTAAAGACAACACAAGGCACTGGGAGTGTTGCCTCTCTATCGGTACATCATTACCTAACTTTTAGGTATGCCTTTGATCTATCTCTTGCCTACCCAAGATGATGTGTGAATGGAATAGAGATATTTGTTAAAGTTGGTGTTACATTTTCCCTTCGCTTGATTTTCATTTCAAATATTTTAATATGTGTGCATTTGTGTCGCTATATACATACTCATAGGTTTATTTTTAAATTAAATCTGAATAATGAAATTTGTCTTCACTTCTACCACTCAGCTCGAAGAAGTCTTATCTGTTTCTATGACAACTTCAAAGTTCAAACAGTTGTTGTTGGTGTAATAGCTCCTCGTCTATGTTATTTCCTTTTTATAGTTGGCTATAACCTTGGTGATTATTAAGCAGGCCTAATACTTTATATACTTGAATCCAAGTGTTTCTAAGATCTTGATGTCTGCAATGCACGTTATTTTTCAATAGTCAATATTCAGAACTGAATGTTGTAGTTACAAAAACCTTTGTTCTGCTGCTGCTAAATGCTCTTTTTATTGTCAGTTCTACTTTTCCTGATTTAGGTAGGTATGATGCAATAATTCTTTGTTATCATCAATGCAAGTGTACTTTTACAAAGGTGATGTTGTAGTTTTTCATCCCCAGGCCTGGATCAGGTTAAATGAGCAGCAATTAGTGTCTCCTTTAGCTATATACTTCACATAATTTTATATGAACTTCAAATCTACAGATTTCAACTCTGAAAATCCAGATTTATAACCAATAACATGGGTGTAAGTGTTTGATAATTGGCAGCTTGATGTTACTGGATGTGTTGCTAGAACTACTACACGTATGAATGAGTACTTGTGATCTCCTCACGCCATCCTTCATTTTGACGCTGAGGATGCATTTTATCCTAGCCTATGACTTCAATGTATGTGTGTATGAGTGTACATCTAGGTGCTAATTGAAGTTGGAATCATAAAATTATAATATTCAGTTTTACATGAGCCAGCGATACAAGTTAGACTATAAATAATTTATTTTGTTGTAGAGTCTAATTTCATTGAATGCTAACAACTATATCTAATATCTACGAGCTTGCTTTCCGTTCATTTACTATTTGTAAGGGTTACTCACTCTTCGCACTCATTTATCTTAGATTCTTTAATTGTGTTCAACCTATGATTGTCTTTCTTCATTTGATGCTCTCTGCTCGATACTTAATTTTGTAATTTATGTTTTTATTTGAATAGTAATTAAGTTAGTTTGCTCTATTCTTTTTCCAACTATGAATACGATTGGCAAATGTGAAAAATACAAGGTTATTTTTGTGTAAATCATTGACTTCTTGCTCTTTTCCTTTTTGGTTGTATTAATGGTAGAGGAAGAGCACATGCTAGCTCTGAAGTTGAGAAAGGGTGGTTCGTGAATTTACTCATATCATCATTTTTTTTACATTATTACTAGCTTTGCTTATGATAACTTCATTCTAGAAACACGTATACAACAGCACAGGTTCATTAAACCATTTATTATAATCATTATTATTTAAACTAACATTTGCAAATTCATGGTACTTTTGTAGGCTCAATAGGAAATAACAATTGCTTGTGTGATATTTGCTCTCATAATTCAAAAATAATAAAAATTAGAGATTTAGTCAAGTTTATATGGCTCTTGGGTTTAAATGATGAAGTTTTGTATGAGATCTTTTTAGTGCACATTAAATGTTATATGTCTGTTACGGTGCACTATAATTCTTTAAAAGGAAATATGGTCAGGTGGATTATAACTGGAGGAGCAATTTCATTCTTGTGATATAAATTTTTGAGCACACGTTGTTTATCTTGCTCTTTCCTTTTCTAACGATATCAATGTCTTACTCTTTATAATGAAATTATTGCTGTCATTAGTTCACTATAAAGTTAATTGCTTTTAGTTGGTCATAATGTTGTACTTAAGATAAATCCTTGTCAGATTGCATCATTGAGATGTGTCTATTTTCATTGTTTCAAATGTAAGCAAAGAGAAAGAGCCGAACTGATCCATTGATCATTTTTTAAGTTAGTTGTTTTGTCTCTTGTTTGACTAGAATTGCTTGCTTATAAGGTAACAAAAGTTGGGCCTTTATGTCTCTCTACTAGGAAATTTCTTTTATCTTTCCTAATTGTATGTTCATAATCATAGGCTTATCTTTTTTGTTGTTTGCACTTAATGGAAAACTATGCAACGGTTGAATATGTGGGAATACACTTAAATAGAAATTTAATACATACACTCCCAATATATTAATTTCAAGTTAATTTGATAAATATGTTGATGGATAATTAAGTGAGTTATTGGTGCGAATGGAGCTGAACAAGGCTGTGGCTTGTTCGATGGCATCGTAATTGGATTTCTCTTTTTGTTTAGCTGTTATTGTTTAATAGATGATGCTATTTTATTATTTTGAAATAGGTTATTTGTTATTCAACAATCAAAAAATTGCCATGTTTTAACGGACATATTTCCCTGATGTCTTTTTATGGTATCCACAAAAATTTCTCACAGGTTTTGAATTGTCCAAAATTTGATAATTTGAGCCATATAAGGATTAAAGTAGATGCACCACAAGATATGGTTTGCAACATCAGTTTATGATTATGTATTACAAGTCGAGTACTGTACGTGTTAACCTTGTAGTGATGCCCTTTGTTGAATGCCCCATTATATAGGACGCTTCGGTGCCGTGACTTTGATTTTATCAAATTTAATTTAATTTTAGCATTATATTACCGAATATATCTATTTGGACTAAGGATGTCTCAGTTAGGTATGTCATGTGGTTCCCACTTCCTTGCATGTGACATCTTTGTTTCCTTGATTCCCCATACGATAATTATTTAATTTATGAATCTAAATTCATTGGATATTAAGCTTTATGAGATGCAGGTTATATTGAAGTTGTTTTTTTTTTCTGGATTTTAAGTCATTGAATTCCTCGTAATTTTAAATGTTTGTTTTCATGCTAAGCTGATGAGTGATTTTGGTTGAGAGAATGAATAATAACATTTCCATGTAACGTATAGGTTTATATCAATCTATGTTTTTTGATAAGTAATATCATGCTGTGTTATATTTCTTATTTTGCCTTTTTGGGTTGTGATCTTATTTTTTAAGTATTCAAGAGTGATTTACATAAAAAATCCCATGATGATAGAAAATGATAGTGGTGATCCCTTAGTTATTCCATATCTCCCTTTTGGGTTGGGTTGGGTCTATTAAATTTGGTTGTGGATTTAAAAATAAGTAGAGTGTTCCTACTATAATTTTTCAGCATTGTAATGATTTATCCTTGTTGATTGATATCTACTGTGGGATTTCAATGTTTGAGATTACAACTCATACTCTGATTATTATTGCTTCTTGCTAAGGTACTATCCATTTCGTTGTAGGTTATGTTGCAATTTAAGAGGCTATGGAAGGCAGGCAATGCTGTTTGGGTTTACATTGTTGCTTTCTTGACCATTTTTGGGTGCATTGTTCTGTACTTCCATATACCATTTTGGCAACTTGTGAGTAATAACCTTTTTCAAACGCTTTTTATTTTTTATTCTTCGCTTTTTATCGATGTTATTTAATGTATATTGCTTGAACAAATAATTCAAGAATTCCTTTTAATGTGAGTAATATCCTTTCTTGAACACTTCTTAATTTTAATTTTTCGCTTTGTATCGTTGTTATTTAATGTCTATTGCTTGAACAAATAATTTAAGAATGTCTATTAATGTGGGTAATATCCTCTCTTGAACACTTTTTATTTTTTATTTTTTGCTTTGTATTCCTTGCTATTTAATATTTATTGCTTGAACAAATAATTATGTGCAAATTTTCTTTCTTTTCTTTCTTATTTAATTGCCTTAGCAATACTGAACATATTGGAAATTTTTTCTATCTCTTCCTAAGTAGTTATCATTCTTGCGTATCTTCTGGTTTTCTTTTCTTTGTTATTTGTCTATATCTTAACTAAATAATTAATTATCTCTTTTAATTAGTGAATTGATTGTGATATGTTGGAATGGATGGCTTTGGGAATTGAGAAGAATTTGGCAATCCCCATCTACTGTTTATGTTTATTGATTTTTATTCTAATTCTCATGAGTGTTTCATATATCAAAAAATTACTATTGGTGCTAATAAAGAATTAGTATACGGAATGACACCAGGATTCTAGAATGTTAGGTCCCTAAAAATTACTATTGATGCTAACCAATGTAATAGACAGGAATTAGGAATGACTTCTAGGGACATCCAACATTTTCTTAACATTCAAGAATTAAGAATGGCTTTTATCCCTAACCAATCAATAGTTTTGGACCATCATCGCTCTGTAATGGCTGGTGGAGGGATCTTCCACTCGGTCAACTGGTCATTATTGGAGCTTGTTCGGCTATCACATCGCCACTGTCCGAGGTGATGGTGTGTGAGCAGAAAAGTTCGCCTAATAAAATTACATGGTTCATTTCTCACCTTTTTTAAGCAATCCAATTTCAAAATAATTGTAAATGAAGTGGATTTACTATGTTCATTGCGATTTGGCACAGTGAGCTTCCTCAAATAAAAAGTTAAGGAGAATGATGTTTGTGTCAAAACGGTTGCAGCTTTCATCGACACTTTAGACATCAATAAACTCTTTATTTGACATGTGCGTGCATGTATGTATGTGTGTGTATATATATATTTTGTGAAATAATGTGTTTGGATATGCATTTAATTGTTCATATGTAGGTTTTGACATAAATATGCTTAAACATGTGTACAAGAATTTACATGATGATAGTGTAGGTGTCTAAAATTGGGTGCATATAATTTGTTGTTGAATTCTGGTTTCACATGCAAATTGGTTGTGTAGGTGTAAACCCATTGAGGCCACCAGTGCCTGCAGTTGTGGCATATGTGGGGTGTTGGAGAAGTGCAATCATTGGGTTCAACCGTGAATGGCCTCTCCATTGGGTACTGGGTCATCCCATCTCCTCTGACTTCTGGTAAGATTTTTCTTGGGTTGTTCTTAGTATTGCAGTGGTGTTCATAACTGGTTCATAACCTTCCTTATAAAGGAGGTCTTCGAATATTTTTGATTGGTTAGATATCATTTGTTGTGATTCTTTTTTTTTGTTTGATCTTATTAGGCACTGACTAGGTATACGGTGGTCAGGGACGTCGTTGACTTCATGTAGTAAATAAGGAGAGTGCTTGGCATAAGGTTTATAATGGTATTCCCATTGATTATGCTGCCACAGTTACTGTAAATCCTCGCACTGCCTTACGTACGCTGGATGACTTTGTTGAACTGAAATCAGGTAACCCGTACCATATATTAGTTTACTTCAGTCTATTGTAATTCATTTTTATATGTTCTTACCTTATATAATTCAACATGGTAAGATACCACTATACAAATGGGGCTGCAAGTATTATGGGCCACTGTGTCATTCTACTTGCATTTTTGAGGGGCATCCATAGCATTAATATCATCAGAGACATGTGGGATTAGGTGATAGAATTCTAACATTTCTTGAGATATTTTTTGAATTTGGGAGAATCTACTCCAAGCTATGGATGTCAATTTGTATTTTTTTTGGAAAATCAAAGATTACCACCTTAGTAAAATTTTGACCATTGATAGAGAGATGAGAGCTTTGTGGGAATGATTGGGATTTTGTTTCTTAGTTTTGTTCTGTTATTGATTTTGCAAAGCTTTGTAGCCATACTCATTTGGACAGGTGGTTAGTTACTTGGAGTGTTTCATTTTGTGGTTGCATTCTTATTCTTTTTGTGCTTCAGGTGATCATTTAGGAGTCTTATTTTGTAGGGAATACGTGGACGAGGCTAACAAGGCATCCTTGAGTCTTAATGAAGATCAAAACGTGAGGTGACTGGTCATTTATTCTTACCCTTTATTGTTTTGGTTTGAGGGATGGATTCTATGGATGGATGAGACTGGCTTGTGTTGTGTTTCCAGTTTGTTTTGATGTGCATTTTGGCATGTTAAGATCTATTCCTTTTGTGTGATCTTTTCTTGTTTGTTTTGGGTTTTTCAAACTTTCTTTTTGTTTTTATTTTTTTATTTTTTGTGTGCTACTCGAGATTCATGGTCCTCTATTTAGCTGTTCTGTAAACTGGATATGAAATACTGGATATGTTTCATGTGCCTTAACAGTTGAAATTGATGTGATTTTGCTTCTGGTACGCTTGTAAAATTTTGTCTACATCTCATTTGTTTTTTTTTTCCATATACTCCAACTTAAAATAGTGTGCTATCCCCATCCAAGATTTGACAGAACAATGCTTGGTATTTTGTACATACATACAGATTATACAAAAATATTATGCTGATTAGAAAATCACTATTTTCATAGAATTTTTTTCCAATTCTTTTATTTATCTTAGTTCTTAGAGTTATGCTACTTACATGCTTTGATATACAGTTTACCACTTCGTATAAAGCTTATCTATGCTTTTGGAGATTATGAAGGCTTGATATTTGTTCCTCTTAACTTATGATGGCTCTTGCGTATAAATTTGGAGCTATCCTAATTGTTTTCCTTCAACTACCATGTTCCAGATAGGTCCTTCATCTACCTCCTTTCTTGACAGGCTTGTCCTTATTTCTTGATGATTATGGCCTTTCAGTTTCAAAATAATGAAAGATGATTTCATCAAAATTATATCTGCACACGGCTTAACCAGCCATCTACATTTATGTTCCAACATCCATTGTTACAAGACCTCTCTAGCTTTGAATTACCACCTTCTTCTTATCAGGGATGGCGAAAAAGGTTCTACTTAGGTTTCCGTACGGTTTCCTATACAGAAAAATTCTTGCAAGTATAAATGATTGCTGAAGAGCCCTTCTCCTTCACTAATGTGTGTGCATACATGCATGCACATATTCTCTTTCCTCCTCCATCTTCCTACCCCTTAATCACTTTAAATTCTTTGTATATACTTTCTTTTCGTAGTCATAATTTGAATGTTGTGTTTGGATCCTTGGATTCGGGGCAAAAAGAAATAAATGGGTATAAAAGTCTTTTCTCATGTTTCATAAAAGGTCAGAAACATGGCATAGAGACAGGTAAAGAAAAGTTGCCCAAAATTTTCTTTCCCTTATTACAAAAGTTTCTCTACAAAAACCTAGAGATTTGGGAGAAAAGAAGGCATTGCGCGCCCATATATGGAGAACCCATCAACTGAATGATGTCGTGTTTTTCAAGGACTTGACACATGGCTTTGATTCATTTGCCATACTCAATTCATTTTTTTTGTTCTTTGTTTTTCATATTACATCCATTTCATTTTTCAGATTGAATAATGGATAAGTTGCAAGTAGAAGCATTTGAGATGGAGAAAAAAATTTCAGCTGGACAACAGATCAAGGAGAAAAAGAATTTCATAAGAGTTTGACAAGAGTGGCGCAAGTAGCGGTTATAAATGAAGATGAGCAACAAATATAATACCTGTATTAGTTGCTAGATGTAGTTTGAAATTTTTTTTTAATTATAATTTTCACCTTTGATGTTATATTTAATGGTATCTTTGATACCAAACATATTATGTATAGGTTTTTGAATGAACTACTAAAGACTTTCTTGAACTGATATTTCTATTCTTAGTTTGAATTTTTCATTCCATTTGTTTTTTGTTTTTGTTTTTGGTTGTTGGCTTTGAGACGGTATGTAATTTATTAACATTTATATGTGACAATATTTGTTATTATGGGTGTTTGGACTATGAGTAGAAGTGTAAGTGCAAATTATTTTTTTTAGGAATATATTAGTGCTCACAAGATCAGTTCTACTCATCCTTAATTAGGTGGACTTGTGGACTCAATAGTTATGTGTTTTGCTATTTTCATCAACTACAAAATCTAAAAATCAAAATAAAATTTTGATTTTCTCTCAAAACAACAAAAAGAGAAAATACCTTAGAAAATTTTTTTATTTGTTTTCTCTAGCGAACAAAACAAGAGAAAATACATTCTTTTAATTTCTTTTATCTTCTTTTCTCTCTTCTTTGGGATTTCCTTTCCTTTCTCCCCAAACCTAGGGTTTCAAATTCAGCCCAAGGATTATATTTTAGAGAATAGTCTATGTTTCTTTTATGTGGGATTGTTAACAATTTCATTCTTCCATTAAATAACTTAACTAAAATGAAAGTTATCATTACCTTTTTGGCGTTATTTCAGGTAAAAGGAAGTAAACTTCATAATCAAGTTAGTATGCCTGACTTGGAACGAATGATGTTTTTCTTTCTTCTTTTCATTCTTGTCCAGATTTGATAGACTTGTTTGCAATGATGTTTTGATTGCCTAATTTACTGTATTTTAAATTACAATTTAATTAGATAAGTGGTATTAACACACACATTTCCAACATGCTAATTTTAACTTGATAAATATATTGGTTTGGAGGCCAGCCACGTGCGAAGCACGTGGGGGGCAAAACTAGTAATATGAAAAATATCTTTAATATGAAAAAGATACTTCAACCACCTTCTCACGACACACAAACCCCGTGGGAAATTCCAACTCACATGGACAAAAGGGAGCAAGCAACCATCTCTATAAATACCAGTAATGAGTAACAACACCTTATCACACAGAGCAATTAATAAAGAGACATCGATCGACCGAGAGTGAGAGAAGCATTATCATTGCCCTAGCTTTCATTTTTAATTTGTGTAAATTCAGGATGAGCCCTCCATCAGCTGTGGTTCGTCACATCTCCACTTCCACCATTAAACCTGCAACTTCAATTCCAGACTCCTTCGAAGCAAAGCAGCCCTGTCATCTCTCCCCATGGGACTACGCTCTTCTCTCCTACCACTACAACCAGAAGGGCCTTTTCTTTTCTTTGCCTTCCTCTTCACAACCCCAAGTTATCCATCACCTCAAGCACTCCCTCTCTCTCACACTCGTCCATTTCTACCCTCTCGCCGCTCGCCTCGCCACAACCAAGAACGACGACGATAACTCACCTTCGTATTTCATCTTCATAGACTGTAACAACGATGCCGGAGCCAAGTTCGTACACGCTGTGGCAGAGCACGTCAGAATCGCTGACGTTCTTTCTCCCGATCAAGAAGTGAACCCCATCGTTAAAGCTTTCTTTGATCTTAATGGAGCAGTCAACCATGACGGACACACCCTTCCGTTGCTCGTCGTGCAGGTGACCCAGCTGGTTGATGGCATCTTCGTCGGCTGCTCCTTCAATCATGTCGTCGGAGATGGAACCTCGTTCTGGCATTTTTTCAACACTTGGTCTGAAATATCGAGGAAATTAGGGGAGGGAAAAGACATAGAGCCCATTTCACGTCCAACTGTGTTTAAGCGATGGTTCCCTGAAGGTTATGGCCCCGTCATTAACCTTCCTTTCTCTGGCCCAGAAGAGTTCATAACCAGATTCGCTCCACCTCTTCTCAAAGAAAGGATTTTCAGCTTCTCGGCTCAGTCAATTGCGAGACTCAAAGCAAGAGCCAACAAGGACTGCAACACCAACGTGATCTCTTCCTTTCAGTCCCTCTGTGCACTGGTTTGGAGGTCAGTGACTCGTGCTCGTGGATTAAATCTCGATCGGAAGACCAAATGCAAACTCGCCATTAATAACCGATCAAGGCTGAACCCGCCCTTGTCCCAAGACCACGTCGGCAATTACGCTTCGCTGAAGAACATCGTCACTACGGTGCGTAATTTACTGGACCACGATCTGGGATCGACGGCGCTGTTGTTGCACCAGGCTATAGCAAACCATACGGACGAGGTCGTGAACCAGGAATTCATGGCGGGCGTCAACGCTCCGGTAGCTCAGCTGGGAAGAATGGTTGATGAGAGCTGTGTGATGTTCACAAGCTCGCCGAGGTTCGACATGTACGGGAACGACTTCGGTTGGGGAAAGCCGTTAGCAGTTCGAAGTGGGTACGCGAGCAAGTTCGACGGGAGGGTTACCTCGTACCCCGGCAAAGAAGGTGGGGGGAGCATTGATCTGGAAATCTGTCTTTCGCCGGAGACGATGAAGATGATCGAGAAAGACGAGGAGTTCATGGATTCTGTGTCTCCTTCAGAAAGACGTGTGGTGCACTCATGAAGCGACGTTAATGGCTAGCTTTTGTCACTTCGCCGACATCGAGTCTGAGTACGTAAAAGAATATGTATGGGGTCCTTTTGATTTTTTTGGTTTGTTTTGTTGGTAATAGGGTACTTTTGATCTTTTCGGTGTTCTGTAGACGGTGGCATTAATGTTGTTTTGTTTCATGTTTAGTGTATACGAATCTGAGTAACTTCCAGAGTACAATTACGTGATAATCTTTGCATCAGAATTCAGAAGCCCACTGCCTGAATTCCTTGTCATTGCTTCGAGTTTCTAATCCATTAATGGTCACAAAAAAAGTAAATAAAACATTTATATTACATGGGTATGGATAAGGATCAGCAGAAAGGAGTTATCGTGAAAGAGCCAGGACACTTGTCACTGCCTCCACTACCAGAGCCATGTTTAAAAACTCGGATTGGTTTAGCAACTCTAAACTGTAATCTATTCTTGTAGGTGACTCGGAATCTTCTCGACATGCATTTTCGAATATAGACAAGTCTTGAAGGCCAAACCACATAAAATATCTGGGTCGCCTTCTTTTCCTACGCTCCCTCTCCTCGATATTTATTGCACCAACAAATCGCCCCCACGTGTGTTTGTAAGTCTCACAGTTTGCTTTCAACTGACGGCAACGTTAAGAACACAGCGCGCGCGGATCCTTTGTGAAGCGCATTGTCTGTGAAGCAAAGACATCCTCTGTGAAGCGCAATCCAACGGACCAAAATAAGCGAAGGTTATAATAGTAATTTTGAACGAAACGCTTAAAAAACTATTAAAACTCTCCTCGGCAATCTCCTCGTCTCGATGAAAACGTGCGAAACATAGTATTTAATTTTGGATCCTCTCCACGTCCGCAACGTGCGAAACATATTATTTATTTTTGGATCCTCTCCACGTCCGCACTTTACCCGACATTGCGCCATTTCTGGACCTTCTTCGTCTTCGTCATCCTCATCGCATACGAAAGGGACAGGATCATACTCCATTTGCTTCACAGAGGTTTCCCTTTCTTACAAACGCGCGCGCCCACTTGACGAAAGAAAGGGACCACCACCATCACAAGAACTTCGTAAGTGAGGGACCACCACGACAGCCACCAGCCTCATTGAAAGACGACTGTAAGTCGTTATTTAATTTTATAATATAATGAGTCAATGACCAAATGTATCATAAGGAGCCATGGGTACCAGGCGAAATAAGCCAAAGGTACTGCTCCAAATAACGATGGGTACCTGCCGAGTTAAGCTTTAGGTACGCCCGAAGAGCTCCCCAAAAAACATTTTCGTAGTCAACAAATAAACCTAAGGTACCCCACAAATCAGATTAAGGTACCCCACTCTAAGCCCAAGGTACCGCATATAAGCCTAAGGTAGCTCCCATATAAACCTAAGGTACCCCATGGTAAGCCAAACCCACTCACGAAAATTAGCCTAAGGTACCCCCTAAACCTACAGTACCCACAATATAAGCCCAAGGTATCTCCAATATAGGTCTAAGGTACTTCCTGAAATCGTGATTCGGCGATTTGTCCTGAGACCTAATCGCTACGAAACAGAGACAATGTTTCACTACTTACAGTTAATCGCAAATCTGCGATTCGTCATCTGATTAATCGCCGCACCTAATCGCCAGGTCACGATTAATCCTGTACTTAATCGTGATGAAAATCTTGGGAAGTAAGGCTTAGATTCCTCTCCCCTCCCCAATTAATTCATAATTGGTGGGTTACCCAAGGCTTAGGGGGCTGGTACCTAAGGCTCACTTGTTTGTACCAAGGCATTTTTGGGGTGTACCTAGAACATTTTGGGTGGGGGTGGGGGGGGAGGATATTTGGGGATACCCAAGGCTTATTTGTGGGGTACGAAAGCCTTATTTTGTTGGGGGTACCGAAGGCTTAATTGGGTTTTGGTAAGCCAATTTGTAGGTGTACGTAAACCAATTTAGGGGGCCTATTTGTGGGTACCCAATTCTTATTTGTGGGGTACAAAATGCATATTTGTGGGGTACGTAAGGCGTATTTCAATTTACATTTTGATTTTATAGATGACACATGTAAATAGTCATATTGCAAAGTTTTTTTTATCAATTTGTGTATTTATTTGTAGATAAATGGCACATGTAAATAGTCACATTGCAAAGTTTTTTTTATCAATTTGTGTATTTATTTGTAGATAAATGGCACCAAGTGGGGAAGGAGTTCGCAATAGATGTAGTCCTCAACGACTTCTAAAAATTATCGAAAGGTTGAACGAGTCCCAGAAGCTAGCTGTTAGAGAAATTGGGCTAGGAAGCCTTCTGGATATGACGATTAAACACTGTTATAAGGGCAACATTGTGTCCTTATTGGCTTCATTTGATCCCGAAAAATGTTGCCTTAAAGTAAGTGGAAGGACGTTTGAGATATCACCTCCTGATGTTCAACGGATATTGGGGGTGACCTCTGCCGGGGAGAGTATAGAAATCGATGAGGTGGAAAATGACCTCACAGAATTAAAGAAAATTTATTGTGATGATAAGGGTAAGATACCTTTAGGAGAGATGGAGAGAAGACTGCAAGAGAAGGAGACGGCGGATGAAGATTTTTTTAGGCTTTTTGTATTGCTTGCATTGGGCTCATTTTTATGCCCTCAAGCTAAGCCGGAGGCCAGCACAAAGTTCTTAAATCTCATAATGGATATGGAGGGACTCCGTACCCTCAACTGGTCGAAGTTGGTTCTTGATTGGCTCATTGCTGCAATCCGCCGATACAAGGAGAAGCACCAAATATATGTCGGTGGTTGTTTGGTTTTTCTAAAGGTAAATTATTGTTATACACACATTTCATATATTTGGTATGCTTAAATTGTAATGGAAGAAATGTTTAATCAATCGCAGATGTTTTATTATGAATGCTTGCGCATGGATGGGAGCGCGATAGAGTTGGATGCAACAGCTCCTCTCATCACCGTGTGGAATGATGAGGATGTGTTGGAAAGGGAGAAAGAAGGAAAGGAAAAGGACATGAATATTCCGGAACATATTGAATATGAAAATGTTCCGGAGTCCGATAAATCAAAGGGAAGGAAGAAGGTATATTATATTGTATTGTATTTATATTTTCGAATAGGGGGTACTCAATATCAATATTCATTATACGTACATGGACATAAATTTTACTTGATTGCGTGTTTTAGCAGGATAAACTGAGGGCAGCGATAAAGAAGCTAACAAAGGTAGTTGCTGCCCTTCAGCGTGAGGTAGCCAAATCCCCGAGATTGAAGGCTTTGGAGAAGGAGGTAATGGAAATCGGTTTTTGTCATTATTCATTATAAGTTCCAGATCTTATAGAAATGCAAATGTTTGTGGCTTAATTTGTTTAGGTGGAGAGATTGAAGTTGATGATAAGCAATCTTGAAGTAGGGCAAGCTAAACTAAGAGAGATGGTTCTCGAGCTTGTTGGATATGCTCGTGACTACCGAAGCTACCCTACCCCTGAATGTCCACGTGAACCATTTGAGGTTCCAGTGAACATTGCTTCTGCACCGGAGGGCCCTTGCCCGGTGTCGTCGATGGAAGATATTGAACCTAGGGCGGAATGTATACCGGATCCAACAGCTGGAGAATATGAAGGTTCAATCGTTCCATTTCAACCCGTTGAGGCTCCGAGATTGAAACGAATGAAGATGCCCGGCAAGGCAAAAAGGAGTCCTTTTACAACCATCACCGGGGAGAAAAAGAAGAGGGCCAGAAAGAGTAAGCAACCGCTCGATGCCGAGAGGCCAACGCAAATGGTAAGTAGTATATAATTGGATGTCTAATTGCATGTCAACCATTCATGTAAAACTTTACCATAGTAGATTGAAGAGCAAAATTGTCGATGTAATGATCGTGTGACCTACATGAAATATATTTCAGGTACCATCTTACGATGATGATCGTGTGGAGGCTAGGTTGTTGCTGGATCTAAACACTGCAGATCCGTCCATACAGCCATTGGTATGTTTGTTCTCAGTTTTTCTGAAGGAATTGTTTTTGTTTTTCGGTTAGAATTAGGTTGACAGCCATATATTCATTTTTTGGAATTTTTAATAAACTTGTAGGCAAGCGAACCTGTGGATGCATCTTCTAGTAGGACGCCTGTGGATGCTGGAAGCGCGGTCTGCAACTATGCATTCCGTGAAGACCTCGATCCAGAGTACGTACTTTCACATATTTATGTTTGATGCGTTGTTTCTTTGTAAATTGTTGCGTATGGTTTGACTGTTTCTTTTGTGGGATATATATGTAGGGAGGTTTTGGTGAGATTCTTTGATGTCTTCATTGCCCGCGGTGAGTTCGAATGTTTGAAGCCTGAGAAATGGGTTACCAACTGGGTAGGAGTCTAACAACCTAAGTATCTTGTCAGATTGCATAAATATTTGGATTCTTAGATTTTATTTTTTTCTATGTAGATCTTGGATTGCTACATGCGGATGCTGAATTTCCAGGAACAGCAGGTTGGAGGCCCATGTTACTTCTTCCTGTCAGATATTGGGGTAATTATTACGACATTCTTCAAAAGAATTTGATACTGTCTGTAATACTCCTGTTGAACCTATATTATAACTTTTCAGACTTTTTGCGCGGCAGAAGAAAACCGAGAACTTACCAGACTTAATGATCAATTTGATCCATCGTACCTACTGAATATAGTGAACTACAAAATGGTAAGCTTAACTCACCATTGTTGCTGGGATCTTTTAATAGGGTGGGGCTAATAAATATGTTTGTATGCAGTTGTTTTTCCCTATATTGGAGCAAGAACATTGGTACATGTGTGTTGTTGACATGAATAAAGTGAAAATCTTTTTTTTGTACTCGATGAAGGTGTGGAGAACCCGTGAAGTTCTCACTAGAGTGGTAAGTGATCAGCGTAATAATTTCTTGTGTCACTAATGTTGTTAATAAGTATCAATTTTTATATTTCAGCTAAAAGCAGTAGATATTATATGCACCTGGCAATGGGAAAAGGAAGTTTTAATAAGCAAATTTCCAAGGACGAAAGCAGATGCTCTCAAGCTTCCTCGGCAAGGCAACCCGTACGTTTTCCACCTATTCTTTCTTTTCTATACTTACTACAATATGATATTAATAGCATTAACTTGTACTCGCATCTTTTGTAGCCATGACTGTGGAATCTTCGCCATGAAGTTCGCCGCTTTCTGAAGAGGAGAACTTTCTCCTCGATTCACGCAGGTATGCTACAACTCCTAACCTATCCAGTTGTGTTTTCAAAAGCTCCAAATGATCACATTATTAATATAGTTTTGTTTCATGTTTATGTTTAGTGTATACAATTACGTGATAATCTTTGCGTCAGAATTCAGAAGCCCACAGCCTGAATTCCTTGTCATTGCTTCGAGTTTCTAATCCATTAATGGTCACAAAAAAAATAAATACAACATTTATATTACATGGGTATGGATAAGGATCCGCAGAAAGGAGTTATCGTGAAAGAGCTAGGACACTTGTTACTGCCTCCACTACCCGAGCCATGTTTAAAAACTCGGATTGGTTTAGCAACTCTAAACTGTAATCTATTCTTGTCGGTGACTCGGAATCTTCTCGACATGCATTTTCGAATATAGACAAGTCTTGAAGGCCAAACCACATAAAATGTCTGGGTCGCCTTCTTTTCCTACGCTCCCTCTCCTTCATATTTATTGCACCAACAAATCGCCCCCACGTGTGTTTGTAAGTCCCAGAGTTTGCTTTCAACTGACGGCAACGTCGAGAACCAGTTCACTTTCTATGCATCCTCAATCTGCACCCCTGCCGTGAACCCTCTTTGGATGTGCGACGCGTGTCCAAAAAAACGAAAACGAAAACCACTCGCTCTCGATTTTGGGTTCCCTCCAAAATCAAAACGAAGCCATTCGGCTTCATCTCGGCTTCGTTTTGATTGAACAAAAGGGCATTCGGCTTCGTCTTCGTGCATTCGGCTTGCCTCTCTCTCGATTGCATCCTACTGTTTCACCACGCTTCGTTTTGATTGTGCCCTGCTGTTTCACCATTCTCTCTCTCGATTTCGGCTTGCCTCTTTCGAAACAGCCAAATCGTCATCGTCTTCCCCAAAGTTGAGAGAGAAGACGCCAAATCGTCATCGTCTTCCCCAAATCTTCAAATCTTGGAGGTATTTCAGAGTCTCGAAGGATTTCCCCATCTCCTGCTGCTGTCGCCGTTCTCTCCATCTTCTACCGCTGTCGCTGTTCTCTCCTTCTGCTGTCGCCGTTTCTCGCCGTTCTCTCCTTCTGCTGTCGCCGTTTCTGCTGTCGCCGTTTCTCCTCGGTCACCGTCGAAAAGGTGACACCCTGACATGAATGGCTGCTGCTGCTTCTCCCTGCTTTTTCCAAGCTCCAAGATAAGAACTCTTCAAATTAATTGTTTCTGTTTCTTTGGATCCATGGCTGCTGCTTGTCTCTGCGGCTTTCTTTCCTTTCTACTCCCATCACAACCCCAAATTGCAAAGAATCTACCAACGCAACTGATAGCTTCTTACCCTCGTCTCTCTTCCGATTCTCTCCCAATCCGCTCGTCTTCTAGTTCTTACATGTCTTTTCAGAGTCGAAGAAAAATAGATGGGGTGTTTCCGGTGATGGAAAATGGGTTTTCTTCTTTTAATGATTTCTTATCTGTGGTATGCCCTTCTCTCGTTAACGCGAACATCCTTTTCTTCAAGTCTGCCTATAACGTTCAGGTCATTGTGGACGAGAACGAGCCCGAAGAGAAGTTGCTTGGTAGGTTCAGAAGGGAGGTTATGAAGGCTGGGGTGATTCAAGAATGCAAGAGAAGAAGGTTTTACGAGAACAAGCAGGACGAGAAAAAGAGGAAGTCCAGGGAGGCTGCTAGGAGGAATCGAAGAAGGTTAGGGTTCCGACCATTGTAATTTTCGTATTTTGGGAATAATTTTCATTGTATTTTCTGGGTTGGAATTCAGTTTGATTTTTATCATTTCTTTGTTTAACAGCAATTGATTTTCTTTGGTTTGCTTGACAGATTGCGGCAGATTATTGTATAGCTGTTAGATTTTGTATTTGGAAACCCTGTTTTTGGTCTTTGGTTTCTGTGATAATTTGTATTGTCTTTGGTTTTTGTGATAAATGCTTGCAATACCTGTTATGGGCAGAAAGATAAGATGTGGAAACAAAATGCTCTGGGTTATCAGTCTTAGCATTAAAGCAGTTTGGTTTTAGACCCCTGAGGCTTTGAACATATAATGCCTTTCTTTCCTGCCATTGTTCAATGAATTCTAATTCGTCATACTTGGATAGAACTTTCTGTTATAGTTGGTTGTTTTGCTTGGACCTTTATTTTCTGTACTCTCTTCATGTTTTAACATGTATTAATGCAATTTCATCAGAAACATGAGAGGCTTTTTTAAATTTTCAATAGGATAAAGTTGTTAGGCTTTTCTTAGTGATAATCGTTTAACCAAATAATCATTTTTATTATGTTTTAGACGCACGTCATCGAGAATTCCACAACGGTATCAGCAGGAAGCAGAAAAGAACAAGAAGAAAGAGGATGAAGAAGATAATTGGGAACTACCTGAAGGCGACCTCCCCTAGCGAGCACAACTAGAATTATCCTTCTCATTGTACAACCTACCTCTTCCACTTGTGAGGATTTTTTCTTTTCTTGCAAGTAAAATTCTGTTATGCATTAGGTCATCAATGCTGTCCTCCTGCTAAAGTAAGATGTAAGATATCAGTAGATATGTTATGATCATATTGATAGTTTTTGTTCTGACATATGATCACTATCTAATCAGTGTTGCTTCAATTATTTCCAAGAGAGTTAAATTCCTTAATTTTAAATTTTTATCTGAGGTCATAACTGATTTTTTTAATTTATGTCATCAACATCTTGCTTTGTACTTGTTAATGAATGCTGGTTAGAAATATTTTGACAATGAAGATGATATTAGACAGGTGATCCCCTGTTCATAAGTATTTCATCTTATTAATTGAAATCTTATCAACTAAACTTCAAGAATTCAAGAAGCTCAGAAACATCAAGAATTAAATTGATGCAAACTAAGTGTAAGCTGACCATCCTTTTCTTACATGCTACAGATTGTTTAATTTTCAATAGCCACCATCGAAAGGCAGGTTTTATTCAAAGCATAATTATGTGAAAAAGATTATGATTATGATTTTACAAATCCTGGTCACAAGCCAACCCGGAAAATATTTCCAGCTGCCCATTTCTCTAGTAAACCGTCAGAACAACAAAGGAAAAAGACATATACACACACTTTTTGTTTTTTTGAATAATTAGAACACACACACTCTCTCTGATAAATATGGAGAATAACTACTAAATGGAGACTGAAGATTAAAAGAAATTTAAATAAACCAAGTTAACACTAATCCAGAGAGCAGAACATGGTAAAAAATTTTGATTGCAGGCATTATCTTCAGAAGGACAACTGATGGAGCATCATCGGGCAATCCCAACAGCTGGATCTCAGTTGGGCAAGGTAGGTCTCTAGATCATCATAAAACACCTAAAAAGGTTTTAAGATGCATCTTAAAGAGCAGATAAGCACGACAACAGGAGCTTGGGCATTTACGCAACAGTTTTAAATGCACTCTGGTTGTGATGGAAGGAAATTCGAACTCTCTCGTTAAGAAGACAAATAATGATGTCTTTTGTTCAATTAGCTTGTTGCTAATTGTATTTTACACAGGAATTCCGGAAAGCTTGCTGCTATGTGGGTAATACTGGACTTGGAGCTCTACATTTCTCTTGCAAAATTAACGTCAATTTGGTTCATATTGCGAAAGTCAGATTGAAGCGATTGGTCAGCTGTATGCAGCTGAAGTAGTACTCAGGAAAAGCAGCCAAAACCAGGAGTTAATTTCAAGCCTTCTTGTAATTTTCGCTTGCACAAGCATTGCTAATGAATGATGGAGCTAGAGCCACATGTTTCATCCGACAACCTTTCACTGGCCACATATAAATAACTAAAAGATTATATAAGCATGTTGAATTTTCGAATTTCACCTTATCCAGTGATTTAGAGACTTGAAGGGAACATGTTTGAAGGGAACATGTTCGTGATGCATACGTTAACAAGCAAAATATACATATACACCTATTGTTAATTGCTTTAAACAATATTCACACCCAAATATTTCGATTCGTGCACTGGCACTCAAATCTTCAGCTGCCAAACGCCTGGATCTTCTTGCAGAAACTTTCAAAGCCTTCTGAACAAAACCAGTTTTCCTTCATCTGTACCAAAAGCAAAGGATCATCCACCAGATCTCTTAGGTTAAGTCAGATAAATAAAAATAAAAATAATTACCATAACAGTACCAGCCACCAAACTTACAAAGGAAGAGTGTCCTTTAGAAATACTAAAATTTTCAGGAGCACTTTCCACGAACAAATTTATAAAATAAAGTACAAAAATGCCACATTCTTCGCCATTTCTCTGTTGCGGTACCTGAAAAAGATCGCTTTGTTATACATAAATGACAATTCAGGATGATAGATCACAAAATTCACCAAGAATCCTAAAATATTGTCACCTTAGGCACCAAGAGGGGAATCTTATAGATTAACTCTTTGCTCTCTGACCGGCCCTCTGCTTTATAAATGTCCAGCACAAACCTGGAAAGACAATGATAAACTTGTTGGGCACCTTAAATCGACAACAAGAATGTTTGAAAGAAAATAAACATACTCATTGAAAAAGGTAAATATAGCATACCTCCTTATATCAGGTTCCAGCCGCTTTGGGTTTGTCAGTGCAAGAGAATCCAATAATAGCATGCAAGGTGTTCTGTCTTTTGATTGCAAATTTCCTCCAAAGTGACAGAAGATCAGCAGACTCCAATGACTCCTAGGAAAATTATCTTTCAATAAGTAAATAAAAAGGATCCACGTGAAAGAAGATTAAATTCCACCATCAGGATGAATGAAGTTGCTGATTTCCATAAACCAAATTGATTGAGACAAACAGGCAATCAGACCTATTTTTTAAATCTCAATAAAAAATAGGACAAAATAAAACACTCCTGAAGCCCTTAAAATTTGTGCACCAAAACCTACATCATAAACCCTAAGGTCTTAAAAATTTTCTTTTCACTTTTCATTTCTTATCTTGTTAAAACCAAAATTAAAAGCTGTCTGCTCCCCCTCTTCTGTTAGATGTAGTTTGACTCCATGATCATCAGCATTTCATGACTTCTTTGTCCTGAAAGCATTTTCCAATAAAATTATTTTCCACCATCACTGAAATAGAAACACCTACCAGCAAACAATGGGAACAAAAACATAATTCTTTGAGAAAATTTCTTTCCTCTTAATCCACATCAACACCTTTGCTCTGTGATTTCCATTTTTGTATGAGGCAAACCATAAACAATCAAGATATGTGCAGGAGGTTCTCTTATCTTTGTCAAAATTCATCCATAATTTCCTACACAAGTGAAAAACTACTCCGGTATGAAGAAGAAAAATCAGAAGCTGCTTTCCATACGGTCAATTAATGAAGACTAGAACATACTCCAAGTAGCATTCAAACACATTTGTATCTAGCTTCCAATTTTGTTTGGAGATTGAATTCTTGGCTTTAATTCGCCTCTTTGAACGCTCACGACGAGGAAAGGCACCAAAGAAAAAAGTTGATGCTTGGTTTAAGCTCCAAATATCTTGAGTTTCTTGTCTAGCTTTTTTGGTTGGAAGTTCTTGTTGACATGCTGCAGTGTGGAGTCCATATGAAAGATGTTTTAAAATCTTAACTCCAATAAATCTCTATCATAAGAAAACACAACTCTCATCAAACTTCTACTTTACAGATTACCATATATTATATCAAGATATTTAATCAAAATGACAAAACCTAAGGCAATTTAAGGCTTTCCCAAGTTGATAATTATTATTGGTTAATACGAAAAGGGATAAGTCAAAAAGACTATTATTCACAAAAGGTAATTTCATACAAAACAAATAGCACCCCTATGAACTTAAAACCCTACCAAAGATGGCCACGGAAGATAAGCAAACGATTCTTAGAATTAGAACAATGTTCTCAATCTGATTGCCGGTGTTCAAATTCCTCGTTGAGAATATTTGGGTCTCGTTAAGTTTCTTGACTCACTTATTACCACCGGTTTCTAACTTGAATGCTAGAATATGCGGTGATATGAAGGAGTATTGTGAGCCCAAAATTTCGAATAGTTATCATAGCATGATCATAACAACATACCACAATACCCAGAAAAGACACATTATCTAAGAAAACATCCATTGAAATGCAGCACAATCACAAATCTTCACCTTTTCACCTCTGCACAATGGTAGCATTAAAATACTAAAAACCACAAGGGACGCACCATTTTATTTTTTTGGGTAACTAACAAGGACGGGAGACACATTTCATACATCGAAGAAAAAAAAAAGTAACCATGTCAGCTATTAAAGTCACAGACCGTTGAATCCCTGACTTGGGTTCAAACTCTTGTCTTCAAATTTGTTACTAATTGTTCGCCCCAACAACATGCTTACCTAATCAAAGAAATTCTTCAATGGCCAACTCCAGAATCAGATGCTGAAACAGTAAAGTTCTTGCAATATTTTCTGCCGCAATCTGTCAAGCAAACCAAAGAAAATCAATTGCTGTTAAACAAAGAAATGATAAAAATCAAACTGAATTCCAACCCAGAAAATACAATGAAAATTATTCCCAAAATACGAAAATTACAATGGTCGGAACCCTAACCTTCTTCGATTCCTCCTAGCAGCCTCCCTGGACTTCCTCTTTTTCTCGTCCTGCTTGTTCTCGTAAAACCTTCTTCTCTTGCATTCTTGAATCACCCCAGCCTTCATAACCTCCCTTCTGAACCTACCAAGCAACTTCTCTTCGGGCTCGTTCTCGTCCACAATGACCTGAACGTTATAGGCAGACTTGAAGAAAAGGATGTTCGCGTTAACGAGAGAAGGGCATACCACAGATAAGAAATCATTAAAAGAAGAAAACCCATTTTCCATCACCGGAAACACCCCATCTATTTTTCTTCGACTCTGAAAAGACATGTAAGAACTAGAAGACGAGCGGATTGGGAGAGAATCGGAAGAGAGACGAGGGTAAGAAGCTATCAGTTGCGTTGGTAGATTCTTTGCAATTTGGGGTTGTGATGGGAGTAGAAAGGAAAGAAAGCCGCAGAGACAAGCAGCAGCCATGGATCCAAAGAAACAGAAACAATTAATTTGAAGAGTTCTTATCTTGGAGCTTGGAAAAAGCAGGGAGAAGCAGCAGCAGCCATTCATGTCAGGGTGTCACCTTTTCGACGGTGACCGAGGAGAAACGGCGACAGCAGAAACGGCGACAGCAGAAGGAGAGAACGGCGAGAAACGGCGACAGCAGAAGGAGAGAACAGCGACAGCGGTAGAAGATGGAGAGAACGGCGACAGCGGTAGAAGATGGGGAAATCCTTCGAGACTCTGAAATACCTCCAAGATTTGAAGATTTGGGGAAGACGATGACGATTTGGCGTCTTCTCTCTCAACTTTGGGGAAGACGATGACGATTTGGCTGTTTCGAAAGAGGCAAGCCGAAATCGAGAGAGAGAATGGTGAAACAGCAGGGCTCAATCAAAACGAAGCGTGGTGAAACAGTAGGATGCAATCGAGAGAGAGGCAAGCCGAATGCACGAAGACGAAGCCGAATGCACGAAGACGAAGCCGAATGCCCTTTTGTTCAATCAAAACGAAGCCGAGATGAAGCCGAATGGCTTCGTTTTGATTTTGGAGGGAACCCAAAATCGAGAGCGAGTGGTTTTCGTTTTCGTTTTTTTGGACACGCGTCGCACATCCAAAGAGGGTTCACGGCGGGGGTGCAGATTGAGGATGCATAGAAAGTGAACTGGTCAAGAACAACACAAACGTCTTGCTTGAACGTTTCCACCAAAAAAGAAAAAAAAAAGTCTTGCTTGAACTTTTTAAATGGAAAAAGTAAAAATAAAAAAACCCAACTCGTCTTCAACAGTAGATCGACTATTGCATTAGTTTTGCATTCTTGTCGATGGGGAATGTTCAAAACCCAACTTTCTCTGCGATTATGGAATCTAGAATGGCAAAGCAAGCACAAATCTTTTTTCTTGAAGAATGGCTGAGGAATGCCAGTGACGACAGCGGCAGCAATATCAGACAACATTGAAGTGAATCACCGCAACAATGTGTTCTTCTTTGGCTCTGGTGAACACATTGTTGGTGTACTGTGGTTGGCTGTTCATGTAAGAGCCAATCGAATTCCCATATCCGGAAATCCGTAGTTCCCGGAGCTCTGCAACATCTCTAACGTAGAGGTGGTGCTTGGCCTTGCGATGACGATGTCATGTGGTTAGATTGATTTGTGGCCGAAGGTCTTACTGCCATCCCAACATTGTTGTTGTTGTTGTTGGTGTTATTGTTGTTAGTTTCAGGCAACGCCCTGTTGACTGCATTGCTGCCGCTACCACGAGCTGCGGGAACGTCGTGGTTGTGTTTGCCTTCGTAGGTTGTAATCACTGCACGCAGATCATGAGATGCTTGCTCCACATGTTTTCTCACCGGACATCCCGGATTTGTGCACTTGTAGTAGCTCCTGCAATAAGCAACAAAAAGAACCCAGGTTTTAGAAAGCAAATTAAGTTCTGCATTCACTGAATTTAGAAGTGGCGAGTGCCACATTTAGGAAAGATATATGATCTTCTTAAATCCTTTTTCTTTTACATTTGGGTGGTAAAGATAAGAATGAAATCTAGGAGCCCAGAAAGCTAAATACATTTTGGAAAGTTCAAGCAAAGATTCTTCCTCAAAAAGAAAAAAGGAAAAAGGGTTAAAGCAAAAGATTAGTAATGGTTTGAATTAATTACCTTGGATTGGGATTCCCTTTTACTACTTTCTGACCATATTTCCTTGAACTACGACCCGAGGTTCTCTTACAGTTCTGCTCCCAGGGGCCGAGATGCCCTCGTTCTCACTCTCTTTCTTCCTGGAAAAATCAAACGAAAAAAATTTAACCACATTTATTTTCCAACATATCTCCCCTCGGAATCTACTCCGAGAGAGATATAATTATTAAACAGCCGGTGTTAAGGAATATATTAAATACATAAAGTTCACCTCTATTATCAGCTTAAGTTTTTAGTAGGAATGGTGTTCAACATGGTATCAGAGCCTTAGGCAAACGCCAGGTCCTGGGTTCAAACCTCCACTCCACCCGTTGAGAAAAAAAATTCCACGTGTAGGGCCTCCCTAAAAATGGGTTTGAGTCCAGCCCACACGTGAGGGGGAGTGTTAAGGAATATATTAAATACATAAAGTTCACCTCTACTATCAGCTTAAGCTTTTAGTAGGAATGGTGTTCAACAGCCGGCAAAACTCTTCTTAAGGTGATTGATTTTCAAGAGATGATTGAGGGTTTTTCAGGTTAAGGAATGGAATCTAGACTGGCGAGGTTGAGCTATAGAAGGATCTACTCTGTGCAAATGATGAGAAGTTGCTCAACGTTCATGTCTTTGTTCATTTCTGTGTTTGTCTGTTACAAGCAGCTATAATAAAGCCAAGCCAACTCCTTGTTGAAGATGGCTTTACCAACTAGTTGTTGAAGACGAGTTGAGTTTTTTTCTTTTATTAAGTTTTTCTTTTCCATTTAAAAACATGTAAAAACGTTAGTCCTGGTTGACGGTGCCATCTCTTAGAAAACAAACTGTGGGACCTACAGAACACATGGCAGCCTCTCCTCAATGCAGTAAAAATGGAGGAGAGGGGGCGTAGGAGAAGATGCGGACTCAAATATTTGTGTTTCTATTTATTCTTAATTTGTTGTTCTGTCGTCTCGTTTATTATTCTCTAATACCTTCTCGAAGTAAAACATATATAATATGCATGTCTCTGATGACAAAAGTGTTTTAATTAATCTTGCTGTAGATGGAAGAGGCGGTTTAAGACTCTTATGACCTTAATAGGGATGATGGTGGGGGGATTGCCGCCGGCTATTCCAAGTTAGAAAGCCGACTACGATTATCCACTGTACTAGTTCTATCTTTATTGTTTATTGTTAGTTTGTGTAATCTTTTTTGTATATCTTTTGGTAAGGCATGCCAATGCTGTTCTAATATCTTTTTTTGGTGTTGAACTTGGCTACCATTATCGATGTTGCGTTCTTTTTGTGTTAGGGGAGTCTTGGCACAGGGATGCCATTCTCACCTACTGCCTGCTACGTCTCTCTGTGTGAGAGACGTTTGGTTCGCCGATTCCTCATTCATTGTTCATAACGTCACTGACTTTAATGTTATTCTCCCTTCATTTGGGAATATTTTTTTTTAATATCCACCTTGAAGCAGACTCCCTATCAAATCCTTCCATTGGTTTCTAGCTAGTTTGTGTGGTTTCGGTCACAAATCTGACTTACCTGTACCGAGCCGTAACAGAACTGGTTGTGAATTTGGTGAAACTGTTCATAAGTCTCCTATTTTCTGTATATGCCAACCGGTGGCCATTATCTATGTAATTATGCTTTTTTTATTAATGAAAGTGACTAGACTTGGCCTTTCATCAAAATATATATATATATATATTATGCGTGAGCATGGGTAAATAAATATTTATAGTTAGTCAATTAAAAGAATCTGATATTTTATTGTACCATAAGTAGAGGTGTATGTAAAAGCTAGGGGCAAGGCCAGAAAAGAGAGACCTCCATTTGTATTACTTTTTTTTTTTTTTGGTAACAGCCTCCATTTGTATTACAATCGATCTTGTGGAGAGACATGTATTAATCGGTCATGTGACAAACGTGCATGGGTGTATAGCATTAATGCAATTTGGACATGAGAGTTACCCAATATCTCTTGCATGTGGAATGCATTTCACACACATTTTATGTCTTTTCACTTTACCAGAAAAAAAAGAAAAATCTGCTATCCAAATCGAAGAATATTCATATATAGTACCCAAAAAAATAAATAAAACAAATATATTACGGAGGCATAAAAAAGAAAAAGTCTACTCCCCAAATCAAGGAACATTCGGGGTACAAAACAAAATTTGATTGATTACACTATACAGTAAATAGATAAATAAATAAAAGCGACTCCCCAAGACAAGGAATATTCATGGATAATACTGAGCATTCTACAAATATATATATTTCATTTGAAACCCTCCCATGCACGTGGGTCGTTAATTGATTAATTAATTAATTAAAGGATTAATGTCATGTTGGTTAATTTAGAAGACCCAACTATTAACAAATCATATTACCAAAAAAAAAAAAAAAACTATTAACAGATCAAATCCTATTGGATATTTTGCATGATTCTAGTTAGTTTAAGATAATCACCTGGCTGATTTTTCTCCTAATTTTTAGCACTAGTTATAGCAATTATGATATTCCTTGATCCTTGCCTTGTTTGAATGCGTTACCATGTAAATGGATACTTTACTTTTACTACAAATAAAGTAAATTCCCACAGCATTTGTGTGGGTGAGATTTCTCATTCCATCAGTTTTCTTCTTGGTATCAAAGCCAGATTATATTAACAAATCAAATCCTATTGGATATTTTGCATGATTTTTGTTAGTTTAAGATAATCACCTGGCTAATTTTTAGCACTAGCTATAGCAGTTATGATATTCCTTGATCCTTGCTTTATTTGTAGTAAAAGTAGAGTATCCATTTACATGGTAACGTATTCAAACAAGGCAAGGATCAAGGAATAACATAACTACTATAGCTAGTGCTAAAAATTAGGAGAAAAACCAGCCAGGTTGTTATCTTAATCTAACTAACATCATGCAAAATATCCATGAGCAACTATGTCTTCCGCTGCACTGAAAGTTTGCAATTTTGTCACATTCCATTATTTTCTCTGGCGTAAACAAATTCTTGTCTTAGCCAAAAGCTTGTTGCCTATCTTAATGGTGATGCTCCTGCCCCTGCTATTATATTTCTAGTTTCAGAGGGTTCGACTGCTCCACCAAACTCTTAGATTGTAGATGTCTTCTCTAAGCCACAAACTCGGGCTGATTTGGAGCAACTGCGACACAAACTTTGCCTCACTACCGTCCATAGTTTGTGGGGGGATATTAACAGATCAAATCCTATTAGATATTTTGCATGATTTTAGTTAGTTTAAGATAATCACGTGGCTGATTTTTCTCCTAATTTTTAGCACTAGCTATAGCAGTTATGATATTCCTTGATCCTTGCCTTGTTTGAATACGTTACCATGTAAATGGATACTCTACTTTTACAACAAATAAACCAAACTCCCATATCATTTGTGTGGGTGAGATTTCTCATTCCATCAGTTTTCAGTTTTTTTCTCCAACATGTAAAACCAAATTGAGTGCTAAGTGCGAACACCCTCTGACACGTCTTCTAATGGTATTGTTCAAAAAAACGCAAGAAAGATGGTTTGAATCTTATTTGGCAACTCATTAACTGCAACTGAAAGCAACTTGCAGTCCTTTTCAACCCCACCAAAAGATAGAGAATAGAGATATATTAACTGGAATTAACTTATGCCCCTTCAACTGTTAACAAGAACGATAAATGCTAGAAGGCAGCGCGTTGGACCTGCAACCTTCCAACAATAAACGTTACCCAAAAAAAAAAAAAACCTTCCAATAACAAGCAAAGAAATTAAGATCTAATGCATATCACTAAACTCACTCTCTAAATGGAACCAAAAACCCGTTTAACCCCTCAAACTCATTTTAATATCTGTAACTTGTTTCAAGCCGTGCAATAAGTTCCCAAAATGAACGCCAAATGATGCCTTAAAGTCACGGATCTTTTTTCAAATCCGGCACAAAGATCGAAGAAGAAGAAGAAGAATAGCAGAAAATTAAAGCAGATTTTAGTTCAAATCAAGTGCCTAATCCCACTCCTTAATTTCCATGTAGCTGCTTAAGCTTGACCATTTAATAACCCAGCCAACCCTCTTGTTCACATCACCGCAACACTGTTGGCAGTGAGTTGAAATCCTATGAATCTTTTATCTAGACCTCTTGTGTGGATCCTCCACAAGATTGTGCCATGTGCCCCTTAATGCATTTAAGAAAATGACAAGGGACACATGGCACAATCTTGTGGAGGGATCCATATAAAGGGTCTAGATAAAGGATCCACAGGATTTTAATTGGTTGGGAATCAACCAACACGTTCCTTTCCCCAACCTCCTTTAACAACAACGATAAATGCTAAAACGCAGCGTGTTGCACCCGCAACCCTCTAACAATAAGAAAGGAAATTAAGATCTAATGAAAGAAATGGGGTTGAAAATTTGCTGCACCTTAGTAGCATCAACTAAAAGATGCCATGATTAGTACATTGTCTCTTTCTCTAGGGGAAAGCATTTCCTCTAAAGCTAAAATCCGGTAGTTACGTGAAGCAACCGTCTAGGATGGAGTTTAGATGTGTAGGGCCCCTTCCAAACATGGGCATCCATCCGTGCATTTCATGCTGGCATTACTGAGTGGCACCAGGTGAAACGCTCTTTGTGTGGTGGCAGCAAAAGCATCAGTACATTGTCTCTTTCTCTGGGGGAAAGCATTCTCTCTAAGGCTAAAATCCAATGGCTCTGTAAAACTACTGATGGACTTTGGATGTGGGCTCCTTTCTAACATGAGCATCCATCCGTGTGTTTCACGCTGGCATCACTAAGTGGCACCAGGTGAAACGCCCATCCAGTGGTAGCAGCAAAAGCAAACGAAAGAGTGATGACGTTTCAATGGATAACAACGGGAGTACGAGATCTCGCTATCAAAGCTAAACACTTCGAGAAAATAGAAAGCGCGTTCTAAGATCAGAGGAGAGCCTTAAAATAAAGGTGTGGGCCTGTGACTGCAGAAGAACAAATTCGGAGTTTGACTGCTATGATTAAATTAATAAGGAGTCAGATTGTCGGCCCTTATTTCACTTTATTTTTCTTTATTTTTGGAGACCGCACACGTAATGCTCATCGCAAATTACAAAACATTAATTTGTAAATGTTTTTGTAGGACTTATTGAAAAAAAACACTACACGATAAAATGCAAGAGCCCAAATCGCATGCTCTTATATTCAATCGGATTAGTTATGCTAACGTGACAAAACTAATCAGTAAAATGAGGAAAAACTAAGAGATGTTTTGGGCATAGAATGTTAGGTCCAAATTTTGCCACTTCGCTTTATATAATATTATTAGTATAGATGATCCCACATTCTGAATCTTTAGAGTTTTGATTTGTTTTCAGGTTAAATTAAGCAATGAAAGGTGATTGGCATTTGACAACAAAATTATTTCTTTCTCTACTGGCCCTTTTCTTAACTAGTCTCTTGCATTTCTTTCTTCTTCTTCTTCTACTTCTTCTTTTCCTTTTATTTCTTTCAAAAATTAGATTATATGGTAGGATTTACAGTGGGTTATTTTCCTTTTACTTAATTATAGTTATGCTTTTAAAAATTAATAAGTATAACATTTATTGATTTTTTGCATGGTAAGCTGAAACAAAGATTTGGTTCATTAATATTTTTTTTTGTTTTTTTATACCATTTTCAATCAATCATTCATTTGTAGAGCTAATGATGTCCAACATGTAGTTAGCATCATTAAATTTTTTGTAGTAAGTTTGTTGCCATGAGAATTGAATAATATTAATTAATATAATTTGTAAATAATTTTATAAATATATACATACATATATATATACACACATAATACCAATACCAAGATGTTATATGCTTCACTTAATAAAAACAGTAGTTCAGTTATTATCAACCATGCACTTGGATTCTGGTTGTCCTGGCTCAACCCAATCCTAACCAATCAGATTAGAAAAGGTTTGATATAAACTGAACTCACAACGAGCATGTAACCCATGATTCTTATGAGTATGAGTCCTTTTTATAAGTTATAACCATCCCTAATTTAACAATGTATCTTGTAAGTAGCCATCAAACATTAAGCAAAGTTGGTTTTGCAACAAACTGTACCACATAAATGGAAACGGTCTCTTGGAGAGAACATACCCAAAAGCGAAATTTTCCGTTTTTTTTCCTCAAAACAACCATACAGTGCCATGTTTAATATAATTTTATATAATTTTTTCTCAATAATGGCTGCACCGGAGTATGATTGGTCCTTCGAATTTAAAAAATAAAAAATTTAGTAAATTCTTTTAAAAATTATCTTTTAAATGTCTGGAGTGACATTGCACTAAAGGATGTGTGACCCGAGGAAGAAGCCAGCCAGCTTGCAAATCTTGACCAGTTTGAATAAGGTTACATACTTACATGTAGGCCAGCTGTTTGTTCTTCTATGATTGACACATGACATGAAATGTAGGGCCCAACAAATTGAAAGGTATGAACACTGCTTTTGTAACAGAGCCCCGTATTGCCGGTTGACACCTTTTTGCATTATTTCCTACTGTCATCTGTGTACTTGCAAGTTGCAACGAGATGTTGGCATGGGAAGGATGTGAAGTTAAAGGAATTTTTCTTCATATAGATATAAAGTGGTCTAAAAAAGGAAAAAGAAAAATCTACTTATGTACAATTCATGCATGGATTAGTGCATGAGAAAAGTAGAGGCATCAACCCATAAGTCCAATTTGTTATCGTCTTGTGATAACATCTTTCGTAGCCATCAATGTAGTTTTCAGTTAGATGTTACCATATAGAGCATGTTGCAATTGGGGTTTCTTTGATCAACAAGAAAAATTCGTTTATGTTTCGAAAACAATAAATCTGTAACCATTGGATGTTCCGCGTAGCAAAATCTTGATCAAACTGCATGGATGGCATAGAGTAAGAAAAATAATAGAAAATCATATGATTTAACTGCATGGATGCTCGACGTAGCAAAATCCCGATCAAACATCAAACTGCATGGATGGCATATAGTAAAAAGAATCATATGATTTCATGGAAAAATAAAAGGAAAAGAAAAGTTCCTTTTTCTTTAATGTGAATATAACTCTGCATATATTGTTACCACCATTAGTTTCAATAATATCAACACCACGGCAACCTCTTCTCCTCTTGTAACATTATATCATTACCACACCATCTTTAGTAGACTTTACTACTCTCAATTATAATTAGTGTTGACATCATTACCAAATAATCTTTAAAATTATAATATTTTTGTAAGGTCCAAATTATTATGGATTTGAATCATCCACAGTTAGACTTGTAAAATGAGTCCAATCATAGCCAATGCCATACAGCCACATGAGCTTGTATGGCGACTTGAAATCTGCTAGAGCCCTTGACTGGAAGATCTGCTGGTCCAACGGTGAAATACGTGTCCGGCCACATAAGTACATGAAGACTACATGTATAAGCCTTCCACCGTTGGAATAGCAAATGTTCTAGTGTAAGGGACTAGCTGATATGTTCTCCGACATGGCAGGCATAGCCATGACATTATCCCATGATCCAATATTTGATTTTGTATAAAATCAAATATTTTATACAAAATCACATTATGTAAAACAAGTTTACGGCATCAAAACAAACGGGACCGCCCAAAATAAACAAAAAACAAAAAACAAAACGAAAGAAAATCTTTCGAAAGCCCCCAGCGAGTGAAATCGTCTGCTTACAGTTTACATCGTGTCGGCTGTATTTTCAGTCAATCGTCTTCGTCCACTCCAATCTCCGTCTTCGACTGACATAATAATAATAACAATAAAGAGAGATTTCTATTTCTATCTCTCAAGCTCTCTTAGCTCGACCCTAGACCCGTTTATTTGCTTGGATCCTGAAAGAAACCATTTCGAACGCCAGAATGAGAGCTGACTTGCCGTATCCAAAGCTGATTTCTGGACTTTCCCTCTGTTTCCTTGCTTTGAACTGCTTCGCAACACTCGGATCCGGCCAGACGGCCGAGAAGACGGCGAAGCTTGCGAGTAATGAAGGTATATATATCTTACTCCATTTGATCTTAATTTGTCCAAGGCTGTGAAATTATATAGTTCCTTTTGTATTGTTTCTCGATTCATTTGGGTTGTCCGTTGATGACGAGAGTTTCCGATACAGTTAAGGCTCTGAAGGAGATCGCAAGTCGGTTGGGGAAGAGAGACTGGGATTTTGAGATCGATCCTTGCAGTGGAGTGGGATTCGCTTATTCTTTTGTTACTTGTGACTGCTCGCTTAACAGCAATGCCACTTGTCACGTCGTGAGCATGTACTCCATTTTCTCCTTTCCCTGTTTCTCTCCTTTTTCCTTTCTTTGTTCTGCACTTCTGTTTGCTGGTTCTTGCCTGTAACTAGGGCTTCGTTTGTCGTTTCTTGGAGCATTATTTTCTATTCGACTTCACTAAAAAGAAAGAAAACGTAGTTTTATTAGTTAGAACTAAAAAGAGCTTCTAGAGTTTAGACAACAATGGTTTAAGCAACACCTAATGCATCCCAGTATAGCAAGCACCGATCATCAAATCAGTTCACAAGCTTATGAGCTTCCGCCATGATCATGAGCTGGTGATGGGACCCACTGCTACCCATATCCATCAGGCAGGCAGGCAGCTCCAGTTGGCGCATTTGGCTCGATTTTGGATGAAGGCCATTTTGGTCTTTTCTTGTGCTTCTATTAACTCAGTACGTTCTTCCATGAATGTCGCGTGGACCCATTGGCTGGGGTGGGTCTAACTGTGATAGTGACTCGGACTCTCATTGGCGTCGTTTGCTGGATGTTTCGTTGACCAAATTGATCCCCTTTGAGGGGCCGTTTGGCTGCGGATTTTATTAAACTAACAGGATTTAAACGATAAAGTTTGTGATGAACTGTGTGCAGTGCTTTACAAGGCCAGAATCTAACAGGAGCCGTCCCGCCAGAATTTTACAAACTTCCGTTTCTTAAAAAACTGTGAGTAAGCAGGGTTCCCATAACACTTTTGCTACACATTAGACTTGGGGTGTGATTGTGTGAACCTACTAATGCTGTTCACCTTCCTTTCATACAGGGATCTCAGCAGGAACATCTTCAATGGCTCTATACCTCCCCAGTGGGCTACACTGCACTTGGTTGATGTGTAAGCACCCCCCACACTTCTATGTCTTGGTAGCGTGGTTAACAATCTAATAACTAAATAGTCAAGAAATATGTTCTTTGCAATAATGCAGCTCTCTTATGGGAAACCGTCTGTCAGGTCCATTCCCGAAAGCCCTAACAAGAATAGCTACCCTTATAAGCCTGTATGTTGTAATTTCTTCCATTATTTTCATTTTAACAATGTTGTCATGAAGTGCTTTTTTTGTTTTTTATCACCTCTTGAAAACTAACATTTGTAAATTTCAAATTGCAGGAGCATTGAAGGAAACCATTTCTCAGGAGCTATTCCTCAGGAACTCGGGAACTTGGTCAATTTACAGAAGCTGTAATACCTTCACCACCACCTTCTTCGTTTCTGTATTCATGATTATTGAAATTTAGCCAACAAAGACTTCTTATTTATATATATTTTTTACCTCTTTTTTCTTTTTCTAATATGCTTTTCTATCTTTAGTGTTCTGTCATCTAATGGGTTCACGGGAGAATTGCCTGAGGCACTTGCTAAATTAACCAACTTGACTGATTTGTGAGTAAACATTCATTCCTCTTATAATCATGGTTCACTTTTATATCGACTCTATGTGAAACTTTGTTTGTTTCTTACTTTTTTAGGAGGGTAAGTGACAATAACTTCTCTGGAAAGATACCTGATTTTATAAAGAATTGGAGATGGATAGAAAAATTGTAAGTTACTCCTTATCATACATGTTGAGAGAAATGTATACTCTATGCTGTTAATTAATCACAGACTTATCTTGAATATTAAAGGCACATGCAAGGATGCTCACTTGAGGGGCCTATTCCTTCCAGCATTTCTGCCTTGACTACCTTAACTGATCTGTATGTGTTTATCCCTTCCATTAATTTATGTTCATTTTTTAATTTTGAGTTTGTGAAATCTAGATTTATTTTATTTTTATTTATTGTTCTTGGACAAGAATTTGTATATTGACTGATTCTATCACCCTGTTCTGATATTTAGGAGACTTAGTGACCTAAATGGGAGAGAATCCAAGTTTCCGCTGTTGAATAAAATGGAATCCATGAGGACATTGTGAGTTCAATAGTCATACTTAGCTTTTTTTTGAGTCCTCTCTTCAAACTTTGGTATCAGTATTTTACTTGAAATATTCTCAGCTTTGACTTACAATGCAGGATACTGAGGAGATGCTCACTTCATGGAAATATCCCAGCCTATATTGGGGACATGAGAGAACTGAGGAACCTGTAAGTCGTATTTACTTAATAGCTTCTGTTATTTCTTTCGTTACCTACAACAGACTCTTTCAAAAGCCTTACCTTTCCCATCTCTGAAAATAGTTCCAAATGAAAATGGCAAAAGAAAATTCTTGCAATAAAGGATCCTATTTGAACTGTGAATATATAGTGGGAAAAAATTTCCTGCTTCTATGTTCTGCTGGTTTTGTTATCTGCTATCTATGGAACTGAATTATATGGGAGGAAAAAAATACTTCCATATGAAAGTCATTACAACCTTTACTAGCTGTAGGAAATTTTGGGAAAAGTTATTGTTACAAATGTTATATTTTCTTTGCCATAAGATTGGTTCTTCGCACTTATTAGAGCTTCCTCATACGTCATACCTGACTGATGTTGAAGTCTAAATATCTGACCAGTTTATATCCAACCTTTTTTCTTGGGTTGTATCTACTCATCGACTTACTGGTTATATGTCAAGTTTGAATTTCAGTTTCTCTTGAGCATTTTAAAACATCTATCTGGAAGATGCCTGGACAGATACGAATTCATTTCTACTGAATGAATTTAATAAGAGTGTTCTGTTACTTCAATGTTTCTCCTGCCCCCTTCACTTTGATAGTTTATTCATTATTGTTATAAGTTTTCCTTATAATCATAGTCCTGCTGGATAGTAGTGTTCCAAAATATTGTTAGCTTAGATTGTGGAAGGTTCTGGCTTTCTCCTATTTTAAGTTTTCATTCACAATATCTTGCTTTCCCCTATTGTTTTTGTTTTCATTCACGATATCATGCCCAATTAGCTTAGCTCTAAGATGCACATATCGTGACATTCAAATTGGCAAGTGCCATATCTTTTGGTGCTCTATTTAGACCAAAGTGACATACTGTTTGAATTGTAGCTTTGCTGCCACTTTTAGCTGTGAGATTTCACTCGAAGTCATGATTTCTTATTTATATTCTTAATTAATGTCATATGAATAAGTACTGCTTGTATCCCATTATGCCTGAAACTTTTTTTCTCTTGCTCATCTGCTTGGCCATTTTTTTCTTTTCCCCAATGTAGTGATCTCAGCTTTAACAACTTGACTGGGGAAATTCCTGCATCCTTTGTCAAACTAGCGAAAGTAGATTTCATGTAAGTTGATACTCTTAACACTTCTATCTAATCACCAGCATCATCAACAACAGTGTTGTGTAATTATGTTGTTTTCTTTAGGTATTTAACTGGAAATGAGCTTACTGGGCCTATACCTGGATGGATATTGGGGAGGAGCAATAATGTGTATGTATATTTCATTGAAATTCAATTTTTTTAAACTCCTTTTTTTTTTAATTCCTATCACTAAAAGGTTTTTTTTTTTTTTTTTTTAAAACTCGACTTGTTAACCTAAATTTCTGCAGAAGAATATTATGGATATTTTGAAATAACTATCTAAACCTTTTATTGGTGATCTCTGCTTGAGATAAAATATATTTTATTTAATTTAAGAAGGCTATAATATTTGGTTGTTGAGAGCCTAATAAAACATGGAATCAGACAACTACTTTTTCTGGTTCTGATTTTAGATAATTTTGGAAAGGAAGTATCAAACATATCCAAGAACATAATTTCACAGTTTTGTTATCCAGCCACCAAAGTCTTTCAAAGCATACTTAGCAGGTGATGCAAATGTGGTTTCTTGATCTTGGAATGCAGGGATATTTCTTACAACAATTTCACATGGGTGAGCTCAGGTCCATTTGAATGCCCTCATGGGAGTGTGTAAGTGCAAAACAAATTATATTTGCTTTTTGCATTTTGGATTTACACAGAATGATGTCCTCTCAACTTGTTTTATTATTCTCCAGAAACACGGTAGAAAGCTACTCATCAGGAGAGGACAATGTGTAAGATTCTTTTGCACTATCTGCATTCCATGAAATTCCATGCTAAGCTGTTAGATAAAATCACCATCGCTCAACAACTACGAATAATAGTTGTGAACTTTATTGCTCATTGAACAATCTGTATTCTTACCAATGAAGTGCTTATGGTACTGAGCTTTCCATTTTCTTTTATGCAGCGGTAAAGTTCACCCATGCCTGAAGAAGAAATTCCCCTGTACTCTTCCAAATAAGAATTGTAAGTAGCACTTTTAGACTTAAAACTTTAATAGTCAATGTGGGTAAATAATCTTGCAGTTTGTAAATTTGTTTTTGTCTATAATCATGAAACGGTTAACCACTACCTTTCACCAACCTATTTTCCTTGGATATGGTTGTCAAGTCAGATTTGTTTGTTGATGTAATCGAGATATAAATATTTATCTCGCAAGAAATGTCCCATCTCTACGCAGAGGCCTTGCCCTATCTCCTAATATTTTTACTATATGCAAGTGCCAGGCATAAGTCAATTATCACTTATTTTTGCATTGTAGTGTGGCTAGGGTGATTTGGGTTGGTTTTGGGGGGTGACTGGTAGACGATTGGTTTTGCCAGGTTTGTTGGTTTTGTTGTTCAACCAATGTAGATTCCTGGAGTTGGGTCGAAGGGGACACATCCTTTATACGTAATTGTCCCATGACTTCCGATGGTTTATTTGGAACCAGAGTAATTGTCATCTTTCTTATGATTCCATATCTGGAAGAGGGGAAATATATTGAGACTGTTAGGGTACCAAATGCTTTGGGCAATGTGCTATCAGAAGTTCAGACGCATAGCCTAGACAAAGATTGTGAGAAGTTGGGTGTTGTGTGCTATACATCCTGCTAGGTGCCTGCTTTGGTGGGACCAACCCATTTAAGGTCTACTAAGCTGAGTACTGATGGGTTCTTACTTGAGAATCTAGGCCTTTTGGGTGTAGTAGTGGTCTTTGGGGATCACATTGGCCTTGTTACTCTTGCTTTATGTGGATGTATTGCAGAGGGGGATTCTCCTTGTGTTTAGCTGATGACCCATCTTATAGGACTGTGTTGTATATGTAATGTAGATGTATGTGTTTCACCCTTATGTAATATCTAGTGGGCCTTTTCGTAGCAAGGTGAAGGGCCAAAGGCCCGAATCCTCTAAGAAGGCCTTGAGCCCGAAGGGTTGTTTGTTCGGCCATGACTGGCCTGCAGGCCCCCAACCCAAAATTTTGGGGTACTATATAGCTAGAAATTAGGTCATTTTCAGTAACATTGCATTTTGTCATTAGAAGAACAATTTAGGTTTTTGAAGAGAGTAGTTGTGGCGCTAAAAAGAACCTATTGTATTTGCCTTGTTCTCTAATGGAATAACTTCATCTCATACGGATGTAGACATTGGCATTTAAGGTCGAACCACATAAATATGTGTCTTCTGATCTTGTTCTCTTTCTTTGTTTTGTTACTATTCTATTTTGGGCATTTTTCATTCAGCTGTTTTGCCATTTTTTTGCACTAATGGATCCAATAGTCACCTTTTTTTGTTAAAATATACATAGCTCGGTTTTCCAATACTTTTTGATTGATGTGGATTCTGCCACTATTATCCAGTGGATGAGGATAGATGAGCTAGGTCCTTGGAGGTCCCATGCCTTGATTAGGCTTGCATGATTCTTGGCACAATGGTTGAATATTTCTTTCAACCATGTAGCGAGTCTACTAATAGATTAGCTAAGAAAGGAGCTACTCAGCGGGATTTAGTTTTTGGCTATATATTGAAATGTTTGAGTGATCTATAGGTTGTAGAAGAGGTTGGAGCAAGAGTTATTGATTTTTAAGGACTCTTTCTACTTCCTTTTCTCATCTTCTGCTATATCTTTTTGCATATTCTTCTATCTTAATGAAATCTTTCATCGCTTATTAAAAAAAGATATATCATTATCATCTCTATTGAAGGGAGATTTTAGGCATATTTTGAGGGGAAATTTACCACATTTACAATATTTCTTCTAAAAAAATAAGAAACTTTAAAAAAAATTTATTATGTTCTTTCATTTCAGCTTTAGTTGGCTGTTGTCGCAGACTAAAATGTGCCATGTGAAAAAGTGATCTAACTAATCTATACAATCCACTTGACTGGGGAGATTCTAGACTAGCCACATGGACAACATCTTAGCCTATATAAACCCTAATAGCATTTTTTATAGTTTTGGTAACATGCTTTTGCTCCAGAAAACCCTAGCGACACGTTTCGTGGGATTATATCACTCTTTTACAAATTGAGAGAAATTTTGAGCAACATGGGCAAAGTGGGGGCGGCGTGTCGAGCAAAGCCGAATGAAACGGAAGGGACACTACTTTTTTTTTAACAAATTTTTTTTTTCATTTAAGTTGGCGAACATAGCGAAATTCCCCTCAAATCCAAACCCCCCCCCCCCCCCCTTTTTTTGTTTTTCAATTTTTTCAGCTTTTTGGCTGCACGCACCTAACTATCACGGTCCAAAAGTGTGGCACACAACAGTGTCATTGGTGTGCCATGACAGTGCCATTGTGGGCACATGGCTTAGCCTGTTGGGGCATAATTTGGCCTAGTGTGGCCAACTCATGAAGATATTTGGGAACCAACCTAAGGGTGTTTGAGCATGGCACAGAGGTGTCTTAATATGGGTAGGGTGCCCAAGTGGAAGAAATGGTCAGAAGGTGGTTTTCTAGCAAGTGGACTCCACGACTTTGAGAAGGCATGGAGATTAATCTGAGAGTGGTTTTGGGTTTCAGTCAGGTTGAGGATAAACTAGAGATTGAGACAAAGCTACTGGTTCAGACAGCTTGGGAAAACTCCATCCGAAACTCCGAAAAATGGCAGTATGATTGTACTGGCATAGGTGATGTTTCCTCCTGATAGAGTGGTAAATGCTTAGCATCCACCTTAAGGGGAGGTGGTTGGTGCTTAGCCTTCCCTGGTGCCTGTGTGGGGCACGAAACAAGCACTCCTCATGGGGCTTAGGGGCGGGTCTTAGCATGCTAAAGGGTATGTCCTGGGCTTCTTGGGTTATTGATGGCACACTCCAGGACACTACTAAGGCAGCGGTTCGGCAGTAGTGTGCGCTGGCTCGATGTTGGAGGCTATTATGTTGGGAGGCCCTTGTGTGCACTATGCGTACTTAGGTGGGCATGGTAGGCAAGTGGGCTATCGCTAGGCCACGAGGGCTTAGTATTGGCTTCCGTGGCGGCATGTCTTGGGCTCAGATGTGCACCACAAGTATCGCGTAGCACGAAGGCAAGGTAAAGAACCGACGCCTTGCCATAAAGACTTGTGTTGCTTATGCCAGGCGCAAAGCGCCATGTTGGGCTACTAGAGATGCTACGAGATATGCATTGCCTTGATATGCTCAAGGAGGACTTGAGGATGGTGTTGTGGGCTGGTAACCCTCACTACAAGAACATGGGAGCACTTGGGAGCTCCTTGGCTATTCAGGGTGCACGGTAATGACCTGAATACATGTGAAGCTCCTTGAATGGGGCAAGTTGGATGATCGGCTTGGTTCGGTGTCTCATGACACGATGGTGTGCTTGAGGGCCTCAATGACAAGGGAAACTTCATAAGTGAGGTGAGCATCAGGTTGAATGCTGGGAAGCAGCTTGTGAGCCAACCAAGGTATGCTTGGTGTGCGAGACTCGAGTGAATTGTATACCATCGATGCATTTTGTGGGCATTTGGAAAAGGGTCAGAGGCAGCCGAATGAGAAGGCTAGCTATGGCAAAGGAGGGCCATAGCACCGCTCGGTCATTTTACTGGGTGTGGAAAAAATTTGACCGTGACACAACAACACTGAAATGGTAAACCTATATATGTATGATAGTTTGCCACATGTATCAATGGCCATCCAATTCTTTTAGTATAAATGACAAAAGAAGTTTATGTTAGGTGAGCCGCTTACGTTGTGCCACAAGGAAAATTTGTTTGGGCCTAAAACCTGTGGTTGGTTTGTCTTAGGTGAGCCGCTTACGTTATGCCACATGGAAAATTTGTTTGGGCCTAAAACCTATGGTTGGTTTATGGTACACTGATTATTAGCAATCTAAAAAATAGCTTCCATGTGTGAGTTACCTACTTCAACAAGTAAGTTTGTTTGGAACGATGCTCTTGACAGCAGTGGCTCAACCATTTTTAGTAAAGGAAATCTTGACGTCAATTAAATATAACTGCACTTTGAAATGAAATATTTCGGGGGAAGCTTTAAAGCCAAAATATCTTAGAAAATACATATAATGGAATGATTTGGCCCAATGTGGAGGACAAAACCAGGGGCTATACTTTCTTTTGACCTAAATATCTAAGAAAAGTCTCGCGCAAAATATTTATCTTTGAAATTACTACTGCAAGCAACAATGGATAACATACAATAGGCCTCCTTAGAATTAATATATTTTATCTAATACACATGACATTTGATAATGTTAGCCAACTTGGACCCATGTTTAGCAGTCATATTTTGCTTACTAATAATATTTTCAGAATTTTCTTCTAATTTTTTTTTGTTACAATGTAATTTTACTTGTGTATCTCCACATCTATGCGTTAAATGTGTATGCATAATCATCCCGTTAATATTATTTTGAAATAATAAACTAGGTGTTCTACTTATAATTTGTTAAAGAATATTTCTGCAAAGCCTACTAAGGAAGTCAGACCTTACATTCTTGAGTACCTTCTCCATAAATTCTCAATTTATCAAAATGATCACAACATTTTATTTTAATTGTAAAGAGCAAAAATAGAATGGAATCGAAACAACTTTGTCATGCATTTAATAATCAAAGAAAACCCTTTTTTCCCCCTTTTTGGGTAATAATGCAAAGAGAACTTTTTCCCTATTGCCATCTTTCTATCTCTCTGTTATTATCCATCTTTCACCTCAATTGATTTAGCCAGTCATAGTGGCTGGTTGATCAACCAACAGTTAAATCTTCATGTTGTTATCTTCCATAGTTCAGATTTGATTTCACCTCATTGTTTTATGTCTAGGATTTTGTCATTAGATTTTAAGTTGATTTTGTTATCCGAAGCTTTACCATCTAAAGTATATCCTACCTTTTCAAGTATGTGAAACTGCTTGCAAAATTAAAAAAACTATATTTTTATGTTTGTAAAAGAAAAGGATATGAAAGGAGAATCCTTTTTTTTTTCAATGAAGTAGTATTTATGTATAAATAGTATTCTCTAATAACTAATAAATTATACATCCACCTTGATTATTTGTTATGAGTGTGTTTATTGAATATGAATGCACTGTTATAATGTTCATTTTACAAGTTTTTAGATATATTCTCCCCAATTGTCAATTTAGAAGGACAGACAAATAGACAGAAATGCACAGAGAGAGAGAGAGAGAGAGAGAGAGAGTAATGGAAAGAAGCGAGTGATAAAAAAAAAATTTAAGTGAAAACACATGTGAGAGATAAAAAGTATGGACAGCACCGTAATCTCCAGTTGATCAAAAGGGATGATCTAGTAACTTTACACTTGGATTTCAACTTCTAATCCAAATTTCACTTGCAATATCATCTGACAGATGGTTACTCCATGCATATCAACTGTGGTGGCAAGGAAACAGTTATTAATGATGACAAGTACGAAGCTGATTTAGAAGCAAGAGGTGCTTCAACGTTCTACATGGATGACAACTGGGCACTCAGCAGCACTGGGAACTTTATGGACAATGAAATTGATGCAGACGTCTATATTGAAGCCAGCAATTTGGCTGCCTCCAATGTTTCTATCCCCAATTCAGAATTGTACACAACAGCACGCGTTTCTCCTCTATCTATCACTTATTATGGGCTTTGTCTTATGAATGGAAATTACACTGTGAGACTACACTTTGCAGAGATTATCTTTACAAATGACAGTTCATTTAACAGCCTTGGGAAACGTATATTTGATGTTTATATCCAGGTAGTTAAGTTATATGTGAGTGCAATGCATTTTTTCAATACTATAGAATACAGATCTCTTATGTTTTTTTTTTTTTTTAAAATTCAGGGAAAGTTGGTCCTAAAGGATTTCAATATTGAGGATGAAGCAGGTGGGCCTAATAAGCCACTTGAAAAGCCATTTAATGCAATTGTGACTACTCACACTTTGAAGATCCACTTCTACTGGGCTGGAAAAGGGACAACAGGCATCCCTGTTAGAGGAGTGTATGGTCCTCTCATATCAGCTATATCAGTGGATCCTAGTACGCAATTCTAGCTTCCTTATTATTATTTATTTTTCATTATTTCAGTTTGGCATTGCCATGATATCTTAACATTGAAAAAACTTGTGAGCTCATTACAGTATCTGCCACTTTCCAATTAGTTAGATCTTACCTTCTTGTTTCTACATACAGATTTCTTCTTAATTACTGTGAATGCTATAAATTTCGACCTCAGATTGTTCTAAATAAAATAAGAAATTGTAATTAACTGAATTAAGAATTGAGAAAGCTTAGCTTAACGATTTCTAATGGAAAAAATACATTAGTGTTAGTAATTATGCTTAAATAATTACTAATGGAAAGAATACATTGCAAATTCTTGATTAAAGCAAACAGCAAGACTCTTAATGACAAAGCTTAGCGGAATGCTGCGCCAATAAATCGGTTTTTTTTTTTTTTTAACTGGTCTTGAATTCACAAATTTTGACCTTGGAGAATGATTTTTATTTTTTATTTTTTTAACGTTTCATCAGTTAACTTTTTGTTTCAATCTGACTTTTCATCAACATTTCTTTTATTTGATTCTTGCAGATTTTAAGCCTCCTTCGGTTGCTTTCAAGAAGAAGCATTTCATAACTGTGATTGGGAGTATTGCTTCTGCTATATTCCTGATCCTTCTAGTTCTAGGTGTACTAAGGAGAAATGGCTGGTTGGGGAGCAAAGCATCTGCAAATAGAGGTAAGAAACACTCAATCTTACAATAACCAAACGTCCAGCTAAACAAAATACATCCGTATTTCTTGTGCTGTGTCCCCATACATATGAGTGGAATTTCAACTGTGTATGGAAGGCTACAGTCAATTTCCCATAACCTCCTCAAGTTCAAGTTCAAAATTAAACTATCTGCATGGCTTTTGTTCTCTTAATTTTCATTACATCTTGTGTGTGTGTGTGTCTAAAGAACACTAAGGCATATCTTATTCTTACGAATGTTTTAATTTTGAAAGATTGAGATTACTAATGTCTCAAAGATAATTGAGCATTTCCATTGATCAATGGAGTGGAAAATAAAAAGTGAAAATATTTTTGTTTCTCTTCAATCCAAGAACACTTTCACCCAATGAAACTTGGGGGGTGGGTGGGGGTGAAATATATATGGCATATCTCACAAATATGTTGTTCATCTGGAAAATTTGGCACACAGAGTTACCGAGGAGGATATTTTATTCATTTATTTAATTTTAGTGCTGTAGGATTCAAGCTTATCAGAACTAAATCATTGGATCCTATCAGAACTCTAAAGTTAAGCCTAGTTGGGCAATAGAAGCCCTAGGATGATTTTTCTCTTTGGAAGACCATATGATGCATCATTTTTCCTCTATTATGAGCATTTTTGAGATGGGAATGTTGAGATGGATGTATGAGAAGTCTACAAAAGGTATGGGCAAAGACGAACATATATGAGAGTGTCTCAGCAGTTCCTGGCTAGTACAAAAAATCATGTAAACCAAAGACTTAAAGATGCATGGGAGTAATTACAGGAGGATCTAAGAACATGGGAGGATGAGCAACAGAAACATTGATGGAGTCAGTCCAAAAGGATTTAAGATACTTATAGTTTGACAAATGCATGGTTGTTAAGAGATTGAGATGAGGAAATGTGAATTCATTTGTCAACCATAACTAGTTGAGATAAGGTATTTTGTTCTTGTTATTTATTTTTATTATATTTATTTTTTAACTATATCTTGCATTTTCCATTCTTGCTTTAGCCACTTTTAGAATTCCAAATTGTAAATGTATTGGAAACATTTCATTCACTTAAACTTCGGTTACACACAATCTAAAATCTGAGATTTTTAATCCGCCCTTATAAATCAACAGCAATGATATCCATATCTAGAAAACAAAAGAAATAGAAACATTATATGGAACATCATTCCTCTCTATTGATCTGGAACACTTCATTTTGAACAGATCTTAGAGGTCTGGATCTGCAATCAGGGTCATTCTCTTTAAGGCAGATTAAAGCTGCAACCAAGAACTTCGATGTGACAAACAAGATTGGAGAAGGTGGCTTTGGTGCAGTATACAAGGTACATTTATCTGTTGATATGTCTGTAAAGTGAAGTGTGCAATTAGAAAGTGTTGCCAATAGCGTATTTTGAAGATAGTGTAGTGAGAAATTTAACATTAAGAATTAAAGGTTTTGTTATCGGCCAATCAATTGGGTAAAATCAGAGCAGGCATCTTACTTTTTGTTGATAGAATGAACAGTCACAAATTATATCATTTTTCATAATGGAACCTGTTGCGCAATTTTCATCAATTTTTGTGCTTAATTCAAGAAGCCAAATTTTCATCAGGAAACTCCCAACAAAGTTATGGAATAAAAAGGTAAAATTATGTTGTCAAACTTGATTATCCGAAATTTCATTTGATACAGGTTTAATATCAAACTGCAGTGATATTCGCAGAGGTATCAAGAATAAAAATCTCTCTTTCTTTTTCTTTTTTTCAAGTTAGATGTCAACTTTTAGTAATAAATTTATCCTTAAATTCTTTCTGAAGATATTTTGTCTGTTTAATGAATTTCTAAGTTTCAGCTTATTTATATCATTTGCTAACCTGTTAAGGCCAAAAATAAAAAGTAAACAATAAAAAGAAGAAAAAGGCTAATATCTTAGTACAAGGAAAATCTTGATATTGGAATCTCGATAAGGGTGTAACGCAGTGTGATTGTTTGAAATTTGAATCAAATATTGCAAATCAAATGATCAGCGTTCAACAATGAGAACTTCTTGGTTCTTGCACAGTGTTGCATTAGTTTCATAGAGTTCCCCAAGCAACCAAGTCTAACAATTACCTCTTTCCTGCACAGCTACACCAACCTCATATGGCGCACTTGCACTTGCACCAATCATGAAGCACTCATAAACTTGATGAATTCACGGGTCTTCCTTTTTCTGTGGAAATGTTGACATTTTCCTTGCTCTAGTGCAGGGTCTACTATCAGATGGAACAATGATTGCAGTGAAGCAACTCTCCTCAAAATCTAAGCAAGGATCTCGTGAGTTTGTGACTGAAATAGGCATGATTTCTGCATTGCAGCATCCAAACCTTGTTAAGCTTTATGGATGTTGTGTTGAAGGAAACCAATTATTGTTAATCTATGAGTATATGGAGAATAATTGCCTTTCCCGTGCTCTATTTGGTAAGTTTACCACTGCTACATGCTACTTATAATTGAAAATCAAATTACGCACTCTTAGTGGTGAGTAGGAAATTAAATTGATTGATATGATTATTTCTAGGTCATGATGCAACTTGCCGATTGAAATTGAATTGGCCAACTAGGCAGAAGATTTGCCTAGGCATAGCTAGAGGTCTGTATTATCTTCATGAAGAGTCAAGGTTAAAGATTGTTCATAGAGACATCAAGGCCAGCAATGTGTTGCTTGATAAGGATCTCAATGCCAGGATATCCGACTTTGGTTTGGCAAAGCTTAATGAAGATGGTAATACCCATATCAGTACTCGGATAGCTGGAACTATGTGAGTTGTGCTCTTAACTTCTGAGACCACTTCTCTCTCTTCAAGTGAGAATATTCCGTAACTTGTGTACTTGTTTGTGTCTTCTAGTTAGAAGATGCTATTTACTTGTTTAGATTTTGGGACAGATAAAATTGGTAAGAAAACGGTGACCCACCATTCTCATTTGGAGTAATAAACTAAATGCAAAAGCTGGGATTCATGTGTCAAATAGGTTATCATTGAAAAGATAACCGGAGTGCCAATATATAGTCATGTTATTGGGCCATGTTTCAGGTTTTTCAACACAACCAAAATGGCAAGATGGTAAGTCAAAACTTTCAGTTACAATGAATGAAACATAGCTCTGTAGTACTTGCAATGACTAATGAATAGGCAAGTGCTGTGGTCAGGTTTGCATACCCTCAACCAACCTAAAATCAGGGATGTTAGCCAACAAGCACCAGGCAAGCATTAAACTTCTGAATCCATGTCAAGCATGATACTAGGGAGCCCATACTGGCAATCTGTATCTGGTGATTGCTGGAGAAGGGCATGTTCATGTGCCTGATGTTGGCATTTCCCTAATTATTGTCTTCTTGATGATGTGTTTCTAAATGATAAGACCTCCAAAATAATATTTCAACTGCATTGTAGAGAGTGTCTTTATGCTGGTTGTGATAAAGAGTTTTAGTCCATTATTTCATGAAAATGGACTACAAAAATGGCAAGTTACCTTCTCATGGTCGTTTTTCTCTTTGTGACCATGCATGTCTCCTAACAATATGGATAACCACGCCTTCTTTAATTTTCGCAATTAATTGTCACAACTATTCTGGGTACATACATGTCACATTTTTCCAGCTCCCAAAAGCAATTTTTTACTCAAGTTATGGTCTTTATTCTGCAGAGGTTATATGGCTCCTGAGTATGCAATGCGCGGTTACTTGACCGAAAAAGCAGATGTTTACAGCTTTGGAGTTGTTGCCTTGGAAATTGTCAGTGGAAATAGTAACACAAAATATAAGCCAAAAGATGATGCCATTTACCTTCTGGACTGGGTAAGCAAACTTTTTTTTAACTAATATTCCTTCCCTCACAAATATGTTTAACTCCATTTATGCGTTGTCTAGTTAACCCATTGCTTTGTTTCTGTGCTGTCTCAGGCATATATTCTGCAAGAGAGAGGGAGTCTTCTGGAGTTGGTTGATCCAAACCTGGGATCAGAATACTCATCAGAAGAGGCAATGGTTGTGCTGAATGTCGCTCTCTTGTGCACCAATGCATCTCCCGCACTCAGGCCTACCATGTCTCAGGTAGTAAGCATGCTGGAAGGCCAAACTCCTGTTCAGGACCTACTTTCTGATCCAGGCTTCTCATCCATCAATCCAAAATTCAAAGCTATTAGAAAACATTTTTGGCAGAACCCAAGCCAAACTCAAAGCAGTTCGGCCAACAGTGAATGTACTGATTCCTCCTGCACAAATATAGGAGGTGAAGAGAATGGACATATTTTGAACTAATTCAGTTAGGTGTATCCAGTAGTTGCTGTATCATAATGTCATGTAAATAGTAATGAGAGAATCCCCCAAATTGTATATGCTCTCAGTGGCGCTTGGACAAACACTAGTTTTCTTAGGATTTTTGTCTCTTAATTTGGTAAGTTGAAAAGATGGAAGAAAGTTGCAGTGAACAATGGCAAAGAATGTTGTAATTTTTTACCTACCTAATGAACATAGTGAAATGTGAGCCTGCATGTTATCTCTAACTACCTTTAGTTTCCCTAATTCTTCTGTAACACTTTCTGTTAGGTTTAACATTTTAGTTTGGCTTTATTTAGTGTCAAAGAGAAAGTGTTTTAAGTGTGTTTAGAATGTTTAGTTTGTGTCCAAGAAGACATGGTTCAAACGGCGTTATCATCAGGGTCAAATTGAAGAAGTTATGCCCAACGTTTGATCAACGTTCGCTGGCCGTTCAAACGATCATGCTACAAAGAGAAAATAGAGACTAGCGTTCGACCAATGTTCTCTGAACGTTCGACCGTTGGTGGCACACAGAGAAACCAGAGAGCAGTGTTCGCTGAACGTTTGCTGACCGTTCGACCGATGGAGTTCCACAGAGAAACCCGAGAGCAGCGTTCGCTGAACGTTTGCTGACCGTTCGACCGATGGAGTTACACAGAGAAACCCGAGAGCAGCGTTCGCCTCATGTTCTCTAACCGTTTGAACGAGAAGAGGAAAAGTGAGTTTTTGTCTTGAACGTTCGAGCTGCGTTCGCTGAACGTTCGAACGTTCATTAACAAAACTTCAGTTTTAGAATTCCGATCTTTTCTGATTTGTTTCCTATTCCGAGTCTACCTTCTCCTAATCTATATAAGGAGTGTCTAGACTATTGTTAGAAAAACTCAAGAGGTTTTTAGAAACCCTAAATTCGTGTGTGAGAGTAAGAGTTCTTTCTCCTCTTCCTTCTCCTTTGTTGAGCCATCAAAGCCTTTCTTCATCCTTCTTTTCTACCTTAGAGTTTCGGGTTAGAGAGTTTGTTCGTGGGAGTTCCTACGGATACCAGGCGAGTTCGTTTGGGTGATCGTGTGAGAAGATCTTCAGAGTTCTGAAGTGTTGCTGTGGAGCAAATCTAAGGAGTTCCTCAAATACTTTCAAGTCTGTGAGTTGCAGAGTCTAGCATAGGTATGTTGAGTATTCTGAACTACAGGTTGTAAGTCTTCTTTTCATATTGGATCTTTTAGGTGGCTCCTACATAGCCCGGAGGGTTTTTCTCTAGTGAGAGTTCTCATAGAGTTTTCCCTTCATCACCAAAATTGCTTGTGTTGTTTCTTTACTTTATTTGCAATTTTTTGTGATTGGTTATAGACTTGTGCATGCCTATTAATTAAGAACTTGTTTTTAATTAGTAGAATCTTTATTCCGCTGTGCTACACCTATTCACCCCCTCTAGGTGTTGTTAGAGTCAAAACCCTGTTTTTCACTTTCTAATATATGAAAAATATAACAAATACGTGAAGGGCCCAAGACATCCTTCCATCCAGTTTAAGAAAAGCATCCTAGTTGAACAGCTCATTAGACAATAAATTAAGGTTCTATGTTCTGATCGTTAGTTGCATGGGTGTACTTTGTTTAGAAGATCCATGGATGTACATAGCTTCCTTTAAACATATTTGACTCATCCCAAAGTAAGGTGGAGACAAAAGGTTGCATCTAAACCTAGGGAAGATGATAGGTTGGGACCCTTTTTTCCTTTGATCCCTCCAAGGTGCTCTGTTATTCATAACTTCTCTAATTTTTTCTCCATGAACTCTGTAAGCTCTCTTCAAAATTTAGTGAGTCATATTTGGACATGAGTTGGCATCAGTTTCAAGTATGTGTACAAGATTTTTTCAAAGCCTGGCTATGCCTCCATTATTAATAAATTCACAAACTAGAGAGCATACTATTTTTGTCATCTGTGGATATATTTTCACCATTTTTCTATCCCAGACAATTGGACTTGGTTTTGAGGCTACTGAAAGACAAGATAAGGTATTCCACATATCCTCTGATAATCAATCACTTATCTGCACACAGAATGGCTTTTATCCCATCCTTCTTTATGATAAAAATGCTTTTTGAATCGGTTATGAAAATATGACATGCAAGTGAATTATATGGAAGTGAATTATGACAAGATTCATGTTGCCGATCCCATTGTGGTGGGAACTGGGTTATGATTATGACGACGATGATGAAGTGAATTACATTGAGATTCTTTATAAGTGGGGTCTTAATCTATTATAACAACAGCCATATATTTGCCCAAATATAAAAATAACAAAATGCTTTATCTCAATTTGTTAGGTTCGATAAAACGAGTCATATTCCTTCATCCTTTGATCTGTTAAAACTCATGTCTGTAATTTGATTACGAGTATTTAAATCTCTTCAAATTGACTCCATCTTCCTCACCTTCAGTCTTCCTGTCTTAAATCCTTAATAGGAGTAATCCCTGCACCTTGCCTAGTATTACTTCTCTTCACTTTTTATCTTTCACCATCTCCCTCTACATCTATCTTAACATTCTCATCTCAACAACATATTCTAATGTTACTTCTTCATTATTCAATTCTGGTCCATATATGATATTGGCTTAATAGGTATCATATAATTTTTTTAGGAAATTAGCTTTTGGTGGTACTTTTTGAAAATAATTAAAATTCAGTCAGCAATATTATGAGTTCTAATTTTTAGAATACCTTTTATCAAAACAATTAAAATTTAGTGACATTTTTATCATTGCTATCACAAAGTCACAAACCAAACTCTTCTGCCCTTATAAGAAGGAAGCCGGAACCGACTAATAGATGATCCGAACCAGAGAAAGATCCGGATCCTTTGAAGCTTATGGTCGGTCCCTTCGGGAATTCTTCGCAACCATTTTTCAGGTCACACCCGAACCTTGGAGAAGGCTTCGTAACCGAACGGAACTGCGATCATCGTGATCCCATAGGATCAATTCATCTGAAAGCCGTCTCTCTCAACCAAACGGATCTCTAGTATTCCAGATCTTAATATCGCTCGGAGTGAGAACTTCAAGATCCACCAATTTCAGTAAGTTTCGAGTTAGATTTTTGGGTCTTAGTTTTATATGAAATTAATCTGAGACAATACTATTCCCGTTTTCCTGTTCGAACACAATTACCAGGGTTTAACTTTCGTGTTTTTTCCCCTATTTGAACCTAATGATCGATGGGTTGAATGATTGTCAGGTCGTGATAAGGAAAGCAGTTTCGTTGAATTACTCGTTCGAGATCGCGAAGGTTCGGTATTTCTCCAGAATTTTGACGTTTTGAGGATTGTCGGGTTAAGATCTTTAGGCTTTTTGAAGAAGGTAAATGATCTAGCGTTACTTTATCTTATAATATCAAGATCTCGGTTTCGCTGTTTGGTTTCTCATGTTTGTTCAAATTTCAATTTTCTGTCTCCCAAGATCTTTGATAATCCCCAAAATGTCCGGCCAAACCCAGCGCCTGAATGTAGTTCCCACTGTAACCATGCTCGGTGCTATGAAAGCTCGCCTTATTGGCGCTACGCGAGGTCACGCTCTTCTCAAGAAGAAGAGTGATGCTTTGACTGTGCACTTCCGGGCGATCCTTAAGAAGATCGTCTCCACTAAAGAATCTATGGGAGACATCATGAAAACATCTTCCTTTGCCCTAACTGAGGCCAAGTATGTGGTGGGCGAGAACATCAAGCACACTGTTCTCGAGAATGCACACAATGCTTCTTTGAAGGTTCGATCTCGACAAGAAAATGTTGCTGGTGTCAAGCTCCCCAAGTTCGACCACTACACTGATGGGGAGACTAAGAATGATCTGACTGGATTGGCCAGAGGTGGCCAACAGGTCCAGGCTTGTCGGACTGCCTATGTGAAAGCAATAGAGGTCCTTGTCGAGCTTGCGTCGCTTCAGACCTCATTTCTAACACTTGATGAGGCAATTAAGACCACAAATAGGAGGGTTAATGCTCTAGAAAATGTTGTGAAACCTAGGTTGGAGAATACAATAATGTACATCAAAGGAGAGCTGGATGAGCTGGAAAGGGAGGATTTCTTCCGGTTGAAGAAGATACAGGGATTCAAGAAGAGGGAGGTTGCGAGGCAGCTTGCGGCTGCTGGCAAATTTGCTGAGGAGCAAATGGCAGAAAAAGTTTCATTGAAGAAAGGGATTTCGGTAAATGCAGCACACAACTTGTTGTCTGCAGCGGCGGAGAAGGATGAGGATATAATCTTCTAAAGTGGTGGAGGTTAGTTTCTTTGGTTTCTCTTGTGATGTATGGGTTTGGATGTGCTGCTTGTTTTTCGAGGAAGAAACATTATTGTCATGGTTTAGATACCCAATGCTTTTTTTTTCCAATAAGATATTCATGTCTCCATCTGTACAAACTTTCTCTATATTTATTTATCTTTAAACATTCTTTGTGCTAAGCCTGTGAACAATGTTGGTTTCTTTGATATTTTTAGCGAATTATTACTGTCTTTTTTATTACTTTTTATTTTATTTTATCTAAATATCATGAAATTCAGAGATTGCAAGCAACCTTGATGGAAACTACAACATCCAAATTATCAAATCGGTAATTGGTGGAGATGAGAAATATCTAGTTCTCAAACATGATAGTTTTGTTGTTCCTGATTACTTGATATTCCATTTTTATTATTTGATATGAGTTTTAGGTGTATTCATGCTGTTGACTGACTTTTAACCCTTCTACATTGTATCATCCCTACAAGGTACTAATACAATTACCTTCATGGGTTTGTTCCCAAACATGCTACTTAATATGAGTTTGTTCCTGATCAGTAATACAATCCTTTCTTTGTTTACCCATATTTTTTAGTTTTCATGTAAATTACTCTCCTTCCTCAGATTTTAATATATCCTTTCATTACTCGTTGAAAATACAAAATAGAGTAAAAGTAACTATTTAGCTAGCTATCGATTATCTATTTTTCCATTCTGGTTATGTTATGTCTAACAGATATACCATTACTTATTCTGATTTGTTCTTTGAAAAGAACTTTCTGTGCCTTGTTTAGCCAGAGCCGAAATTGCTGCATGGATAGTCATGGTCACGAAGTGGGGATTTTCCCTGATAGCTACTTGATTATGTGGGCTTCTTCTTCTCATTTTTAATCTTATCTTGTACCCTTAATCTACCTTTCCTTTTTGGGCCAGAGAAATTTAGAAACTTCCTCTTCCGTCTCCCTGAGAGATTGAATGCTTGGGTTCTCTCTGCAAAATATGATGGAGGGAGATGTCCTGCTGCAATTGGAAATAGGCCTTGCTGGTTCATTTTCTGTAGGCTCTTTTCCTGGTTTCTTCTGAAATAAATATGTGAACTTCCACACTTCGGGAATTGTGAGTCCCAGATGTGTCCTGCTTTCAAAGAGGAAATTGACTACATGAAAATAACCTAGCTGTAGTTTATAAACCAACTTGATACAAAGTTGATTTTTAAGATAAGAAACTTCCTTTTTCCTACCCTGCACATTTGAATAGAATAAATGCAAGTATCTTCTCAGTACATGTTTCTTTTTATAGTCTGCGAATCAAGATGCATTTTTGAGATGATCTACTACAACTCATTGAATTGGTCATTTTCAGTTTGATTTAAAATGGTTGCATTATTGACTTGAATGTAAATTTTAGTGTTGCTGCTGTCATATGAGTACCCAATGCCCTTAGCTGACTTTGTATGGGCTATTTAAGATTTTGGATAATTTCCACTTATTTGTTGCTGAAATATTTTGGTTGAATAGGGAATGAATCTTTGAATTTGGACAAATAGCTCAAGGTCTAGAGAGTATACAAGATAAATAACTCTAATGTCTAGAGAGTAGAGAGTATGCGCAAAAAATTATTTTTTTAATCCAGTTGAATGGAGAGGGGATTTGATATTTTCTAGGCTAATAAAAGTTTTTTGGCCCATTAGTTTGATACTAATTTATACGAAATTTTAGAGAAGGAATTGCCTTAAGATTGAAAGGGTTGTTGGGATCAAGGAACTTTTGTCAAGGGAGGCGAATTGTAAATGGGGTATTGATAGTGAAGAGGTGGAGGTTGAGTGTGTAAATTGGACTTCAAGAAAGTTTACAATAAGGTAGAATAGAGGTTGTTAGGTCATGTTTTGGAGGTCACAGTTTGGTAAGAGATAGAGAAAGCTGATTAGTGTTTGTGTTTATCATCTTTATTTCTTGATTTTAGCAAGTTGGACCCTTACTCCCTTAGAGGTCCTTTTTTTTCCAAGTTTTGTAGAGCTATGTTTGCCTTTCCTGAAAATTTTGTCAGTCTTGTTTCAACCGGCATAGGATGGCATGCTGCTTTGTGTCAATCGTAATTGTGGTGAAATTGATTGCACTCAGGTGTGTCGACGATTTTTCAGCAATTCCTCATAGTATGCCATCCTTGGGGCTAGGCACTGGGCGTGCTTTGGCAGGCTCTGCCAAAGATCATATATAATAGATATGGTTTTGTCCAAGCCCAGTCAAGCTTGTAAAACTATACCCAAGCTCGCCCATTAAAAGGCTATATAAAGCCCAAGCCTGCCAAGTCCACCTATTGAAAGAAATATACAAGCTTATTAGGGTTCAAAATCATAATTCAAATGTGCATATTATAAATAAGAAATTATATTCATAATATATAATATGAAACATCTGTCTTTTAAAAATCATGCCCAGCCTGGCCCTATTTACTACCAGTGGGTGACTAAGCCCATCCAATAAACAGCCGGTCATCTTGGATTGTGCAGCTGCTAGTTGTGTTAAATCACTTGAAAAAAAAAAGAGCCAGACTACATTTGTGGGGTGGAGGGGAGGGGAAGAGAGACAAGATGGGGCATATTGAATCACTTGGAAGAAAAAAAGACGGACTGCATACAAATTGGGAGGGGGGGAGGAGAAGAGGTTGAGCAGGCAGCCTGTACCTGATTCATTTCTTTTTGCAATCAACAAGTGAGAATGGAGTCCTTAGCCCTTTTATAGGCTGCGAACTTTGTGTAGATTTAAAAAATTTTGGGCTTTTTAATATAAGGTGTAAAAACTATGGGTTTAAATGCAAACCTCCAGATTTTTTAGATAATCCTTTTTATTTTTATTTTTCAATTTCTTCCTCTGTTTTTTGTTACTAAAATTTTTTCCTGCATATTATTAGACTTTGAAACCATCTTTTATAACTTTTTTATGATTTGTTTTACAAATCTTTTGGTTTATACATTTTTTCTTCAATTTTTTTTGGAAATTTCCGGCATAGTGGCGCGGAAATTCCATTGGCATTAGTAGTATGTTGGAAAAATTCTGGCTAAACAATGCACAAGCCCTAAGATGAAACAACAATGAAACCAGCAGGACGAAACTTGGTCTCAAGAGAGTAGGCAAGGCAATCTCCTCTCCCCTCATTTTTTTATGTTGTGGGATCCAGGCATGGCCCTTTACATGATGAAAGAGGAAACTAGGAGGAAGGGGAGAGAGAAAAGCGATGGAGAAGGAATGGGAAGGAAAGGAGAAGAGAACAACAGAAAAAGGGATAGGTATGATATCCGTTTCTTCTTATACTTCTTCTTCCTTCTCCTTTATTCTTCTTCGTTTTTTTCCAACTCTATCTTCTTGTCCTTTTTTATTCTTTCTTTTTTCTTACATCCATTGGCCTTGGAAAAAGACAAAAAAAAAAAAAAAACAAAAGAGGACTGCCATATGGACCTGTCTGATTTGATTGGACATGACCTTAACTGATGGATACTGACCAGTATCCAGGGACTATATCTGCTTTGGAGGCAAAAGATCATCCATCAGTTGGTATGTTGTGCAGTTTTGTAGGTTATTTGGAAGGAACGGGAAAAAAAATTCTTTTTTGAAGCAAGACCTCTTGTTTCTTGAAATTGATTGACAAGATAAAACTGGTATGAATCGAAATGGGGCAGTTGACAACTTCGGGGTTGTCTGGCTGGGATTATCATGAAGGGTTTGGGAAGAAGTTGCACTGCTTTCTACAATAAGTGTTATATAGGATTTAGATGACCTTAGATGTAGATGAGGTACTTGCTTCTATTTCATTATTGCATGTTATCTGGTTTTTTCCTTCTCTATGATATTGGGCATGATGCCCTTTTTTTTGGATGAGTTATGAAGATTGTAATAAAAGGAATGGATTAGGAAAGTACAAAACTGGTATCAGATTATGCAATCTGTCCATTGTGGAACATTATCTCAATGAATACACCCATGAGAAGCACCTAAGCATACTCCCATATCCCCAACAATGAGATCCTCTTGACTAGCCCCTGCAATAGCTAACTTTTCCACTACCTCGTTGGCTGATCTGTGTGGACAACGAGATTTTCAACCCACTTGTCAGGAATCTAGCCAGCCTCACCATATGTCATAGTCACCAAGGGCCAGGCTCATCCTGCACCATCAAATGAACAATATCAGCTGCATCCGCTTACACTACCACCTCTCTAAAAACCCTTGCTCCTTATTATGCACATACCAGTCACAAGAGCTGACAAATCAGTTCGAATAGAATTGTCCGCCCTAGCAGGTCCACAAATGGCTAACACCACTATCCCCATGTGACTTCTGACCACCCTTCTAATTCCAGAAATCCCAAAATTCCCCAAAGCACACCCATCAAGTTTAAACTTCAAAGTCCCTAGCCTAGGGGGTTCTTGCTACTCTACAATGGGTTGTACCTTATGGATGTGTAACAAAGCACCAACCAATTCCTCATGACCTCTGAAGCCGATGAGCCCTTATTCTTTATATCCCAAAGCCCAAGAAGCCACTGCAAATTTAATGGATTCCATGACCCTATCAATTGATGCCTCGGTATCCTCAAATATGCTGCCATTCCTCTTCTTCCATATGTGCCAAAGAATGGCATGAATAAGAAGCTGATATAGAATATGCCCTCTCCTACTCAACCCTGAAAATGTCCACTGGTTGAACAAATCAACCAAATTTCTTGGACAAACGCACACCATATAGCTGCCAAGATCCATCTCCAGATCCTGCAAGCTAAAGTGCTGTTTATGAATATATGATCTGTAGATCTCCCCTATTGCATGTAGAAAGAACAAATATTGGAGAGAAAGCAATCCATCTTCTCTTCCTTTGGAGATGTTGCCATGTTAATCTTATTAAGTAACACAATCCACCCAAAGACTCTGATGGGTGCCAAGTTATCAGCATAGGACACACTAAATAAAATACCGGCAAGAGAAAATACCAGATGGATCAGGACACCAAAAATGCAAGTCAGAGCTTTGAGAATCAATGAAGCATCCTTAATAGTATCAAACAAAGAGGCCAACTCCTAGGGCCAAACTGTTAAGCGTTAGCCCTTGGAGAGTGATATCAGCCTTATTCCCATGCCATGTTCCTCATATTCGTTTCTGTGTTGGAAATGGATCCTCGACCTCTTTTTGGTTTGACTTGTGGTGGGGAGATTCTCCTCTCCAAACTTTGTTCCCCCGTTTATTTAGAATTGCCTGTCATAAGTACGCTTTGATCACTGATATCCTATCTTGGTCCAAGGATGGGGTCTTCTGGAACCTTCCTCTTCTCAAAGACTCAAGACCGTTTGACTGGGAGGAGCTAGCTCATCTCATCCAGACCCTAACGGCTGTGGTTACTTTCTCACGCCTAAGCCTTCTTCCAATTTTGATAAAAGTTCTAATAATAAATCCTAACTTGATATTTATAATAGGGTGTTAGGTTCCTAATTGAATTAGACTTATTAAACTATCCAAATTCTATTAAAATTCCAAGTGGCTTTTTAAAATCCGATTTTCGTAAATATTTTATTTAATAATTTAAATAATAACTAGTTTCACTTGTACTTAATTTATTTACTAATTTAGGACTCCCTAAAATATGTTATTACTTAAATACCCTTTTCTCACTTAATTATGATAAAACTACATATTTAGATTCAAATTAAACCTAAATTAATCCCAATTAAATTTTCAGCCTATTAAAATTTTTATTAATTAATTATGTTATTAAGGAAAAGACCAAAAATACCCCTATAAATTTTCTAGGGTGTTACACCAACTATTGATCCATTCAAAATGAATGAGAAAGAGACTTTACTAAAACAACCCCATTCCTGAACCCACTCCCAAACCCATTACATTTCAACACGGAGTCCAAAAGCTCCCACTTTACTACATACCTTTTTATATCGAACTTACCGACTAACCTTGGATACCAAGACCTAAATCTGCTCTTGACTCCTCCATTTTCAGTTAAGACAATCCAAAATTTGACAATCCTGTATGAAAGCACTTTGGTGGGCTGAAGTTATTCTAGGTAGCAACTTTTTAAGCCTGAGAAAAAGAACTTTTGCTATTATTTTGTACAGATTACTGGTCAAGCTGATGGCACCATGCCCTTACATTACATAGCTTATTGTACAGACTTTACTGTTATTTATTCATCAACTTACTTAAAGAAAGAAAAATTAGCAAAATAAGGTGTTGGCTGGTCTCTGGAGAACTAGTTAAAAAATTATTATATAATGGTCTTTGAGATTGCACACCTCGCCAATTCCCAAACATTCTTTCTGAATGAACTTGCATTTGAATGTCAGCTTTTTTGAGTTGAGGTTAATTGAGATGACCTAGAGAAATATAAATGGAAAATGAAAAGTAAAGACAAGCAAGGTAATTGTAAATATATGCATGTAGTCCGAGTCAAAAGGTTGTGCTTTGTTGTTAATCACAGAGGAAATTATAAAGGATGCATCTTCTATATCCTCTTCCAGAATATAGTGCAGTTTTTTTTTCTAAATATATGCATGCAATAGATAATGCAAACATAAACTGCAGTCCTGTATTTGTAGTAATTTTTGTGTGGAAACCTTTCCAGTTTGGCTTACTGTGTTTCGTTTTTTGTGTGGCATATAATTCTGTTATATGGAATATGATGTGGTCAAATCTTTCCCTTTTAACAGGGTACACACTTGAAGGGAGTGATGATGTGGCTTGTCCACTGGATAGGTCATGTGGACAGCAGTTACACTTGCATAATTCAGTCTGTATTTATGTATAGGTTTTATAATAAATTATTAGCATATTAGCAGGTGTTAATGAGATTCTAGATGAAAGATACTAGACTAAGCTAATGCTTTTTTTATGTTTTGCCACCTGGCAAATGTGTGAGGTTGTAACTTGGCAAGTGAAATAAGACCATATGTATTGAGTTGACAAGTATTGTCATTGAAATCATCCGCAAGATTCCAGTAGCATCAATTTTTCCTGCTTTGATGTGTCTCATACTACTGGAATTAATGGTTCTCATGATTTTAGGAATGCAAAAATGGAGGTAGTATCTCCCATGGCTTTGGAGAAATTTAATTCTAGGCCGGAGCCCTCTAGGGAGGTAGATAGTCTTTCTACTGTTTGAAGCACGAGTGCTTGCTATCTGGACACTCTTGGCTCTGGTTTTGGCTGTAAGGATATACATATATATATACTTTCTTAACAAGGAATGGTTTCTTTTGATTTTATTTAAACTTTTATAGAGAGCGATTCTTAAGATTCAGAAGAGCTTGGTTCTTCAGCAGGTGTTCTTAACTTGGCACTTAAGCCTATTTAGTTTTCTGGTCATGTAGTATTCAGTTACTGCATGACCTGTGGCACCTTTCGTACAAGGCCCAACTCTTGAGAATCACCAGGGAAAGAACTTAAACCATTTGTGGTGCTCATGCCTGCTTATCAGGAAATAGCCAAGGTCATTCTGTGTATCTTAGTGAGATGCATGCGTGCCCTTACCAATAGACGTTTTGGGATAAGCATCCGAGTTATTTGCTTTGTTTGAATCTCTTCAGCACATTTGATGAAGCGCCTGGTGTATAAGAAAGGTGCGATAGCGCTTCTGTTCATCTTTGAAGAGAACTATGGATCAGAAAAATAAACAACAATGTGCCCATAGACGCTTTTTTTTTAATATATATATATATATATATATATATATATATTTCATCTGAAAGGAGAAAACTTCGTAATAAGGTATATCAAAGTCGGTCTAACTGTCTAAGCATGATCTTACAGATAATTATGACGTATTTTAGATGGGATAGATTTTATCATCTTACGTGTAGAGGTGCTGTACCGAAAACAAGAAAGTCTACGGAGTTCGAATTCCCATTTCCAACGTGATGTTACATATTGCAGGGCCAAGGCAAGGTGTGATAATCTCCTCTTGTTCTTGAGAGTGCTAAGACCCAACAATTCTTTGGCTAATTCGGATTTCCAGATGAGAATATTTCAATCTCCTCTCGTCTAGCTGATTCGGGAGCAGAGATGGCTGAATTGTTTATAGGATTCCCAGATGAGAATATCTTAGTCCTTGCAATTGGAGGCCTATTCTGTCCTCTTAATTGTTCTAGCTTAGAGGTGTTGTTCTTCTTTTTGTCAATTTCTGTCTCGGTCTGTTTTGGCAATCTTTGTATTTCTTACCAGTGATTGTCAACCAATTATAGATAAAACAAATATATAAACTAGGGGAATGCACGCATGGCAAATTTGAGAGGGAATTGAGGGCGTTTTTTAGTATTAACATTTTAGGCAATTAGTTATTAATACACGCGAAATTAACAAACGGGTGTAGGAGTTAATTTGATAAAAACATAAGAGTATGTTTTTGGTATCAAATGTCAGTCAAAAAACAGGATGATAGGGTGTTCGCTTTATGTATATAGCAACGTGCACATGCAGTATTGCACGTGAGAGGGGATGTAGAGAGAACAATCACAAAACTATTTAACTTTTAAATGAAGGGAATTGAATTATTATGACAATTACACTCCTCTAATTAATGAATTTTAACAAAGTGAGGAAGGACTTTTTTGAGAAGTTGCACACTGCATTTGGCACGCTTCCCGAGGGGTCTTCTCAGGTTATATATATATATAATATGAAGACCTTAAAAGTGGATTTTCAATATATATATATATGACATTAATGGTCAGTATACGAAGTGATTTGAGCTGAAGGCATAAAACTGACACTTTTAGTAACACCAACAATCAAGGAGAACGAAATAAGAGTATGGTACAATTGACAATTCGAGTCTCTTTTTGGCCTTATCCAAACAGCATTGACACATCTTTCTATGGATCTTTCCTAACCGTAAAATCAAACCCAAAATAAAAAAACAAACAGTTTTCTGCAACGTAATTAGAGGCTTAGAGCAAAAATGCTGGCTTGTCTTTCAGTTTTGGAATTTGGAGAGATCAAAGGAAGAGGGCCTTTGAAACCTAGCGGTAAATGAGTACTGCTTGACTATTATTCTGGAGAGGTGGACAGATACCTGTCCTACTGGCTTAAGGTAATCTTCATGCTGGTGTATTTGATGTTTTTCGTGGTCCATCTTTCTGAGTGTTTGAGGTTAGTCATGTTTCTACAAAAGGTTTAGAAGCTTGGGATCACACGTCAATGTGCCTCCCAAAATTGAGGTATTGATCCACGCAGTCCAGGATATCCTCAGTTTGAGATCAAGGTTTGCTGAAGAGAGAAATGTGAGCCAAGGACGCATATTGAGCATATATTAGAATAAACAGCTGAATCTCTTCCTCACGGAAGAAAAGTTGGAAAAAACAAGGCAATTAAGAGCTTATATTACACTGGACTGAGTTTATAGCAGCCAAGACTGTATCATAAACAGGGTTCTCTTCTCCGGTAAAAGCATGAATTGGAAAAATTGCATGAGGCTAGAGCAGACATACCAATATAATAATCGGCATTTGGTTGCCCAACAATAAAGGGCAGACTTCTATGGTCTTCTTTGTGATGATCTTGCAACTCCAGAACTTGAAGCCGAATCCTTTCCAAGAAAGCCACCTGGCTTCTTCAGGTGAGAAACACTGTAGAAAAAGCAAGTATAATGTGAGAAGGAGAGTTTCAGTTCTACCCATGCTCAAGATAAATACATAGGCACATCTATAGATGCATAGACATAGATAGCTCTCTCTCTTACCCTTGATTCCTTTGCAAAGCATTCTTCCTCATTGCAGCATGATTTTTTACCTCATGACTGTTGAAAAAGAAAAAGTAAGCGCACAAATCAAGAGCATAAAATGCTCATCTCAATAAAGGTTGAATAATTATGAATTTTCCATCACAGATTTGCACAAGAACAGGACTAGAGGAAGGTGCCTTCCTACTCATGACACATGCAAAATAAACATGACCCATGATGCATCATCAATGGTGATCCGACCTAGGAAACTACCAAAGTGTAAAATTTTGGCAGCAATAAGAGAAAAACATCAATTGGTCAAAGGTCAGAATTGGTACATCCAGATAAGTTTACTTCTTGTTTTCAAAGAATCTTTTTGCCTACGAGCAGGAAGGATCACGTTGTCCATCTTTGTCAGACAATATTACCTGTTAAGATACTCCATCTTTGCTTTCTTCATTAGGTTGCCCTTCGAATTTGAAAATTTGCTGCAAGCTCCGCTGCCTGCAAATGATTGTGAAGATTAAATCCACTAAAATATCAAATTATGATGCATCCTCTTTCAGAATGTTTGCTTCTGCAAGGTGCTCTGCATGTAGATGCATGACCAAATTTAAGCATTGACACCATGGGTAACATTATAAAGAACCCAGACATCCAGACAACTACATACCCGCACCAACATACACATGTGCAAGAGAGCAGGCGCACATGCACAGAGAGAGAGAGAGAGAGAGAGAGAGAGAGAGAGTTACCTCCAGAGAAGCTTCTTTTGTTGCTTGAAGGTGGAACTTTTGAACAAAGTTGAATTTGCCGACTTTGTTTTCCTACATCAGTTAAACACTTACAAGTTTTCAAATATGCCCAAATTTATACAATATATACATGCACATACCGAATACTTTCCAAGCTAAATGAAATCTTTAAAGCATAATATGCATGTTTATGCATCTTGTATGTGAAGAAGAAATGCTAACACTTGAATATTTGTTGAACCTAGATATTGAATGGTATTCTAGCAGTAGCTACTTACATGGACAATACATAAGTATAGCACTAGTGTTAGGAATGTATTGGATGCCGACAGTCAACAGATTGTGGTACAAGACACTTATCTCCTCTTCTCTTTTATCTTTACATGAAAAAAATCTAATGTAGAGTATGATATAACATTATTAATTTCACAATTTTTTAGATACAATACACACACCCGCAAGCACACGTGCACACGCGCGCACACACACATGTGATCAATTAATTAGTTAATTGTCTAAGCCAGCATATCCTGTGAACTTAACTATTTTTAGCTAGTTTTCTACTAAATAAACTAAATATCAACTACGTTTACGGATCCTGATCTCTCGAATTTTGATTCTCCATGCCTGTCTTAGATTCTGAAACTTGTAACTGTACCAAAGAGTAATGAACATCTAAGGTACAAGCAGAGCACTGCTCCTTTTGGAATAGATTTGCGTAGGTAAATATGCAGATGGCCATCATCTTAAAGATGTTTTACTCCAAAATATACACAGTTAAAAAATTCATATAAGCTTATGTGACAGCTTCGAAATTATTCAAACAAGGTTTGTAATTCCAGCAAATTTGAAGTTTCAAGATTTTGTTTAGACTGCAGTATCTACTGCACTTTCAAGGATTTTGTTTTTTTGTTTTTTTCATTTCTTTTTTATATTCATTTTCCTTTTTATTAGACCATGGATCTTTCTTTCTAATTTTATCTTTTTTTCCCTTGCCCTTTCTTCTTTCTTGTGTCTATCATCATGGTTAAAGATTTGCTCAACCAGATATTTTCTTTTTATACTTCCCAACCTTTTTTTGTTCTTTATTTTTCATTTTGCTCTCTTAAAAATTTACTTCGGCCTATTCTTTTTCTTTCCTCTCCTCTCCTGGTCATTTCACTATTCCATTCTTGTTTTTTTATAATTTCTTCTTAATCTTCATCTTCCCTTTTTTTAGTTGGCCTCTTGTTTTTTGTAGTTTTTCAATATTTTGTTCATCTTGTTAAAACCTTGGGTAGTAAAACAAGAACAAAAGCACCAGTTGCTTATTATTCATCTAGTCCATCTTGATCCAGAAAAATTATTTATAATTCATTACTTGCTATAATCATGACACTTAATTACAAAACATAACATGTTAATTCAATTTTATATGACACATCAATTTAATTTACTTGCTAAATCCTGTTTTGTCTTCTCAATATAAAACCTCACATATTGATTCATGGTTAAATATTTTGTTCATTTTCTGTTATGCGATATTTATTTCTTATTTATATATGTTAAACTCAATTCAGTCAATTGTACATCCTACATAGATATGAGGTTCTTTGCATACTTTTATATAATATAACCAAAAAATCTGTAATACTTTATATTTTAATTTTGGATTAAAACATTGTAATGAATCACTTTCTTTTTTTATATATATATATATAACCACCCCAGCGCCACACCCCCCACCCCCTCCCCGTGCGACAAAAACCCCACTTCATAACCTACAGAAACCATGGACAGTCCATATTTTGATGAATATCTTATATTCCACGTTCCAAAAATCTTAAATTTTAAAAAGACATTGTAAATGCAGAAAAGTTACGAGGCTTCTAAACCAACATTTCTGCCAAAGAGACATCAACTAATACAGCTCTGCCCAAGAACATTGAGAATTGGTAAAGGATAATGACCACAACAATAGTATTAACAATAAAAATAGTTATGATCATGATTATATGGATGATGACGATGAATTGCTTATGGTGATACCTTACACAAAGTATTAGTAAGCATGCAACAGGAAAACATCTACACTAGATTAAAAAAAAAAAGTACTTTTAAATTTCTATAAATGGAAGGAAGTGAAGAAGCAAAAGAATAGCATGCACATGCACCACAAAGTGTTTCAATTGAACACCAGAAAGCACAAGGACCTTAATAAGAACCTTGGGTCTGAATCAAATTTGAAAGGTTCACAATGACCAATAATCAGAAGCAAAATAATTGCGTACACATGCACAACAAATTTTTTCAAGTGGACATAAAAAATCAGAAGGACGTTAATTAGAAACTTTGGTCTGTAGTAAAACACGCAGTGACTTGTAGGGTTTGCAATGAACATACAATCAGAAGGGCAGATACTGAAGAAACAAAATATCAACATTGGGAGGAGGGGGGGAGGGAGAGACAGAGCTTACGATTAGTTTCTTGCTCATAGAGTTGTTTAAGTCGATCCACTGACTTCTTTTGTGCTTCATCCCAGTCTTTCAACTTTGCCTAAAGTAAAAACAGAAAAATTTAACAATACTCACACAGATGGAATCGTTTTAAGCAGATTTCCACTATGGTTGAATATTTCAGATGAGCCAAAAGAAAAGAAAATTTTGATATAGAAAATTTGATCACCTCATACAATTGTATCCATTTAAATGAAACTTTCTTCTGCTTCATCCTTTCAGTTACAAGATTAATGCTTTTAGTACCAAACTGTTGTTCATAGAACTTTTTCCACAAACTATCAGTTATGGGACTCAAATCTCTTCCCTGCAACAACACAGTGAACATTGATTCCTAAATTCCAATGATTTCAGAACCAAGATATATCATCACTGTAAAAGACTATGCTAAATATATTCTTACTTCTGAGGACTTTTCAATGTGCATCAATTGATCAGCCGTACAATGAGGCAAAATTTCCTTCAAAAGGTTTATATCTGTTTCCCCAACATCCCCAATATACCTCACATTATCTATGGCAGTTTGGATACACAATTCAACCAAAGAAGGAATTTTTCTTATGAACATAGCTCTTCTCAATTATTGGTTGATCTCACCTGATTGAAATGCACAATCAATAAGAGAAAAAGGAGAAAGAATCATAAGAATGGACACAAGATCCGTTACACATATTTTTCCAAATCAATGCTACAGAAAACAGAATCCTCAATAAGCGTTTATCATAAGCATCACCTGTTTGTGAAGGAATGCGAGAATATAAGATTGTGCAGAAAAGGGCTATCAAAGAAAGTGGGGAAGAAAAAAGACATACATCAAACCAGCAGTAGATTAAACTGGAGGGCGAAAATGAGATGAAAAAATGAAGGAAAAAAAAAGATAGAAATTCTGAAGCATCTAATAAAAAATTATTCTCATGCTTTCCAGAAGTCCGAAATTTCTTCCTTCATCTCCAAAAACCTACCTTCTTGGTCCCAGTTTTCTTTAACCAGCTTAATCCAGATGATCAACAAGAACGCACTCAATTACAATCAAATCACAAAAAATGAACAGCTTAACCATCAAAAGATCCAAATTAATTCCTTCGACCTTTCAATTATCAAAGATCCCGTCAAATTTCCATTAATTAACCTGGAAAATATACAAATTGTATAAAATTCCAAGAGATCGTGTGAAATTGAATTCTCTGTCTTCAATTTCACGCGCAATATAAGCAAGATCATATCAACGACCTCATTGATTCAATTTCTGAAAATCTTTGACAAGATCAAGGAAGAAATAATCATCCAATTACGCTGAAAATTATCAATTAAAAAAAAAACAGAAATGCAGGACCAGAGAAAAAGCTCACCGTGAGATTCAAGACGATCGAACGCCGCGGTGAAGAAAAAAACGACCGTTAACGGAACTGCCAATGAGGGAACGAACCTTCCAATCAGGTATCCGTTTAAAGATAGCCTTTCTTTCACCTGAAGATCACGCTAACATGCACCGACCACTAAACCGAGGACGACGATGCATATCTGTTTATAGATTCCACCGGTTTCTCTTTCATCGGCCCTTGCATTTTGCTAACATGTGCCATGGCTGTACCGACGATTCCATCCCTTAACCTGCACGCACCAATCAATTGCTAGAACTTATCTTACGGTTAACAATTGGAGTTTTACCAAAGAAAAAAAAAAGGGAAAATTTATATAGTTGGAGAAATTTATTTGTATTAGGGCTTAGGAGTCAATTTTTTATGGAAACGGATCCTCTGTGAAGCGCAATCCAACGGTGTAAACGTTGGATCAAATTAAATGAAGGCTATCAAATATGTGGTACCTCATGCAAACAATGGAATACCTCTGTCAAATACTGTGGTACCTCAAGCAAACATGGGGGTACCCAATTATCTTCATGGAGGTACCTTCGGCCTAACAATGGAGTACCTCTGGCAAATACGGGGTACCTCAGCTACCCCACTATAACCCAAAGTTACCTCCCTAAATCATGGTAGGTAGCTTCCAAAATAAGTTTAAGGTCTCCCACTGTAAGCCCAAGGTGCCTTCATGTAAGTCTAAGGTACTCCAATATAAGCCTAAGATACCCCCCATAGTAGACCATATGCGGTCACCAAAATTAGCCTAAGATACCCCCTTCTAAGCCTAAGATACCCTAATATAAGTCGAAGGTACCTCAATATAAGCCAAAGGTACCTCCCTACATAGAAGATCGGACCAAATTAATTTGATCCGTTGGATTGCGCTTCACAAAGGATCCTAGACCATTTTTTATTTGACATTTATTTTGGATTGGAGTTTTACAAAGATTCAAAAGAAATTTTGCTGTCGCACTCATTTTACAAGCGAAATCATGTTTAATCATACTTCCTAAAATAAATTAAGATTTATTGATGATTTTAAATAACAAAAAATTAGACATACCTTTTAAAAATATTTAAAAAAAATTATAAACTTTCTGCTGATACCCTAGATGATGTGGAATGTCCTATGATGATTTGGGGTGTATTGTACGATAATGGGCAAGAATCTTAAACTTTCATTTGTTTTCAAATATTTTTGAAATGCATGACTGACTTTAATTATTTCAGAAACTGTCCTTAATCTTAATTTATTTTTATGGAGGACTGAAATCAGATTTTACCTATCTTAAAAGGCATTTCCAGTCTTGTGTTGTTAGGATCTACGTACAATACGTTAGGATAAAAAAACCCTTCCACAAGTTTATAGCAAGTTCATAAATCTACAAAAAATGGTATTACAGGTAATGAAAATAAACAGAATTATTTGTTTCTTCATTTTGATTGTAAATTGAGTAACACTTTGCAAAGGTAATTGAGCTTGTGAAAAAACATCACTTGAATGAGAATTATTCTCATTGAAACTGGGAGCTTTCACCAGGCATTCTCCTCCACTTACCTTCAGTATCGGCAGCAAAACCTCACACTTGGAACTCATCCTCCCTTAAAGCAGGCGCCTTAGATTCGTTGCCTCCTAAACTGAAGAAAGCTAAACAAGCATTAGGGATTCAAAGAGTCCCAATGCAGCCAAAGTCTGATGAGTTTTTGATAAAGATTTATTGATCACAGCGACCATTTAGGTTCTCAGATCTTCAATGGCATTGATAGAATCAAACCATCTACAACAAAAGCACATGAAGGTTACAGCAAATTTTTTTTTTTTTTGGTAATAAGGTAACAGCAGTCGTAAACATTGGAATTAGGGAAGAATTCAAAAAGCTCGAGCTTCTGTACACACAAGAGAGATAAACAAGCATTAAGGATTCAAAAGTTCCAAGCTTCTTGGGAATAAGAGATAAACAGTGGGATACGCTTCTGCATCTTCCTTGCCTTGTGCACAGTAAGTAAGACAAGATGCTGCTGCTTCAGGCAGCATGTGCCATTTGCAAAGAGGCTGTGAAGAATCTGATGATTTACTCACAGTTCATAATAGCTAGGCCAAGGGCCTTCATAAGAAAAAGAAAGAGCCCCGAAAGAAACCAAAGGAAAAGTTTTTTTTTAAAAAAAGAAAAAAGACATGAATGACTTTAAGAGTTCAGGTCCAAACTTCATTGATGGTGTTATTTATTTCTACACTTGGAAGTTGTTTTAGATCTAGGGTGATCGTTGATACGTAGCACCATCAAGGGGCAGTGTTCTGTTCATTGTGTAATACAAACTTAACAAAATAAAATTTATAAATAAAAAATAAACTGGTAAACCAACCAGCTTCTACAGAAAAGACCAATCTAAAAAATGGTTCATTTATTCTTCTTTACCTTATGATTCTGTCAGCTGATTTATATTTAAGCTAAACTGTACAACCAGCCAATCTACGCCTTGCGGCATTCGAAATAGACACCTGACCAAGCTTGTCTGTCTCTGTCGACGCCAATCTCTCTTTCGGGGGCATATAATGTCGTAGCCATGCTCCAGTATAAACCTGATGAAAGATCAAAATGTAAATAAGAAGTCCAGAGGCATCACAAACGGGAATACCTCTATAATAACTTTTATTAATTCAACAAAATAAAATAAAGGTGACGTGATTTCATCAGCTAAACCGGTAAGCATTGCTTCATTAATGTTTGATATATCATACAAAATTCTTGGTCTCTATATCAACAAAACAGATTAACAAAACCTGGATTTCTTTAGCATTGTTTTATATTCCACTCAAAATTGTGTCTCCGCGTTAAGGAAATAGATAGACAAAACCTTTTTCTTTACCCCCAGTAGCCAACAGAGAATCATTGCCAAACATGTAGATGTCAAACATCACAGCCTATCCAGATGGCAGGATTTGAACACACGTCCATATTGTGACAATACAGATATATTATCAACTCAATGAGTAGGCACCCTCGACAAAATCATACCATTCCTTAAATTAATTAACATCTTCAAGCTGAAAGATTTGGAAGATAGCCATCCAACATGTCACTGACCAATGCCACATAGAAGTTCAAGGCCAAGAGTATTTTTAACTCTTGCATGCTTCCACTCGAACCACATTCTTAACCTGGTTTCCATTGTATGAAGTCTTTATATAACTATATGACATCCAGTATCATACTACCTCGTGTTCCACAGTCAAGCAATAAAAGTATCAATGCAAAAAAGGTATTTAAATCAATAGCAACTGCATATTAGCAAGTTTGTGAGCTAGTATTAGCAGTTATCAGCAATTAAGAGTGACCCATGTCATGCTCCGTCACTTACCATCGACATATTGCAAAAATAGGTTTCTCCTACCTATATCCTATGTGCCAGCTTATTCAAGCACATCCCTTAAGCTCATAAGAGAAAATCCTTGGGTAGCTATGCACCCAAAATTTATTACTGTTTAAATTCAATTGTATGAAACAGTTTTTCACTGTGAACTTGTTATTTAACTGGATAAAATAAGCATTCTAAAGATATTACACTGAATGGAAAAAAGAAAACCATGCAATAATGAAAAAAGTAAAAAAAAAAAAAAAGAAAGAAATACGATTCTATATGACCAGAAAGCTTGCATATCTTTGATACCAATTCAAGAAACGCGGAGACTTAGCAAGTGAAGTTTATCACACTGACCCAAAGGGCATGAAAGAAAGATCAAGAGCGAATTTCCAAGCACAGCTATCAAAATTTCAGATAATAGATTTTTTTTTCTTCTGTTTGTTTGGGACCAGGGGAGACACTTTTAGTGAGCAAAGCAGAGGATCTTAACTGAATACACACACAAAAACACCCACACAAAAGGGAAAAGAAATTTAAAAAAAAAAAATCCAACAAACTTCCCCACTCACTGAAAAGATTCCACATGGTTCCAATATTAGACATAACAATGATATTTTTTTATTACCCTCCAAAAACCAAAAAAAAAAATTAATTAAGTTTAAGAAATTAAAACATCAAATGAAAAGACAATTAAGCAATTAAGGGTACATTCTACCAAGTGGAAGAATAATCTCACAAATATGCAACATTAACAACCAAAAAATGCCAGAACTTCCGTATATGTTTCTAAAACAGAGTTAAGACTAACACAGAGGTTATATAATTATAAGCAACGAACCTGTTGTGGTCTCATGATCTTTGTGTCAGGATCATCCAAAGATTCTCGCCAGTGGGATAAGTATCCAGCCATACGGGGTATTGCAAACAAAACAGGAAAGAATTCCGTTGGGAAGCCCATTGCCCTAATCAATATTTATTACTTTTTTACCAGCTGCAACACTCAAAAGAAAAATGGTATGGAAGTGACACCAGATGCTTACCTATAAATTAACCCAGAGTAGAAATCAACATTCGGATAAAGCTTCCTCTTGATAAAATATTCATCTGACAATGCAGCTTTCTCCAGTGCAACAGCTACCTATCACCCATATATGTTTAACGAATAAAAACCCAGTAATGAAATGGAAGCTGCCGGAAAATATATCAGGAACCTGACCAGATTTTTTTTACTTTTGAGAGGTTAGCTTAATTCTGCGAAAATCAAAACCAAAACTTCTGTCTATATAAATTTTAGGTTCTCCACTAGGCCCCCCATATGGCAGTTTTATGGGAAATCGTTCAGGAGTCAATATGGCATGAGGTTTGCAAAAGAAAAAATGATTTTCCAGGAAAAAAAAATTGCTGCTAGATGAAACAACTTGCTCCCACCATTTACAAACAAATGCCCCCTGTGGTACCTGGATTTTTTAACTCTCACATTTTAGCATATTCTCATATTAAAGTATGAAATTCACAGAAATTAGGTAGATTATTCCTTGTTTGCTGGGGGAATGCATACTTCTCATTAACATTTATGGCTTTAGCAGTGCCATACTCGTAGTTATTTTCATGATTGCAACCTAGGTTTACATTAATTGCACGAAAATGCATTTGGATTACTTTCATGATTTAAATTTATTTGATTGCATGTTCTATATTTTACTTGGCTGAATTTTGCATAAGGCTTCCAATGAGAACTAAGTACGTTAAATACTATCTTCTAAGCTTTTCTCATTAAACTGTTTTAATAATATAGGTATAGATCAGGATCAGGAATGGGAATAGTAGATTGTATCAAAATCGACCTGGTAAAGCGTCAAGATAAGTCTAATTAAAGTACATAGTAGTCGCTTTCAAATGATAGGAGTTAATTGGATTTTGTTGTTTTATTTCTGTTGCTTTAATTCTAGGACTGTTTTTATTTATCGTTTAGGTTGAATTTTCATGGGATTTAATTACCCAATTTCTTTGTTCTGTTTGACTTTTTATTGTGCCTAATCTCAGTTTGATTTTGAATTGAATTATTCTTTATGTTTTAGATTGGTTACAGTTATTTAGATTCATGTACTTGCTTAATTCTCACATGGGGTGAGAATTACAATCACGCTCCAATCAGAGGAATTTACACTAATATTATTATGCCAGATATGAGGCGTAAAATTTTCAGCTTATCTCAATGCAGGCAAAGAAAATAGACAGGTCTTCCACAACAACAACATTGCAGCTACTCCCCAAGGTTACGCCAAGCAAAATTCATTTCACTTACTAAGTGTACAAAAAAAATTAAAGCTTTCTGATATTGAGAAGGAAATTTTCAATAGCTGAACTGGAAGAGTCTTCTCAGTCGTAATTAGATAAACTTAAACGAGAAGTTACATATGTGGTAAAATCAAATAATTATGAGTTAAATGTAAGGCTTTACTTTTAAAAAAAAGGAATTTTTTCTTCCAATTAGAAAAATGTTCCTCCTCAATATCAGAAACCAATGAAAAAGAAGTTAAAACTTAAGACTAGAAATAAAGAATAAGGATTGGTAGAATGTTGCTGCAACAGTAAATAACATATATTAACAATCAAGCACCATCGGAAAGGTGGGGAAAATAGTAGATCATTTCAAAGATAAAAGAAAAAAAGGTAAATGAGACAATGGAGATGAGGCATGGGAGAAAAAGAGAGAAGAGATGTGGAAACCCAAGACAAAGGCTCCATAGAAAAGATCATTAAAGAGGATACAACCCATTTATGATTCCAGTCCATATCATATATATCAGGAGCTATATCAGTTCCCAAATAACAAGTCAGAATTGCCTTAAAAAGAATGGAAGGAATTGAACCCATTCAGGTTCATTACTGGTTAAGTATGAGCGGGAACATGAAGATAAGAGAATTAGCTAAGTTTCAGATCGAACAAAATAAACAAATGATTGGTCAAGATCATATTGTTCATTGGAAATTTAGTTTATATTAAATCCTCTTAGAAGCTATGTCTCACTTTATGTTCGTCTCAAGTGACCACATAATAGTGAGCACCTTCCTACAGCCCATTGAAGGAGCTGGGGAAACTGATTAAAAAAGGCTGTAACCCAAGGCGATGTTTGGCATTCATTTTGGGAACTCATTCCAAGGCTTGGAGTGAGTTCCAGGAGTTAGAATGAATGAGGGGTTAATGGGTGTTTGGTTCCATTTGGAAATGAGCTCTCCCCAAATGAGCTTTGAAAAATACACTACAATCCAGAATCACCCAATACCTGTTTCCGGATTTTCAGAATGAGTTTTGCAAAAGTACGGTGGCATATGTGTAATATCTGTAAATTTTGAAGTATATACTTGAAACTTGTTTTAAAGCCTCTTTTATATAACAAGGACAAACTTGTCATTTATGAAAACTTCTTTTAAGCTAAAACAATGGCAAACTTGTAATATTTATAAGCCCTAAAATAATCAATCATCATTCACCAAACAACAAACCTAACCTTTGTTGAACTTCTCAAAACTCATTTGGGGTCATTCCTAATCCAGAATGAATGTCAAACGAGGCCCAAGTGTGTCTTAAGCAATTCTTGCCTGTACTGGGCACACATGACTAATGAAATAAATAAAAAAGAAGAGGAGAAAAAAAACCTCAATTAACGGATCCCGCCCAACAATGGAAAATACTTCCTCTGCCAGCTTCCGTATGACTTTTGCACGGGGATCATAATTTTTGTATACACGATGCCCAAAGCCTGACATCTTCCGCTTCCTGTATGCATAAAGAGCATAAGATTTCCAATTAATATATCAACATCAATATAAGCAATGATAATGCTTAAGTCCTCCAACACCATTGTGAAGTAATGAACACAGAAAAGTAAGACTACCTGTTTTTCACCCCTTCGATGAACTCTGGAATGTTCTCAACTGTTCCAATCTCATTTAGCATCTTAAGCACAGCCTAGAATCAACCAGGTGACAAATCATGCCTTGATAAAAATCTGCCTCGTGGCACAAAAAGAGATTCTTGGCAAACAATCAATGAAAATGATAAACTGGTCGAAATTGAGTATTTATCACTTAAATTAGGGTGGATTTAACTTTAATGTTTTAGGTCTTCCATCAAACAACAAATAATTCTAATCATACCTCGTTTGCTCCACCATGGAGAGGACCATATAGTGCTCCAACAGCTCCCGCAAGAGCAGTGTAGACATCAACTCCACTGCAAGTATGCTACCAGCTATGTCACATGAACTTTTGAGGCCTACTAGTGGATGACAGATGGGAATATAAATACCTAGATGCAAGATGCCTGGCAGCAGCAGTGGAGCAATTCATTTCATGTTCTGCATGAAGAATGAAGAGAACATCTAGAACTCGAGCTAATCGGGCATTGGGTTTATAGGACCTGTTACCTCTGCAATTTTGTTAAAAATGAACAATTACAGATGTATCAGAGGAAGTAGAAGGGTTCAGTGTGCTTGAACCAGTCTTCATCTCAATCAAAAATTCTAAGAAGCAACAAGAACTCATTACACATTCAGTGATATAAATTTTGAGAATAAATGTGAATTTAGGAAAATCAATTAGAAATGTGAGAATAAATGTGAATTTAGGAAAATCATTACACATTCAGTGATTAAAAAAACAATAAGCACTTTCTTGCAAATGAATCCGAGGAAAAAGCAAGGTAGAAAAACTTACAAAGAATCCAACATGTATAAGAAGTTCTCTGCATAAGAGAGGTTACTAGAAGGAAGAACAGGAGGTCTTCCAGCCAACCTTAAATAAGCAGCCGCAGCAATTGTTGGAGCCTGAATATATAACGAATGGTAGAATCTTAATGATGATCATAACTCAGTGTAAAGGACTACATATAAACGAGAGATAAATTTTAAGGAAGAAGAGAGAGGAAAGAGAGAGGGGGGGGAATCCCAAACCTTTCCTAGTATACGTAATATTTGCTTATCTCTCATTTGCTTCGACCGATAAAGATCTTGGCCCTACAGAAAAGAAGAACAAAGTTAGAATTGTTTTAAGAATACAAAGACCAAACCTATCTTTGCCCATGGTGATCAAAAAATGGGGGAGGGGAAGGAACAAATACACAATCACACATGTTTGAAGAACTGAAAAACAAAAAGTCGAATTTATTTTATGATTCTAAAGAGTATCCACAAAATCACACACATAAAACACACAAAAGAGAAGGTAAAAAACAAATAAAAAATGTGGGACACACACAAAAACACATTTAATTTGGCACCTTATCATATGGATATATCAAAATAAAATATGATGGATCCTCTTTGGGCAATTGGGGCCAGTTCAAGGTGGAGCACGTTCAAAGATCGTGGTTGAAATATAATTCATGCTTTACATTGGTGATAACTGATTACAACTTCATACAGGCAGGACACAATCTTTTATCGACTGAGTTGAGGAGGCAACAGAGCATAGCTTCCAGATGTTTAAGAAATAGGGTGACATCTGTTCTGTTATTTTGTGGATTGAGCCACCACTGAGAATTTTGTATTGATATATGTGCATCTTGCTTGTTTTGTTCCCTATTCACCAGACAAATAGATGATATCTCCTTTGTTCGTATACCAAGAGTGGCAAATGAGTTGACTGATAGATTAACCAGAAGAATGGCAAGGATAGCGTGCTTCTATCTTGTACCACTGAAATAGATGACAAAAGTGGGTGATGTCCCATGTCTATGGCTGGAATTGACTGTTGTCCAGTGTCTATGGCCTGAGTAAGCCCAATTTCAGAGATATGTTCTGGGTATTTTTTTCTACAAGGCAGAAGCAAATGAGTAGAAAGTGGTCACCACCTGCTTTGGGACTCTTGAAACTAAATTTTGAAGGACCTAGGTAACCTTGGAATTTATGGAGTTGAAGACATTTTTAGTAATGATGCAGCTTTGATAGTTCATGAGACAATATAAAAAAATTAATCCTCTTAATGGGTAACACTCAGACTTGTCCTTCTCATCAGGTGAAGAGAATGAAAGTAAGACGTCTTCTTTCTCCTGGTAATAATATCAAACTAAATTTGATCATGTATAGAGCCCCACAGGCAGCAATAATCTGCATGTTCTTAGGTTCTGTAGCATATATAGAACAACTATGTCTACTTGTATCAGTAAATATAAGGCTTAGGACTTTTAAGTTCAAAATCAACCAATAAACTTACTCTGAGAGCAGGATTAGCATCAGGATGGAACACAGAAAGAGCACTCATCGCACTAACAAGCACACCCATCGGATGAGCATCATGAGGCATTGTTTGTATGATATCCTGGAAAACAAAATATAATTAAACAATTAGTCAATCAGAAAATAAAAATTTTGTTTGTGTTTAACAACACAAAGTACTGGAACGCATCCACTGATATAAAATATGTCAGAAAATGGAAAATCCATCTCCATTTAGTAACAAAAGTTCTTGCAATGCAGCACAAATTCATATAAATATAGATTCACAACAAACACAGAAAGTGCTAGAACCCAACCATCCACCAACACCGACACACCCCCCACTCCACTCCACCCCCCCCCCCAAAAAAATAAAAAAAATTCCTTCCTTCTTTCCACCTTTAAATCTGTAACTCTCAGCAACCTAGCTTTCTGAAGTCCTTCTAAAAGCACAAGAATCTCCACCATGACAGTCGCCTCACCCAATGCTCTGAGAAAATATATGGATATATGGCCCTCATAATCTTTTAAGACTCCCCTGACCCTGCTAGTGAAGTCAATAATACATGCCACAGTCAACAAAATTTTCAATGGGAGTCACACTTGATAATCAGTTACCAACACTGACAGCTTTTAGTTTTTCCATTCAATTTTCTTAAGTAAGAAAATGCAGATTAATTGGCAACCATTATAGTTATCTACTAAAATTTTATTGTCGATCAACTTCAGTTTAATCCAATCACGCCAACACCCAAAGCCTGCATGAAACATTAATTTCATGTTTATTGATCAAGTTCGAGACTTCGAGTCTTAGACCTGCAAACTAAATCCATCCCTTTAAATATCCAATACCCATTGGAAAACATCTCTCAAATAGATTTGGAAAATTATCTCAAATGACACTAGTTTTTTTTTTTTTTTATAAGAAAATAGAAATTTCATTCTGTTTATATAAATAAATATTTAAATACGTGCTGATAGATGGGGATGTTTGGCAGACAAGAAAAAGAACCTATAGGTGAACTTTTTTCTGATTAATCTCTGAAACAATCTCGTCCCCACCATAAAAATGAAAGTTCCCTGTTTCATCATCTTAAAAAACTTTCAGGACCAATGCCCAATCCAGAGAAAGGTGGCCAAATGAACTGCAAGCCACAGAAAGGTCTCCAATAATCCTCGGAAATTCTACCATTTCTTTTTTATTTTTCTTTTTCCCCCAATTACACGATTGCTTGAGGATGATGATTCCACAAGATTGAAACAAGAATGTAAAAAACAAAACATCAATATGAAAGGTATTAAACATCACAAAAGGAACTCCAAGTGAAGAGCCAATACTTATACCAAGTCATCTCCTCTTGAACATGTTTTGTGAATTCACCCATAATCAATGCAAACACAAAAATTGGGCTCAAAATTTTTCCCTTTATGTAAGCTTATTATTACAAGAAACTTAATGGTCACGCCACCACCTGTTCTCACACTAATAGCACTCTCTCATAACTGTTCTTATAGAAGCCTCAATTGGAACCTTGTTGAGATTTTGCAACCTATGGATGATCCTAAGGATAATCTCAACATCCCATTTTCAAAGTATCCTTCTTCGAACCATCAACTAGAATGGATCGAACCTTTCTCAAAGATTCAAGATGTTATAATTTTAATAAAAGCATTTAAATAAATTTTTTTCTCAATTACTTCATCTAAATTGCTTAAAATAATGATCTAAACATTATTAGCTTATTTTAGTAGAATTGGTTGAACCATTTCTTCATCTATATTATCTTATTTTATTTTTCCATTTTAGGGTCACTTTCATTATAATTTTTCTTCTTTCACCTATTCTACCTTTTCATACAGCTTAAAGTTATTGTATCTACCATTGCACGTATGAGGTACGTTTAGGAGCGTTATCCATCTATTTAGTGTATGCCATTATACATATGAGGCAATTGAGCTATTTTTGAGTATTTGGAAGTTTTTTCATAGGTCTATAAACAAAGAACCTGTAATGGTCTTTTTCAAAATAAAAAATAAAAATAAAAACAGCACATGTAAACTGTGGACTGAGCTATAGTACTTGTGCTCTAAAAATATGTGTCCACAATGAGAGATAATGATGCCAAATCCTACATCTAGAAAAACAGATAATATCCCTTTTTGTAAGGAAAGGGAAAATTTCTTTGTAGCTATCTCCAACAGATTTACACAGATTCCACCTAACTTTAAAAAAAAATTTCTCAATAGAAGGACATCAATTGATACCAAAGGCTTAATTACTTTTGGGATGAATGAGAACAACAAATAGAAAATTACCAAAATTCCCTGAGGAACAGCTGAATGTTGAGAAACTGCAAACTCCCAGTCTGCTAACTGGCTTTGAGAGGGAAAATTCCCGTACACTGTAAAAACGAAAGAGAGTGAGACAGAGAAAAAGAATAAAAAATTATTTGAGATTCCCACCACGATACTTACATAAAAGATATGACACTTCCAAAAAGGAGCTACTTTCAGCCAACTCATCAATGGGGTAGCCTCTGTATCTAAGGATCCCCTCATCTCCATCAATATAACATATTGAAGACCGGACTGGGGCAGTGTTCAGATACCCAGGATCATACAGTTTAAGCCCTTTGTCATAATTTCCCGTTGTTATCTGTGAATCCATCACTAGTCAAATTCCATGCCAAGTGGAAGGGGGAGAAAAATACGGGAAAAAATAAAAGGGATGGAAGGAGGGGGGGAGAGGAGGGGAGGGAAAAGAGTAGAATGTTCATCCTTAACAGAATTTGCAACATGTATACAACACAAAATAGTACGCTTAATTAGAATCTTAAACAATCAATAATCACGTCTCAATAAAGTTCTTCAACAATTGAGTTTTGATATCGTAACTGAACAACTTTATACGGAGCTAATTAATATAAAATTTAGCCATCTAGAAGAACAATAAATTCACGACATGATCCAAGAGAATATGAATAAACCAAGGAATTAAAAATCAGAAAATTGGAAAAAGCTAAAAATTGAATCCGGTTGACATGGAGAAACCTACTAGTTACCGTTACGTTCAATCTTTACCTTCTTCAAATCCGTAGCTCTCACAGTTCCTTCTTCAGAAACCTGAACTTGGTGCTTCCTCCCGGTCCTTTCGTCAACAATCGTCAAGATACCTTTCAGATTCCCCGGCGGTGGAACGATCGACTGAGCAGAAACACACGAAGTTTCCAAAACCGGCAAAAACCCCTCAGACTCAACAGCACCAGCCAAATGAGCCGAAATAACAGCCAATCGTCCCCGAGCTACCATCGACGGATCAAAACTCCCCATTGAAAAACAAATCAAAACCCTAGTCTTTGCAGTTTCGACCGTCGGGGCTGCGTGTGGATCTTCGTGAATATGGCTGGACAAAAGCAAAGGAATTAAGCCACGAAGAGGAGGAGAAAAACGTGAAATCCGGTCTTCTTCTGCACGTGGATATCCTTAGCAGACATGAGAAATAAGAACGTACATCGAGCTACTGTGTATTGTACAGTGAGTGTCTTATTTAATGGTGATGAAATGTTTGATTGTTCCCTGATTCTGCGCATTGACGTCCAGCGATGACGATGCGATTGAATCGGTGATGCCAAGGTGTTGTTGCTTGTCATCTGGGTGAGATTGCCCACCGGAGATCCTGTGAGCCTCTAACTGCACTTTTATCTGGAGCCTCCGTAGGATGTATTAAAAAACCACTGTAAATTTTAGTTACCAATTGAGATCCTCTGTCCCACCAAAAAAAAAATTTTGAGATCCTTTTATCTACAATCTTATTTGCTACATGCATTATGATCATGTGTACAATGAATGGTATAAGTGTAAATTTTTAAGCTACAAATAAGGTTGTACATAAAAGCCTTACAGGATGTAAACTCTTTATTTAAATGCATGGTCCCCAAGATTCTCTCCTAAATGTGGTAACTGCCTTTGGGTGGGTTATTTGGCACAAGAGAAACAGAACTCGGTTTCATAGAGAAAAGGCTACAGTGGAGGAGGTTTGTGCTGAACTCCAAAATATTCATAGAGATTCTCTACTTACTAATCTCTCTTTTCAGGATAAGGGAAGCACACCAGCTACTACAGAAGTAAAGTGGATCAGCCCCCCTCACCAGATTTATAAAATTAATTTTGATGGAGCATTCAGGAATTCAGTAAAACGTGCTGCAGCAGGTGGGATTATTAGAGATGATGAAGGGCGTTTCTGTGGAGGTTTTGCACTTGAACTTGTTGCCTCATCGGCCTTCTTTGTGGAGGCTGTAGCAGCCTTGCATAGTTTGATGATGACAGCTGCGACATATAGACAACATATAATTCTCGAAGGAGACTCTCTTTCACTCATTCACTTGTTGAAGAACCCAAACATCAAACTCCCGTGGAGCATCATTGGCATCGTTTCTGAAATCAAAAGTCTTGTTCCATCTTTTGAGTCAGTTTCTTTTTCTCATGTTCTTAAGAAAGGCAATCAAGTTGCAGATGGGCTGGCTAATTTCTTTAGACCCCCCGTCTTTCAAATCTTCTCTTGAATGATGCGAGGGGCTGTACTTTCTTAAGATCTTAATATATTCCTGTTTTTCCACTCAAAAAAAGTAAACTCTTTAGTTACAATTAGCACAATCCTACGAAAAACTCCAAATAAGGGTATAGATAGAAGCTCCATAGATGTACAAATGAAAATTGTTAGCACAAAAATCAATTTTGGTAGGCACATTGGATTTGGAGCTTTTCATAGGATTGTGCGAAATGTAATTAAAATTTTACAGTTAATACTGTTAAGGCTAGGACTGCAACTCGATGCTGTTTGGTTCGGGTTAGCCTCAACCCAAGACCAAAACAAGGTTACTCATGGTCAACCCAAAATCGAACTAAACTAACCTTAAAACCAAAATACCAAAATCGATATTTAAAGAAAACCCGTAACCCAACTCATACCGAATCAATAGACTCGTTGAACTTGAAACCACGAAATCTTTACACGGTATACACTTGGATAAACTCGTTGAACTTGAAACCCCTAAAAGAGTAAACCCTAAATAGCAGCCGCCGATCACTATCGAAGCATAACATGGGTTTACAATGTGAATATACGAACGAGATCATACATCAAGAGAATTGATTAAAAATATAGAAAACAGTAAATTCGAACACCAAGAACTGATAAAGCACGTTAAGATTGGCGTTGAAACGAACTCGTTATTCGTAGCGATTTCAGGAAAATGAAATACAGAGATCCAACCAAAATGAGGTCAAGTTTGTAAATATTTACGTAAAGAAAGCTCAAATGATGAACAAAGGAAATAGATTAATAATTCTAGGAGGTAGGAGCCCTAGAAAATTAGCATCATCAACCGGAAAAGGCGGCAATTCACTCAAATGAAACATTTTTTCATCTCATTTCAATCCGCTGCCTCATCCACCCTTTGTATTTAAGAGCTGTGAGCAAAGTCTTGGACAAGATTAATCTAGAACGAGAGATTGAGCACGAAACCCTTTGCAATCGGGAATACTAGGGAAGAAGCCAAAACCCTTTGCGTGTGGTTTGCGTTTAGGGTTTTTACAATCTAGAATGAGACATTTTTTGCACTTTTAATTAGGCGGGTATTTTTCCTTTACTTCAAAAATGGTTTAATTAAAAACCTTGTGGGCTGTGTGATAACGAGTTAATATATTATTTATCATGCATCTCCTATCATGACATTACATCATAGTTCATACCTTATATTTTGGCTTGGTTTGGTTCGGTTTTACACTTAGGAAATTCGGTTTGGCCTTCAGACGATTTCTTAACATAACATAATCCTAGGGAGGCTCCAAATAAAAGTGCAGATAGAGGCTCCACAGGATCTTGGCTTGGTTCACATCCTGAGCTTTCATAGGATTATGTAAAGTGTACCTAAAAGAAAAAAAAAGTTAGTTCAACCGCTCAGGATTTACATCCTTAGTCTATTAATACAAATGGCGAAAGATGCTTGAGATAGGAGCTCCATAGGATCTCACTGGTGAATTTGACCCCGGAAAATGATTTTATACGAAGTTGAGTGATGGCTTGACTAAATTAGAGTTCTAAATTGAAAGGATCACTCAAATAGGATATGTATTTTTTATTTTTTTATTTTTACCACATATAGGCCTCATAAACATATGTATATTTTTTTTTTGAGTTCATAAACATACGTATAACTTTCATCACATGTAATGGTACGCATTAACTTCCTTAACAATATTTTATTCACTACCAATAGTTTATATCTTTAAAGTCTTCACGATATTTTTTGTCAAGTTGCAAAAGTGCTTAGATTTATTTTATAAAATATATGTCTTAATATAATCTCTACCATTTTTTTTACTATTAATTTTTTGGTCAATAAATACATTAGATTAAAGGAACTTTCACATGAGAACCAAGTTATATATAGCTAGAAAATCTTAGTTTGTGAAGTTCAATATGTTGGAATCTTAACGAAATTATAACTCAAAAATTAAAAAAATACCCTTGACACTAACACTTGTATGAGCGAATTTCTTCTAGCACTAAAAGCTGGTGATATCGTGATACCACCGGCTGAGATTATGTTTTAGGGTGCAAGCCCCCTACTAACACGGGCTTGCTGTCCATGCATTTCATGGATGGTATAATGAAACGCACTAGAGGAGACCATCTCCAATTGTGTATGACAAAATTGACATGGTTTCCTCTAATGCATTTCATGACACCATCCATGAACTACATGGATGCATATCTGTCACAATAGGGGAACCCACACCACGAAACACAATCCCAACTGGTAGTGCCACAATACAACCAATTTTAATGCAAAATTATATCTATACTATATATAACGCTCTATATTATGTATAACGAAAATTGCTTTCTTGGGAACCGCACCAACTAAAATGTTCGACTTTCTAGAACAACCTTTACAAATCATTGAGAAGATTCACTAATAAAAAGTAAAATGCTCAAAACTTCCTCAATTTTTTCAAAACTTAACAATCAGCATTGCGACTTTTCCCTCCCACGTCTCCCTCCACCCCTTCCCTTTCTATTTACGTGTATCCTGCTAGTACGAGTAATTAGCGAGACATGTGAATAGAAAGATTATCCACATAGCCCTTCAAAAGGGACTACCATCAAGTCAATGTTAAAACATGTCATATCATTATTTTGCCTACTAGTATTAGGCACCGACTTGTTAGATATACCGAACAAATATGGAACCAGTGTGAATCCATTGCTGAGAGGCTAAGGTAAATCAATAAGGAACCAGTGTAACTAAGAGCAGCATCAGTGGTAGGTAAAGAATTTAAATGAGATGGTCTTGTCGCTATAAAATGAAAAAACACATGGTGGTGCTTTTGTCTAAGTTTTTTTTTGATAAGAACTTCTGTCTAAGTACTAATCTCGTTTAAGTCGAAATGGTATAAAGGACCACAAATATCTAGAAAGGACTTGAATGACATCATCCAAAAACGATTTGAATACATAAGTTTGACTTAAAGGTATTTTTGTTTGAAACTTGGAATGCAATTATGCAAATGGAGGTCTTATGAAGGATAGTGTGGGACCAGTGAATCCTCCAATAGGTATGTAGAAGAAAAAGAAAAACATAATTTTTATAATTATTAGTTTAGGTAAATGTTTAAAAACTTGATAGGGTAAGTAAATTGGAAGTTTATATGTGTCTTTTTTTTATTAAGAAAATTGGTTTTTAGTGGTGTTTTTTCAAATAATTCAGATTCAGTCATTATAAAAAAATTTATAATGTAAAATCCGAAAACAAAATAATAAAAAAAAGGAAAACATAATTTTTATAACAATAATTATAGTTTAGGCAAATGTTTAAACACTTGGAAGGGTTAGTAATTCTTTTAGTTTAAAATCATTTTTAGATTAAATTTGCATTTCAAGTTTCAAACAAAAAATACTTTTAAGTCAAATTTAAAACTTCAGCAGTTGTAAAACGATTTCCTTTCACATCTTTACTTCCCAACCGTACGTTTACATACGTTTGTTTTTTACATACATGCAATACTGCACATGAACCTGTCCTGTTAGTATTATTAACAAGATAAAACTTTTGCAAAATATTGGACCACTCTAACTCTATTCCAAAAGAAGTCTATTCTTAGCCAAGAAAAAGGCATATAGGACCTCTATTATGAAGAAACAAAAGAGATATCTGAAACCTCTATTACCAAAGAAATCTGTTTAAACCAAAAACATTGTGTCCCTATCATTGGAAAATTATCAAGGAGAGCCTTTTAAAAAAAATCAGGAAAACTATTTTGCATTAAGAAACACAAAAAACACCTTAAAAAATTATTTTTAAAATATGATGCCCCTTAAACCCACAAGAACAATTTGAATTTCTAGGTGAAGCTAAAAACCTGGCCATAGGTAACTTGGGATAATTAGACTAGTAAGATCTGTTTTTTCCTTTATTTTTTTCCCCTTTTCTAAGGTTTAAAATCTCAATACCAGGAACTATTGCCAGTTAGTATTTTACCATAAATTTCAATATTTATCAATATTTCTTTGTTCACCGGTTCAAAGTCCAAACAACTGAGCAGGGTCGGCTATAGGGGAAATAGAAAGACGGATGGAACGAAAGAGGAAGCACAAGTTTGAATTTGCCATTTGTTTGTGGGGTTGGAGGGAGTTAGTACTACAGGAAGACTGGTCAACCCAGAATCTTCCACTAAGAAAACGCGTTTTTTGCTGTTATTATTATCATCGGTCAAAACTCAGAAGCCTGCTTTTTGAAAAAATAAAGTCCAAATCCAAAACTCACACATCGCCATACCCATCAACAACATCGAACACATCGCAAGAAATGAAGTTGGGATACAACGCCACCATTATCAATCCTTCTGGTTCTTCTTCCTTTCCTCAGCGATGAGAGATTCTTCTTTGTTAATTGCTACAGAAATCACCACATGGCGAACCCCACTAGGACACCAACACCAGCATGCTCTGTCTCCGCTGCTCTCGCCACCACTCTTTGCAACTCAATCCAAGCTCTCGGCCGAGGCTTCGATGTCACCTCCGATATCAGGCTTCTATACTGCAAGGGCGCTCCTGGCTCTCGTCTTGTCCACCTCGATGAAAAGAATAATAGGGATCTGTTTTCCTCCGACCAAATTGTCATACCCAATGTCTCGGTTGACATCGGGTGCTCACCCGAGAAGAGAAGCAAAGAGATTACCCCGGTTTTTAGCTTCCATGAGGTGATATACTGTTCCAATTCGTTGTTGGGTTCTCGTTTTATTGATGTATTTGTGCCTGGGTAACTAAATTATCATCGCGGTATGTTCTGTTCATTCGATTTTTGTGATTCGTTACACGCAGGACTTTGCGTATTTTTCTAGCGATCCTCTTTTCGCTTCCAACCGCTCTCCTCCTTTTATGTTTTATTTCCTGATCTGCGTGTCTTTTTGCGCCAAAATAATCAATTGGCATGTATTCTCGTCGTTCGCTAGAATATCGACAAGAATATTATATCCCCATTATATGAGGGGTTTGTCCTGCTTTTGATTCGAGAGAAGTAGTGATCATAACGGATTTTGTCCGAGCCAAAGTTCTTAGAATGTGGATCTAAAAAGTTCGGTTTAAGTATCATATGTGCTATATGATAAAGGTATGAAATGTTTACTTTTTTTTTAAGTTCCTGAGAGGTTTAAGAGATTAGGGATATTGCTTGATAAGTGTAAAGCACCAAGTTCAAAATTAAGTGGGGCCCTTAAAACAATGTGCTGAAGATTGAAAGGTTGTAAATTATAGGGTATAGAGTGTGTTGTAGACTATTTTGGTTTATAGGAACACTATGTGTTTCTTATTATACATTTGAATATATTTTCTTTGTTAGATACTTTCCATACACATATAGTTAATGTTGTCTTCTAGACAAATTAATATTGCATATTTTATCAGTAGAGCGATACTCTGGTTTATTTATTTGTTTTTCCTTTTGCAATATTTGAGTGACTGAACTATGTATACCTTGATTATCTTATGCTGGCCAAATGTTTAAATCACTATCCCATGCACAAAATAAATCTTAGAGTGAAAAAAAGTTGTTTCAGTATGTGCGCATTTCCAACATTTCTTGTAGTACCATATGTGTGAAAATAAGAGACAAGTGGTGTGACTACAAGGTTGAAAATTTTCAGTGAAATCTATTTATTAGAAGTTAGTGGAGCTGAAAATCCTTCTTTCCTAGCTAATATTTTGTGGACTTTCCAGATCCCATCAAAGAGGGGACAATGTTTTTGTAGAAAATATTAGCAGCTGATCATCTTATTACTTGGGATCGATCAATTCCTCATATGTGTATGTTATACTGGATTGAACCTGAATCAGTAAATCATCTTCTTGTATAGGGATTGCTTTTGCTAAAAAAAAGGTGGAAATTTAAAAAAAAAAAAAAGTGTTCTATTGTAGGTAAATATGTGTTTATTGATAGAACACTTGGAATGTGCTTGGTTATTGGTACAAGTGAGAAGATACATGGAAAACACCTTGTACTAGAAACATTTCCCCAGAGTTGTATTTGAGATCCATAGCAATCTTGTCCACAGGTTTGGAAATCCTACTTTTTCATAAATATCATTCCTTACAATTTTAAGATGCTCTAATATAGTGTGTCTTCTCTTATACATGAACTTGATACTCTAGTCTTTCCATAAGGCAGTGATCTTAGGGACATAAAAAAAAAAATCTTGGTGGCAATATTGTGGAAATAAAATAAAATGTGAAGATTATAAGGAGTGGGATTCAATTCAAACTGTAGATAATAGGATTAAAAATTGTTTTCCATAAAAATTAAGGAAAAATATATAAACGAATCTGAGACATTATGATATGCCCAAATCATTCATAATCCATCCTCTAAGATTGTTATCTGGTCCAGAATCCATATAATATAACACATACATCAACATTCATCCATCCAATTTTTGAAAAAGTTTCGAGTCCCATAAAAGAACCCTTCTGTTGACAATTTAAACATAAAATTTTTTTACCTACAAAAAATCTATAAAAATGTTCTATGGGCTGAATTATGAACTATAAATACTATATTAGAAGGCAAAAGGTCACTTGCACTTCCACACTTAAAATATACAAATCTCTCTAATCAATTCAAAAAGCAACATGTAGCCTTTAAACTTGAAAAGTGTATTCACGCAGTTCGAGTAGTGTCTGGTCCACACAATTCAAATATCACATTATGGACTATAAATATAAAATTAGTATCACAGCACTTGTAATTTGAGTAGAGTCTGGTCATTTATATTTAGAAAACATGATTTGGCTGGTCTTACAATTCACAATTCAAATCTGAATCACACGCTATGATATAATTTGCCATTTGAGGTTGCAGGTTCAGTGAATTTAAGTAAAGCATGATTTGAATCATATGATTCAAGTTATGAATGGTATGACTTTTAAAACACTGGAGCTAAGTTTCAAGTGATAGAATTTGTAGCTGTAACTTGACATAAGTTAGTCATGAAGATTCTGAGTCCATGATTTTTATTCATTGGGTCTGTCTCTTTGTTTTCGTTGCAATTTCATTGTCTTGGTTTTCTACGTTTTTTATTTTATAATTGATTAGTCAGTAATGGGGTAGAGGGTATGATGTTGATACACTTGGTCATCAATAACCCGTGCTAAATTCCCTTTGTTTATCTCCAATTCAGCCTTGTGTCTTGAAAAATTAGAGCATTTTAGGATTCTTAAGTCAAGCCTATGGGGAACTTGAGATGCCTGATGAGAGAGCCTCATTTCTGTTGAATGAGCTTAAGAACAAAACCAAGTTAGCAAAATTATTTATTCTGAAGGTATTAAATCATGGCTATTTTCTGTTTGATACATAATCATCCTGTTTTCTAAGTCCTTTTTTTTTCTTTCTAGTTTTCTAGGTTGAGTGGGATTTTTTTGCCTATGCTTATGAAGTAATTATAAATGGAACCATATCTTCGGTTATTGTACCAAAAATATATAAGGGTAATAGTTTGTTTATTGAGGTTATGATTCACTATCTTTTGATTCAGTAAAGGATAAATTACTCTATTAATTACGATATAATTTGTTTTTGTATCAATTCAATATTCACTGGATTCTCTTTGTTAATGAAATTCCAGATGGCAGAATATTTCAATAAGAAGTCAGGTATCTTAGGACGAATCCCACTTGGAAGTTTTAATTCCATGTTCAATTTCACTGGTTCTTGGCAAGTTGATGCAGCAGCAACAAAATCCCTTGCCATGGTTGGATATTACATCCCAATTCATAAGGTTAAATTGGAAAAATCACATTTAGAGTTGCATGAAGAGATCAAAAGTGCTGTTCCTCATTCTTGGGATCCCTCATCCTTGGCAAGGTAAGCAGTTTGATGCTTTTTGTGTATGCTGACAATAATGACTTGATTATATTTTTGCATATTTTTTTGTTTTGTTTTTCCAGTCATGTAGAACAGGATTTCTTCTTGAAGAAAATGTATAATCCATGATTGGAGTATTAGAATCAGTATGTGACAGACATAATGTACGCATAAAATATTGGTAATGCCCATCTGATGGGCATAAAAAACTACATGTTAAAAACTTAGAATTTAGAAGTAAAAACCATTTTGGTTTCGCCAGTCTCTTTATTTGTCAGAATATATTTCATATGGTTCTCCGATATTATTTGAAGATATGATCAGTTTAGGTAGCTTTATTTATAAAGTCTCCTATGTGGTCCTGTTAAATGGTGGATACTGTGCAGTGAAAATCTTTAAACCTATACTTGGGTGTTCTAGGAATATTGCAACATTTTATAGGAAGCAAGCCTGATAAATTCTAGGAGAAAATGTAGCCAGCTCACTTAAATTTTCATGATCTTGTTTTTGTAATTAACATTTCCCTGCTTTTCTTTTTCAGCTTTATTGAAAATTTTGGTACCCATATCATTACATCAGTAACAGTCGGTGGTAGAGATGTGATTTACATCAAGCAGCACCAGTCATCTCCTTTGACACTGTCAGATGTTGAGAACTATGTCAAGGACATTGGAGAACAGAGATTTTTGGATTCAGGAATCCATCTTGCTGCTAGTCCTCTGAAATACAAGGACAAGGCTAGTACTATGAAAAACTTACATTTTTCTCCTGCATTTATATTCCATTCATAAACCAAAAATATATTTATGCGTTGAATGTGGTACAATATGTCACTGTAGGTTTATATTGTTACACAAAGTCTCCTTCATAAAATCTTCTTTAAGTTCCATGTAATACCTTATGCTTTTTGATCATGAAGCACTTGGAAGAAACCAAAAACGGTGCAACTCACTAACTACAACCATACAATTTGTTGATGTTATGTGACTTATGTCCATATATGAATGTCATCATGTGATATGATCATTTTTGCTTTTGTTTAGTTTTTTTCCCTCTTTATTCCTTGCACAAAAGTAAGTTGACATGGCTTGGAAAGAGTTTTGGATCGCAAGGAAGAGTAAGAATTTAAAAGTGTAAAATTTAGATATCTTATGGTTGAGTCTTAGTGCAAACACTTTGTGCAAAAATACCAACATGTCTAGCTTTTGTTTAGCTATTCTTTTTTTCCTTCTTTATTCCTTACATAAAACGAAGTCGACATAGCTTGGAAAGAGTGTTGGAGCTCAGTTGAGAGTAAGAATTTAGAAGTGTAAAATTTAGATATCTTGTGGTTGTGTCTTAGTGCACCCATTTTGTGCAAAAATAACAAAGGTTAGACTCGTTGCAAGTCCACTCATAATGGGAACCACACTAGTTTACAGACCTTTTTTATTGGTTGAGGCACATCCAAATGTGTTTGTATGTATATTTGTAAACACACACATGTGCGCATATTAACTTATATAAATTTTAATTACATGATATGCGTGTGTATGCATGTGCACACACACACACACATATTAATGTAGAGAATTTCGTATTATATAATTTTATATGCTGCATAAATTGTTTGATCCTAAATTCCATAGATGTGGGCTAAAATTAACTTGTATGTTTATTTTACTTAATTTGAGAGGAAAATATATTGTTTGACGACCATAAATTGGTGTTGCTCCCTGTGAAGAATGTCTCAAGAGGGTGGACTGGCAATAGACCTAATCTTTGGCATTGTTCTGCAAAGTGGCTGCATTTAGACTTAAACTTGCATTTTCACTTCGGCAATTGATGGTCCCTAGAAAATCTAGTGTTTTTGAATCAAAATTTACTTCTCATATTTTTGTTAGTTTTATAAAAGACTTTATTTTGTCATGAAAAGTGAAGTGGCATGTTTCATGTAGAGAGAGGGAGGGAGAGTCCAATGGTCATTGCATTTGAACATTTAGAAACTGTTATTCTGTCACTTGGTTCTACTTGGATTGGCATTCAAATACAGTTGGGAGGAATGAGATAAAACGATTTCATGAAAAGTGCAGTTGGATATTGCATGCAGAGTGAGGGAGGGAGAATATATTTGCCATTGCACTCAAACATTTGGAAATTTTTGTGCCACCTCTTGGTTCTATTGAATTGGCATGCAAATACAACTTAGGGAGGGAGGAATTAGTGGGAGGGAGAATAAAATTGTCACTACATCCAAACAATTTTAAAATTATTCTCTATCACTTGGTCCGACTTGAATTGTTAGGCAAAATAGAATGGTTACTGCTAAGGAAGGAGTAGATAAAAGGTTCTATTTGAATTGGGAGTCTGTGCACTTGAACATCTGGGAAGTATAACTTCCATCACTTGTTTCTACTTGATTTTGATTCCATGATTCCATCACTTGATTCTACTTGAACTGTGAGGGAGGTAGGTTGGAGAAACAATAGTCAACAAAACTTGAAATTTTATTTGTATTGGCATGCAACGAAAATGGACATTTGACTTAGTGAGGGAGGAGATAAGTTACACCTGAATTGGCAGACGTGGGAGGGAGGGGGGATCTAATTATCATCGCACTTGAATGTCTGAAAATTATTCTTCCATCACTTGGTTTAACGTGAATTGGCACACATATAAAATGGTGGCTGCATTTAGGATGAGAGGAGATAGAAGTTCAAATTGATATGGTCACTGTGGTTGAACATTTGAAAATTATTCTTCTGTCACTTTATTCTACTTGAATTCAATTCCTACTGCACACAGGGAGAGAGTAAAAAAAAACTTATATTTGAATTGGAATGCAAATATAATGTTTTTGCATACTTGGTTATTCTTGGTTCACTGCAAATACAATGATCACTGCATTCAAACAGTTGGAAATTATTTTTCCATTACTTGCACTTCTTTAGGTCTTTCTTTATTCTTACTAATAATTAGTTCATCTTTTTATTCATATGGACAGTTTATGTCACATGTTGTGTAGCTACAAAGGTTTACAATTTTTGCACGATCACAAGAATATAGCATAGCCTATTTACTGATACATTCTCAGATAAACTTTAAAATTTTCATTTTGGTCTAGTGGAGTCTAGCTTCTTGGATAAATATACAAATGTGCAAAATAAATTTCTGATAAAGCCTGCTAAGGAAGATGGCTTCTAATAATCAGATCTCACTGTTTAAGAAAGTAAACCTTCAATGGTGTTTACATCTCAAGACTACTAGTTATTTACAGAGATCACATATCTTGGAATCATCTCTGATATTTGATGAAAACCTCTGTACAAGAAAAGAGGATGTTCTGATGAATGGCTTGTTTTAGTTGGATGCATTTCCTAATTTGGTCTTTGTTATTGCCACCCATAAAGATCTGTATGTTTGTATTATCCACTTGTTTAATTTAGATATATGATTATAATTCCTCATATGTGGAAATATTTAATAACTCATCCCTTCTCTATGGTTTATTGAAAGCTACTAGATGGATTTTCAGAAAGGATCTCATGTTGCATTGAAACTGCACTATTATTCATTATGCATGTTTGTAAGGTTCTAAATTTTTCTGAATTGTGGAAAATTTTTCTTCAAAGTTGAAAATGGGTGTCCCATGCTTGTCCCTTATATAATTTTCAAGTGTTCTGTGACAAACAGAACATTTACTTCAACAACGTAGTCTTATATCAATAAAGTGATCCTGCTCAGCTTTTTTAACTTCTCATTATGATCATCTGAAGGCGCTTTTTGAATTCAGTTGATTCAGCAACTGCGGAAAAAGCTTTTCTTTCTGATGCATTTGTCTTTCCATGGAAGTAGCACAAATTCTTTTGTTGGTATAAACTCTGAGGTGTTTTGTATGGTATGAAAAATATGATTTTGCAGGATGTTACAGTGATTTTCAGGAGAAGAGGAGGTGATGATCTTGTGCAGAGTCATGCTGAGTGGGCAGGCACTGTAAGTTCAGCACCAGATGTGATCAACATGACGTTTTCTCCAATCATTTCTCTGCTTGAAGGGGTCCCTGCAGTTAAGCACCTGGCCCGTGCCATTGAGTTATACTTGGAGTGTAAGATCCGATTTAGCATCCATTTTATTCAGTAAAATTGGTTTAATATTCAAATAATATTTCAAATTTCCTGAGAAAAATTCTATATTAATTCTTCTCAGGAAAACTTCAATCTCCTGAGAAAAAATCATTGTTAGTCCTTGTGGAACAAGATTAAACCACATGATTTTATGGATATAGCTACTCCGCTTATCACTCTGCAAAAACAATATTCATAAAGCAAGCTGGTTGTTAGTGGGTAAAATGGGGTTTCAAATCCAACTCTGCTGTATAAGAAGCGAGAGGCAACAATCCCCAGTTTTGCTCACTACAAGTTTGGAATGAATACTATTGCCCCTGAGTAGACTTGTTTTTAGCGCTAATCAATTCAGATTTTTAAATGTAGGTGTGTCATTAACAGTTCAGTCTCTTACAAACTGAAGAGCCAAGTCATGGAGTAATGCTCAAAATATTTGGTAAATGAACTCTTAATAAGCCTGTAAGTAGAGAAATCAGGCAGTCAAATGGTGCAAATGAATTTTGAACCTATGCCAAAAATAGACACATTTTGGAAACAACCTCTTCCATTTTATTTTCCTGCATGTACAAATGTTTGCAAAAAGAAAAAAAAACGTATGGAAATAATTTCTTTTATAAGCACTAAATTGCAGTGATAGGCTGGTACTTGCAATCATCTTGGAACATGAAACTCCTGCTAGCTTCATATATTCCTGCTTTCAATGAACTGACTCTTCCTAGCATTTGATCAGATCTTTGTTGCTTGGTAGCACATTAAATTTGGGTATTTGAAAATTGAAATTCTAACATTCGGAGAGCACCAAGTATGCAAGAAGCATGGTTAAAAGTTAAAACCACTTGCTGACACTGTAAAAGGTGGTTGAGGTCTACCTGCAGCTGGAATTGTTGATTATCATGGTGAGCACTAAGTAGGCAAGAAGCATGGTTAAAACCACTGGCTGACACCGTAAAAGGAGGTTGAGGTCTACCTGCAACTGGAATTGTTGATTATCAGGGTAGCAGATAATTTAACTGCTTGATCATGGTAACATCAGACAACATCTGAACCTTTACACGTGCAAACATATATGCTGGGATTACAAGCATAATTGAACATTTTCAAACATATATGTTGGGATAATCTCTTGGAATGAAACATTTTTTTTGGAGACACTAGTCTACATGGGAGAGCTTTTGAACTATAGCAGTCAAAATTCTAATTCTAATTATTATTAATAAATTTTAATTATCAGTATTCTGTTGATGTTAATAATAATAATAAGAAGAAAGGTTTGGTTGCTAAATTGAAATTCTGCAAAAGGGTACACCTGCTGTTCTCACCTTGGAGGAGTAGATAGTTGCCATCTTTTTTTACATAGACCGTCTGTGTAAACCTCGTCTCATCCCCATATCTTGGGACATGGCGACTTGGTCCACGTACTATATATTTTGAACATTTTTATGCTAAGTAGTTCTAAAATATGATATTTAGATACACACAATATTAATGTATACTCATTTTAAACTTGATTACTTTAGAATTGAGATAAAGTATGCATTTGTGGGGAATAAAGGAAATATAAATTGGCAAAAACGAAACTGGACATGGCTATGAAGGATTAAACACAGATACTATACCCATTCCTCTATCATGTCATGGAAAGCGGCAGCACAGGTGCTTTGGGGAGAGTAGAAGAGTTCATATAACATAGGCCCTAACTATTTGTGCATAGGAGTATGTGAAGGTGTCTCCGGATGAAAAGATATATGTACCATTTGATTTTGTTATTGTTGCTTTTATTTGTATGTATGTGTGTGTGTATATTTTTTTGATAAGTGATGAAGTTTTATTGATTAAGAGGGAGAGAGATACAAAGAAAATATATATATATATACATAGACTTAATTACAAGAAAAAATTTGGTTTCATGGGTTTGACATTCCTCAGAAGTAAATTTAATTTGGACACACTTTGGCATAGAGCCGTATGATATCATGTTAGGAATGGGTAAATATTACTCATAGGTAATCCAGTCTGATAATATTTGCTGTGTTTTGTTTTTGTCCATTCAGATAAACCACCAATAGAGGAGCTACAATATTTCCTGGAATTCCAAATTGCGCGTGTTTGGGCACCAGAACAGGGTAATCTTCCAGGATATCAGAGAAAGGAGCCTGTGTGCCCATCTCTCCAATTCAGTTTGATGGGTCCAAAGCTTTACATTAGCACAGATCAGGTACCCTCCGTGGCTTCATGGAATTATTTGATTAGTCAAATATTTATGAAGAAATTATATGTTCAGAATGATTAGAGCTATTTGCTTTTATATAATGAGAATGAGACATATCTGTCATTTTAAAGGTTGCACCGTTGTTATCTTTTTACAGTCTTTGTAAAAGTCAGATTGATAGGATCAGTAGCAAATTTCAGACAAAATGATAAAGATTAGCAACATCCACGGGCACAATATTTGCATGATCTGTTGGCTTCATGTTGCTTCGGATATTCAGGGACACGAGTAGAATAAATGAGCCTAAGATGGTGAGAGGAAAACTGCATCCGACAAGAAAACCCCATTACAATGGTTCACCTTAGGTAACTGTGGTCTGATAATGAAGTACTCAAAAACAAATAGAATTCGAGAAACCAATATAGTAGCATAGTAAAATGGAATTTTATTTGCATCTTTCTCTATGTGAAAGGTCAAAAGCCGTCTCACAAATCATTTATCTCCAGAATTAAATATTCAAGTATATGCATCATTTCCTTTTTCCTATTTTTCCCTTTTTTATTTTATCATTATATGGGTAAATTATGACTCACCTGGAAAAGGATTTTTGTAATACATATATAAGTGCTTATTTCTTGGTCACTAAATCAATGCATGCTCGAGTGATATTGCAGATAACAGTTGGTCGTAAGCCTGTCACTGGGCTTAGACTTTGCATAGAAGGCAACAAGCAAAACCGACTTGCCATCCATTTGCAACACTTAGTGTCTCTTCCGAAGATCCTTGAACCACATTGGGGCCCACATGTAGCCATTGGGGCACCTAAGTGGCTAGGTCCTGAGGAACAAGATAGCAGGTGGTTTGAGCCGATCAAGTGGAAGAACTTCTCCCATGTTAGCACGGCACCAATTGAGCAGACTGAAACTTGCATTGGGGACCTGTCTGGTGTTCACATTGTAACAGGTGCTCAGCTAGGTGTCTGGGAATTTGGAGCCAAAAGTGTTCTCCACCTGAAACTTCTCTTCTCTAAGGTACCAGGATGTACAATAAGGAGATCTGTGTGGGATCACAGTCCTTCAAGCTCTTCTCTTACTCAGAGGTCTGATGGTGCATCTTCTGCTTCTTTGAATGAGAGGACCTCAGATGATAAAAAGGTTGATAGTTCAAGTCAAATCGGAAGACTAGCAAAGATTGTTGACATAGCAGAGATGTCAAAGGGGCCACAAGATATGCCAGGGCACTGGTTGGTTAGTGGAGCTAAGCTGGGAGTGGAGAAGGGTAAGATTGTGTTGCGTGTAAAGTACTCCCTGCTGAATTACTAGAGAATTTTAGATATTATAGCTTCTTCATGCATATTAAAGCATTCTTTGCGCAGGCAACTGCTGTTCTTTTGTTCTTATGTAAATTCTTCTTGATTTTGTTTTTAATTTTTGCTCTTTTGGGACAAGTGTTGTTGTATTATTCATAATAGTAGATTTTCAAAATAAATAGAGTAGCTAGTTGAAAGAACTTATGCAAAACATGAGGCTCTGTTTTTTGACTCTAAATATGGAAATATGATATGTAGTTCATCTACCTCATCTCATGGGCATTCTTTATTTTTATTTATATTGTATTTGCATTTCTTAGAACTGGAAAAAAGAAAAATAGGAGGGCTAGGATACTCGAGGCCCCTTCAACAGCAATAATAATAATATGTTCTATCACAAATAGTTGGGTCAGTAGCAGGAATCCAATTTGTAATCAATCTTCAGTTAGATAATGAGTATCCAAATTCTTTTTGATCTAAGTTCTTTCTGGTATTCCTCTTGTTTTCATGGGTTCTTTGATAAAATATGCTTACACATCCATGATTGGGTTTCTAGATCTTCACTTTATCTGTTCAAACTGTTTTAATCTGCTGCCCTTTTCCTCTTATTTTATTAACACTAAGACACTTTTGGATATGCTCATTCATTACCTTATCTTTCCTAGTCTTTCTTTCAATGTTGCTATTCCATCGCCTTCACATCATGCATATGTTCCTTTTTTGTCGCCTAATATTGTGATCCATATTTCATAATTAGCTTATGGCTTGTCCTATAAAATTTCTCATTAACTTTGAATGGAGTATGTTGTTTACATTACTTTTGAGAAGCACCACTTTGCTTAAGCCCTTTAGTTCTAATTTTATGTGTGATCTCCTCGCCAATATCTCTCTCTCTCTCTCCCTCTCCCTCTCTTTTTTTAATGAATAATGGAACACATTTAATGAAATATTTTTAGGAATATCTTGATTTTTAATTCTTACTATTTCTATATTTCTTAATTCCACATGCCTTATAAAACTTTTTTTCTCAAAATATTTTTTTGATAACTCAGTTTTGCATTACTCTCTCTAGTTTGGTCCACTAAAAACCACATCACTTGCGAGTACTGTATTTTTTTTTCTTGCGAGTACTGTATACCAAGCCTCCTCTTTAGCATGAATTGTCAATTAAATTATAGCTAGAACACCCCCAAAAAAAAAAAAAAAAAACTCATATTTGACCTTTGATATAAATTTATCATTGTAAGGAACTCATTTATCTTGCTAAATACTGCCTCACCCTTGATAGAATTCCTTCATACAAAGGACTCTCTTCTTATTTCTAAGCTTCTCTACTAATTGTTTTAAGAAAACTGCTTCAATTGAGTACTTCCTGGCATGAAGCCAAACTGGGGTTTTCATACTTAGATTGTTCTTCTTAAACTTACATTATTTTTCATCATTTAGGTCAAAAGTACTGTCGCATTTACCTGAATGCATTTGATGTAAGCTTGATTTGAGTGAAATCTTGCTTTAGAGCCTTGTCAAGACAAGAGCACTCCATTCAGATATAATGACAAAGGACAAGTATCATCAAGAAAAGACCAGAAAAGCTTCCACATGGATTGATGATGGATAAAAGCTATCTGCTTGAGCTTTATAATGGTGGTGCATGTTAAGGCATGAAAATTTTCATGGAAATGAAACCAAGTAGCTTACGAAAAGGCTAACCTCGTATAATACCTTACTGAGGCTATTATTAAACGAGCCATCCCATAAGCTGAGGCCAGGCCAAGTTTCTGTAGCATTATAATATGCTTAAGCGTACTGAAGAAGCGGAAACTTTATGCTGCGTTTGGGTTTGCTTAATAAAATAAGTACTTAATTTCAAGTTATAAACTTATTAAAGCAATTTTTAATTAAACTTTATATGATTTCGGCAAGAGAAAACATTCTACTAGTCGTTACTGCATTATAATGAACACAGATCCTCTGCATCGAATCTTGCATTTACTTGCAAGTACACTGATTGGTGCATTAGACTGAATCAAAAAAAAAAAAAAAAAATTTCAATGAAACTGAAATGAATTCAAAGCCCCAGTTAACATTATAAGATCTTATACCGTTACCTTAAACTAAAGCTCCAAAATTCTTTACATTAAACTACAAAAAATTAAAGCAAACATGTACATTTGTTATGATGTTGGTTTTTCAGGGTTCTCCGTCACAAATTTTCAAGTCTTTCAGTTTCATCCACTTGCAATCTCTTGCTTATTCTTCCCCAACAGAATTTACCCAACAGCCAAAAAGGCATTTCTGCCCTAGCTGGCAGCTACCAGCTTCTCCATGTTCTCCCCCTCCTCTTCCCCCCGCTCTCTCTCTCCTTTTTTTTCTCTTACTAAATAACCCAGACAGGTTGGTAATCTCAGCCCCCAAACAGTGGCAATTGGGCTTATGCAGTTTCACAGGTCCAAGTAGAACCCCAAGAACATCTAGAGATGCTAACAATAAGAATAAGATTGTTGATATGATGAGAAATGGGAGATGCGGAAACAAATTTGGGCGCAAAATTTCTATGGGCAAAAAGAACTTATTAGTTTTGTTGGCTGTTCTTGGTACCAAATGCAATGAAATTTACACTGATATCATCTGATAGTGTCCATCTGCCTGCCAAGGGGTTATAGACAAACCCAGCCATCTCTTGAACCTGAACAGACGTTTAGAATGGAAAGACAAAAAAAGAAGTGAGGGAAGGAACAAATTTTACATTGTTTAAGTCTGAGAATAATCAAAATATGGCGAGAACAAAGTAGGGTTATTGAGATTATGCATTTGGTAGTACCGTGACGGAAGCTCTTCGTAGGATCAGGGCCAGTTCTTCAGGAGTGAGAAAACTTGACCACTGGTGTGTACCTCTAGGAAGCTGCGGAAGAACATACATTGCAGGGAATGTTTACATACCAAAAAAAAAAAAGGGGAAAAAAGTAAAAGAATAGAAAGTAAAATCCTCCAGAAATACTGAGACTTAAATTCCAGTGATTGTGATGTATTTCTACATATATTCTTATGTATATGCATCCTCTATATCATATAAATGAATACAAGGATCAAGAAGCTATTATTTATATAGAAAAAACACAAAAAAAAAAAAAAAAAAAAAAATTCTGGCACCGAAATTTCGCTTGACTCACTGGATTTTCACTTCTCCAGTGAATCGTCGAATTTTGGCGGAACCTTAACTGAGAGAACATTAAAAAAATCAAGCATAAATTTGAACTAGTAGCTTGTGTTCAGAGGATTAGTTGTAAGATCAAACCAGTCCAATCAGTTTGATCCAAGGGCAAAAAGATAGATATGGTTGGATACTTTCAACCATTCCGCATTACTCTTGTACCTTTTGGATGTTGACAAACTATACAAGTTCCTGAGAGAAAAGGTCTACAGATCAGTGGTGCAAAGTTAACCACACATGCTCTCCTTGGCATTAAGATATTAATTTTGGCCATATTGATTGATAAGAGTACTGAACCAGATTTTCCTGACCCTGATTAGAGAGTGCTGCTATTGCAGTCCATCTGTTATATGACATTGTGAGTTTGAGGTCCAAACCCTCTCAGATTAAACTAATGAGCCGTAAAAAAATATTATACAGCAAACAAATAATATTCCAAGATTTTTGTGATTTAGTATAGTGCCTACATCCACATGGAAGTCAATTCGAAGGCTTCAAATATCACAATAATGTAGATCACAAATTGTGATTTAGCATTGTGCCTCCATCCACATGGAAGTCAATTTGGAAGCTTTGGATATCACAATAATGGAGATCATGGAGTACAACGAAAATCCATAAAACAAAGTGCCTGTATGTGTGTGGATGTGTGTGTTTATATGCATGTATGTCAACATATGTGGATGTAGGTATATGTTCATCTGTCAGTATGTACGTATGCATATAACATGATTTTTAAAATGCCTCAAGCTAGGCCTAGGTAGTTGCCTAGATCAAACAACTTCAGAGAAATTCATTTTACATAATTCATAAGTATTCAAAGCAAGTTCAACAACAATGTATGCACCTTTTTCTTAGAAAATGATCTGTGTGAAATGTTTCGTGTCAACAAAAATATATTTACAGAACATAAAATCACATGAATTAAAAATCAGGTGAAAGTAATTATCAAAGCTTGATTTGATGAATAAATATCGGACAGCAAGTTGATTGGGTACTTTTATGGAAATGCATTCGATTTAGTGCTTACAAGTCGACACGAAGTTATCAATTTATCAAGATGCATCGTATTGAAAGGAAGCAAAAATAAAACTAATTACATAACAAAATTAAAAGAAATGTTGAAAAAAATTAAAGTTATCAATAGACTATGAAGTGTTCACATGAGGCTTTTTTTTTTTGAACGGAAGGGAGAGCGGGGGGGGGGGGGGGAGGGAGCACCTATTTTTACTTTATCTACTTGACTGAAACCTTAATGAACTCTTATATGTAAAAAGCCTAGTTATGCAATTCCCAAATACCACTAACAACGATATTGTCCGCTTTGGCCCATTCGGCGTCACGGTTTTGTCCCAAAAAGCCTCATTGCTTTAGGGAATCACAAGCCTACATATATGGACTTTCACTTTCTCCTCCCCAAGCAATATGAGATTTTGGAATCCACCACCCCCCCCAAGGGCTTTTCATGTCCCTAGCCCACCAGCCCACATGCACTATGCAATGTTGGGGTCCCATATTTCTTGTTGGGGTCTGGCTTTGATATCATTTTGTAACACACTGATCTTACCAGCAAAAATATTGTCCATTTTGGTCGATTGGGCCTCATAGTTTTGCTCTTGGGTTTTATCTCAAAAGGCCTTGTTGCTTGAGGGGGTCATAAGCCTGCATATATAGACCTTCACTTTCTCCCCCCTGAGCAATGTGAGATTTCGGGACCTCACATTATTACCATTAACCACTGTTTTCTGTTTTGGCGGCCGAAATTTCACTAGAAGACCACCTAGCGGCATGTTTCACAAGAGGAAAATCGCCAATTTACATTTTTGACGATTTCTCGTAGCATGCCGGCAAAACGGAGCTGCGTGCTGGAAAAATTTGACAAATTTCCCCAAAATAAAAAAAACTCCCATTTTTTGTCTATGTTAATTTTTCTAGCGTTTCAACAGCCGAAATTTCTTTTCATGTCCTAGACAGCACACCAATCAACATCGAAACAGTAAACCTTGCCTTTAACCAAAAGTAAATTATTATCATGAAAGTAACAAACAATGTTTTTACTTATGACTTGATATATTACAAATTTATACCATTGGATATAGACTTCAAAGTAAGATTAAAAAAAGCTCCAAATTATGCAATTAGTAACCTAGGAAATCACTATCACAATCTAGGTGACTGCCTAAGTTACATTGACATGGGTCAGCATCACCTAGGTCTCATGCCAAGTTGCCACGTTATGCTTTTAAATTTTAACAACAGTAAGTTTATATGTGCATATATGTTTGTAAGTGCACGCATGTTCGAAAATTCTCAGGCTCTCAACACAATTCCTTAAGATTGTGATTAATAGCCACGACTACCCCTTCTCAACTTAACGTGTGATTGGAAGGGCAATGTTTGTGCCAAATGACATTTTGTTTGGCAGTTCATTATTAATACTTAAAAAAAGAAAACCTTCGTAACTTAATTATATCCATCAATAATATAACTAGATCATGCCATAAACATAAACGACATCAGCAGCTTCAATAATATCAAGATGTTCGATGTTACAGCCAAATGCAGCTTCAATAATATCATGATGTTTGATGTTACAGCCAAATGCATTTTGAATCCCTTACAATGAAGCTATTACACCAAGATAAATCAGTTCCCCTTGGTATTGCAGGAACGTTATCCTGTAAATTGACAAACAGAAATAAACTGGAGAATGCGTCAAACAAGCATACCCAATTAAGGAGGTATTCAGCAGTTACGATTGCAGTAGCATATGCTCTCATAGTGCGATTAATTGTAGAGACCACAGTAGCTCCATTCGAAAGAGTTAATGCTGCCAAGGACTTGCAGAAGTCAGCAGGGTCAGCTACATGCTCAATTACCTGTAGAAGCAGTGTTCAATTTTTTAACATATTGTGATGCAGATGCATCTAGATCTACTCCAAAGAATGAAAAAGAGGAGCAAATCAAGAATCAACCAAATCATAGAAATCAGTCCGCGAGGACAACTGTTGAAACTTTGAAGAAATAAATCTAGTATTACAAAAGCAGAAACTAGTCTTGCTGGTAATCTGGTTGGGTATATGGTAACATGCTACAAGGTTTTACCATCATAGTTTTAAATTTTGATTTCAATGGAAATTTTAACCTTTGGCATGGGGAACTATCAGACAAAATTTCACTCCTCCATGATAGAAAGATTTGAAGAAAAGGTATTGGCGCCCTTTTTTCACTGCATTCCATGTTATCAAATTGAGTTTGACAAGGCAAAGAAATGCCATCTTACTACCTTGAGAATGGTTATGTGACATCAAAATGCTTTACTTGGAGAAAAGTCCAACATTTTTTGGCTCTTAGCATTTTCCAAGTTTGGTGCATCTACAGTCAACATCTTGTGCTAAAAGGATTTTAACATTCTAATACCTATATGTAAGCGTCTGGTAATACCAAATGTTGAGTAAGATGCTTTCACATGAATTAAGACTTATTATACTCATTAGAGGGGAGTTCTTAGTTCCCAGAAAGAGCTCTTTTAGATGGAGGTACTGGTGGTCCTTAAAGAAGGTGCGCAGGGGTATTGGATTTGTTGACAGTTTGAATCAGACTTAGGCATTTTGACCTTAGGTCTGATAAAGTTAGATGGGTCAATGAATCAAAAAGTCAACCAACAGACCGGAGAGGATGTTACCTAATTAGGGTAGATAACTGTTAAAGTATAAATAGACAAAGAATCTCTCATGATGATTAGCTATTTGTCAAATGTTAAAAATTATCATCATGCAATATCCACAAAGCCTAGTGATGCTAATTTAAGAGGATAAATCTTATGGAGAATTGGAGATCATATTGCAAATTAAGATTAAACTATCTAAGTTGAGATTGAACCTAAAAGAAGTAAGATCTTCTTCTTGACTAAAGAAATACTACTTTTGCAGATAACTTTTTTGGCAAACGGTGGGAGATTTGAGACTTAAATTGCAAGATTAGAGAATAAGAGAAGAATGTCTAGGATTAGTAAGAGAACATTAGAAATTGTTGCATCAAGATTTGATTCTTCGTCAAGACCCCAAAGCATACACTATGGCACCTTCCTTTCTTGGTCTTTAGCCATTTCGTACCTGCTATGCGTAACTGACACATCTCCATTTAATTAAAACAAGCAACAGCAGAAATGCATACCCTTAGGACATTAGATCTACCTCCTACCTAAACAAGAGTTTGATGTAGACATCATCATTCTATTATCATGTGCACCACAAGCCAGAAAAGGAACTAACAAAGGGAAATATTAACGGAAGGATGTTTTGATTCATTTAGTGAAGGGATATCACCATATCAATCTGAAAATGTTACTAAACTTGGATTCAAAGGCACCACAGGACACCTATCCGAATAAAAATAGGGAAGGAGATTGGAACAATTTAGGCATCGTATTAGATCCAAAATATAAGCAATAATAGGCTACTCACAAATCTATTTCTTTTTAAGAGTTGTTTAATTTTTTGTCATTTTGGATGTCATAGACTCATAGGATAACTTGTTTTTGAAAATTATCATTTGGTTATCCTCTAGGACATGCTAACGTTTCTACTTCAAAGTCCCATTGAGCTTATCAATTAGATCAATGTAATCATAGCGATTCATTGAAGAAAATTGAAAATTTTACATCTTATTAAATGTAATATACTTTTTTGTTTCTTTGGTGAGTGTATGAACCCTAGACCTTTGCAAGTGGAGGATTTATTAAATGGACTGCCATTCAATCTATTGATAATTTTCAGTGAGATTTTGCTATTATATATCTTATCTTTGTGTGAATTCTTAATTGATAGTATATCCTTAGCATGAGTTGGAATAAAAAGTCTTTCCACAGTTTTTCCAGCATCCATATTCTAACTAGAACATGTCTTGCATCATTTCAGTTTTGATTTAAGATGACATAGTATAAGCTTGTTTTATTTTCATAAATGCAAAAGTGCTCCAGAGCAAGGCCAGCTCAGGTTAGGGCACGTGGGAATCAACCGAAGCCTAAATCCAGACACTGAATGATCAACTGGCAATCAGCCCCAAGTCAAAATGAACTTCAGGAAACCAAAAACTCAATCCCTTAACTTAGCAAATTTGAACCAGGTTGGCTAGGCCTGGAATATAATATCAAATAATTTTTTTGTTGATGGGATAAAAGCAAATCAAGAGACAGAATCCAAAATGAGCATATCTCTCAAATGAATTTCTTAGATTTCTTTTCTTAAAACGCTACAGTCACAGGGACGAGGCAGGGAAACCCGCATTAGCTTCCAACAAATGCATAAACCCAGGGATTTTCATAAAAGAGGAATGAGTGGCAAGGACTTGAGTGACTCACCTGGGGAAATATCTTCCTTGATTGCAGAAGTATCTCAACAATTAATGATATGTTTCCCTTGTTACTTACCAAATGGGAGAAAGAGAGGGAGAGAAGAAAATATCTGCAGCTAATTGCCAGGTAAGGGGAAGTTAGTCCAGGCATTGTTGACTCTATGGAGGTTGATGGACGCAATTCAGTTTGGTAAAAAAACATCTATAACATGTTTTTAAAATTTTTATAGAACTTTTCCTGAATTTCTCTCTTTTCCAGGGAAGTAAAAACATCCTTACATCAACATTTCCTCTATTCCAAAGGTAGGAAATTTCCCTTGAAATAGAAATTTGAAATCACGATCTGTAAATGCAAAAATGCACCTCATGTCTGACTTGGAGAATCGGTTCTGACGAAATTGCCCCTATCCTGTTAATTGTAGGTATCAGTAAGTTTGTCACAAATTCCACATAACTCCTTTTGGCTAATTTAAAACCACCAGTACATTCCAAGATCATAAGATACTGTTGGAAACAAGCACAAAACCATTATTACAGAGACAAATTTAAGACCAAAGCATACAGCAGATAGTAATGCTCATAAGCAACCCATTTTTCTTTCTTCCAGAAACTTACTGAAAGAAGTAGTTGCTAAATCTGATGCTTTGAGCTGCTTTAGTTTAATGCTCAGACTAACAGTACACGATGCTTTGCATTTACTGAATATAAGGAAATAATTTGAGGACTCACTAAACATAATTACATTTTCTCCTCTTGCATGATGCAATCTGTTTCTAAGAACTGTATCTTTATGCTTGTGTATCCACATTGGGTGACCCTGATTCATTAGAAATGTCACTCTTAAGACCTATAATAGTTATATCTACCTTTTCTGTTGAGATTTCAATATTTGGGTCTCAAAAAATTGGTCTAAATTTCTTGACAAATAGTGATGAATTCTGGGGATATCTATCATTATAATTTTATTTAAAACTACTGTGACTTTAAGAGGAGTGACATCAGTTTTATTTTCTTTTACTGCTTCAGATTAGATATCTAAGATAAAACTTTAGGCTTTGAAGTTCTCTGAATTTTGGGGTTGCTTGGAATTGCACCTTATAAGAGGTTCGTCCCTGATTTCCCTCTAACAAACTCACTCTTTGATGTTGATCAAAGTAACTATACAAACCATCTTATAGTTCATAGCAGGGAGAAGATTTCCTCCACTGCATCACCGCAATTTCGTGCAAGCAATCAAACCTACTAAGATTGAACTCCATCCGTAATAATGACATAGATGTCTGCCTTGCTAGATAATAAGTCTTGATGATTAAAGATGACCAAACTGGAGCCAGTCATAACATTCACTTCCAAATTCTTTTTATTTTTAAACTAGCTTCATTTTTATACTACCACATTCTCTGCTTACTCTGTTAGTGGTGTGTCAAGAGATATTCACAATAATTCTCTAGGTGATCTACAATGGCAAACTGGTTAATTAAATCAAGCAGCAAGTCTGTTCCATTAATTTGGTGAAAGAAATGAATTTCTGGTCCAAAATTACAAAGAATTTTCCTGAAAACAACAAATGATATATGGAGAAAACAAAAATCCAGTGAAGTGAAGCACCAGCAAGGTAACTACGTGCTAATCAGCTTTATACCTTCTGAAACTGACCTTGCTGGATGACCACTAGGAGCACTGTTTCATAATTAAGACGAAGGCTTCAAGTTGACAAAAGACAAATCACAAAGTAATCCCAATTAACAATGATAACAAAATTATTCCTTTAGACGACAGAAATGAAAACCAATCAACAAGAAACAAAAACTCAGATGTGATAATATAGGATTAACAAGCATGTTAATGGGCGGATGTTCCATCCCGTAACTTATACATATCATACCTCCAGAGCAATTACAGCATCATATGACTTCTGTTCCTCAACCAACTTTTCTGTACACATAATTCAATTCACAAAAGCTTCTTTAAGTTTAATCGAGATCTTTGCTAGAACAGATTTCATATGATGGAATCTAACAAAATTATCTGCATAACAGAAAAAGTAAATAATCAAGTTCTGCAACATGTTGACAGTGTTTTTAATGATATGTAACATCATTCCAATTTTTATTTTCAAGAAATTACATACATAATGAACCACGATCAACATGTCATGACATACAATGTCATTGTGTTGGGTACAAGCCTAAGTTGTTGGCATATGTTTTATGTAGAGAATTTTTCTGAATTCCAAATCTTAGGGAACAAAGATTCAGTTACAATTGTTGGCCTACTGAATAAAGGGAGTCAGAAACATTGTTCATTTTTAACAACAATACAAATACAGTTCTTGGAAGGAAAAAAAAAGAAGGAAAAAGAAAGCCAGATCTACATATATCCCTTCAATTTACATCTAATAAAGAAAGCATTTCAACTATAAATGAAAACAATTGTGAACTTTAAATAATAACACCACACGTAAAGATGCATTATAAAAAATGATCCCTTTGATGATCAGAAACGTCTTACTATTCATTGCAAATAGAATTTGTAAGTGAATTCAGAAAAACTATGGTGGCATGTATGCCATAGAAGCTGAGACACAAGAGAGCCCTGTTAAATTATACTTCCAGGAGCCCTTGCTTCAGAAACCATCTGGTCAATAGCCATGAGAATTTCAAAAAGAAGTTGCAGGCAATCAAACAACTACTCAGAATCCAGCCACAAAGTTCTGGTAAGGAGCTCTACTTTCATGAAAAATCTTATGTTTCTTTCCACCAAGAAGCCACAGCATATATTTATTTATTTATTTTTTTTGTAAATAACAGAGAAATTAGATTAAGAATTAGAGAAAGTGAAGACACAAAGCACATAGGGATGGGCAGCCGCATATGCAGAAAAGGGAAAGGAAGAGAAAAACAGAGAGAAACCAAATAAATGGCAGCAAGAAACAAAAAAATGAGAAGAATCAGTGAAGAGCCACGATAGTGGTTAAAGTCTCGGAGACTGCCTGTCTGAAATACACCAACAAATTACTTCCTTTGGCAAACCCAAGATGTTGCTAGAGCCATGATGTTGTCCAGGACCCTAGATTTCTGAATTTCTTCTCCCCCAAAAATACTTCAATTTCAAGCATACCACACCACCAAAATATAGTAGAGAATATAGCTTGAACTATCAGCCTACCTTTCCTTTTAAGAAAGGGGAACTTCCACTGCTTCACTACATCAGACAAGGTTTTAGGCTATATCCAACTTACACCCATTATATGACGGTAACACCAGAAATGGCGCAACAGATGACCATATCTGCCTTTTCAGCACTTGGACTTTCAGGTAACAGTAAATCTTCTTCAAACCTTTGGCTCTTTTATTCTGCAGCCTCAAAAGTCAAAACCATATGTCCTTCTCCTCCAAGAACCTTTCTAATGCCAAGAAATATAAAGGTAATATGGAAATCCATACTCTAAAATTCTAAATGGGGACTCTTTACCCATTCTAGCTATTTGTGATGTCTCCTCCTCTCTGGAAGATGTTTTTCTATCTCCTGGCTTAAGTAGTTATCTCTATTGGGCAATTGGTTGAGAATAAATATAATATCCATTTTCTGGAACTGGTTGTATTGTGCAGGATCAGGTGTCGAGGAAGATGATTCCAAAGTGACCTAAATGAGGGCGACTCTTAGCTTTACACAAATATCCCAGCAGCTGTTCGTGATTCCAAATTGTTATCTTTTGTTTGTAATTCTACCAAAACAAGAGTCAAATCTAGCATAATCGTTTAGGCCATCCAAACTCAAAGATCTTGCTTCATGTACTGAATTCTGGTTTACTACACAAGAAAACTCAGTGTTCCTTTAAAGATGTTGAGTTTGATTGTTCTAGCTGTAAATTGGCAAAAGCAAAGTTCTGCCTTTTCCTACTTACAGTACTCTCTCTACAAACTGTTTTGATCTCATTCACAGTGACATTTGGGGTGTTGCCCCTATTGTTTCTCATGCTCAATACGAGTACTTTGTGACCTTCATTGACGACCACAGTATGTTCGCATGGATCCATCTTCTCTGATCCAAATTTGAAGTTTTTGATGTGTTTAAGAGTTCCTTGACATTCATTGGAAACAAATTTTTCACTTGCATCAAGACCTTAAGATCAGATTCAGGTGGAAAATACATGTCTCATTAAATTCCAATAACTTCTACAACAAAGCAAATTTATCTCAAAGGTTATGCCCATCCACTCAACAAAAAAATGGTGTTGCTGAAAGAAAGAATCGTCATCTTCCTGACATGGTTTGAACGTTGATGCTTGAATCATCTATTACTTTGGGCTGAACCTCTTGATATTGCAGTTTATTTAATTAATCGCCTCCCTTATGAATCACCATATTATCATATGCACCATTCTTATCACAAGTATTCTGATCTCCACTTTTTGTGTGCGTGTGTTTTGTCGACTTACCTCCACATGAATGTACTAAAATTTCAGCTCAATCTGTTAGATGTGCTTTTCTTCTATACAATCCTCATTAAAAAGGCTTTACATGCATTTCTGCTGTACGCTAAGAACTCAGGATCTGATTTAACACATTCCTTGTATGCTGTAAATAGGGTTAAGCTGTATTTTCATTCTACATAGGCTAGATCTCTATCTAGGAAAATACTTAGATTGAGGAGATTCTATTACTGTAACCTTAAGGAGATTCTATTATTGTAATTAAGTCTCATTCTTATCATGCCTCATCCCAACTACTTGGTTTCAAAAGCATAATCCTGTTCCTTCATCCTAATATGTTACAAACCATACCTTCAGTCAAATTATGAGCATCTTAATTCTTTCTGACTCTATCCAAGTTTTTTTGGTCTTCCTCTATCCTCTTAGGTCTTCAAACGAATTCTTCTTACAATTACCCCCTTAAGTCTTCACTTTACAAGCCTAGGCTATTTTAACTTTCTTTCCTTTATATAATTTCCTATTTGAGCAACATCTAGACACTTTCAGATACGTTCATTTCTTACTTCATCTTTTCTAGTCTTTCCATGCATCTATCTCAATGACCTCATCTTAGCAACATTCGACCCAAGGATATGATGGTTCTTTTCTGCCAAACATCCTGATTTATACATCATAGTAAGAATAATGGATGTCCTATAAAATTACCTTTCAGTTCAATTTGAACATGTTGATCACACAACTATCCAATTGCATCTCTTCACTTAACCTATCCAGCTCTAACTCAATGTACAACATCCTCATTAATATTTACTTCTCCGTGAATAATTGATCTAAGAAAATGAAGCTCTTTTGATTCTCGATTCCTCCTGTTGCTTCACATCTAGTATAATAGTATTAATTGTGCTAAAAGTTACACTCCATATAGTTGATATTAGTTTGAATTATTTTAAAATCTTCTGATTCCAAGGCATCTCATGATAACTCCAATTTCACATTTACTCTCTATAGTTTACATCTATCATGCAGATGATTGGAAATATGTTACTAATCTGCTACCCTGACATGGTTGCAGATTTGGCTATTTTAGGTTTCATGACGTCATAGTTTCACAACATGTCACCAGTCAAATCAGATTGGCAGCAGCACCATACATTATACCTTAACACTATGAAAAAGCAGATGTTCTTGGAAAGAAGTTAATTAAAAACTAGTACAGGAAAAATAATACTGCTTTAGGAACAAAACTAGCACAGGAAAAAGATTGAAAGCCACAAATAAGAGTAGCAAGTACCAGCAGTTGTGCAATAATATTCAATTGATGAAGTCAATGGATCCCTTTCCTGTGGAATTTAAAACGAGTAAAGATCGACTAAAAATGGTTCTAATTTATAATATAAACAATTTCATTGGAAGTTAGAACAATTGAAGAAATCAAAAGCAACGGCTGGTCCCTAAGAACCTATAAAAAATGAAGCTTTTTACTCAAAATCTTTCATCAGGACAGATGCATCAACGAGGTTGACAGCCACCCACTTCAATCAGCAACAACCACAATATAGCATTTTTTTCCTTAAAAGGATAAAAGTTTCTTCATTTTTGGACTACTATATCTTCTTCACTGTATCAGAATCAGTTTAATGCAATGCAAACAGGAAAGTTAATGAATGTTCATCATTGAAGCGATAAGAACTAAAATATTTCTCCTGCTTCAGTGTCAAAATTCACCTTTTCAGTATTGGTACACAGTTTGTGTACCTGTACAATTTATTTCTAATATATAAAATATCCATTACTTACTGATAAAAAAAAAAATTCACCTTTTCAGTAATAAATGAGAAAAATATTTACAAAACAAAATTAACAGTTTGTCTTGGAAGAGATCATAGGATAAAACAAAGTAATTCTTACCTAAGAACCATTAAGATAGAGTCAGTGCCAAATTGACAATAAATATAGTTGGGATGTTTTCAGAATAGCCAGAGGTTTTATTCATGGAGCATTTCAAGAAGAAATGGAATCCCAAAACAAACCTAGAGCAGATTCAGAAATAGCTACAATTATGTTTAGATCACAAAGATTAACAATGGTGAAATCATGATTTAGAATCATCTTCATGAATCATGATTAAAAATCTAGACTATGTTAGCCGAAATTTTGGTAAGTACCCTTTTCATGCACAGTCCACAAAAGTTAGCACAATACCCTGTCCTAAATTATCTTATTCAAAAATTTGATATTAGAAATTTCAAACATTCATATTTCATTCAGGCAATAAAGTTTTAGCTGACTAACATTCATATTTCATTCAGGCAATAAAGTTTTAGCTGACTAACTTATTATTAATGGAAACAATTTTTCAAGTATTTTGATGTCATATTTTGAAATTTCATCATGATAAAGCATTTTGTTGTTTTCTTACTGTTTTATATATGAAGATAATAACTGGACAGGGAAAGGGAAAAAAGTACAGTATAGGATTTTTCTTGCATAGCCTTTTCAGTAAAATTTAACTTATTTCATACAAAACTAGTACAGAAAAAATTAACATGTTTAAAAAACTGGGAGAACTGATAATTATATCCACAAACTGCAAAAGAAAAATTCAATTAATTTGGGAGAATTTTTGTTTTTTCCCATCCAAACATCATCGAAAAAGCCTCTTTAATCTTCTCAATTTCTTGTTTTCCTTTTTCAGTAAAATTTACCATATTTTGATCCGAAAATATTCAGGAAAAAAAAAAACACAGCTTCAAATATTTGGGAGCACTGATAATTTTTCTCCGCAAATTAAAAGAAAAATTCAGTTAATTTAAGAGCATATTTTGATTCTTCTCCACTAACAAAATCCAAAAAACCTCTTTAATCTTCACACATGAAAACCCAAGATATTTAGCTTTTCTGCATTTTCTAATACTAGGGGTGATCCATGGAATACTGCATGCCACAAACCACAAACTTTATAGTGGATGGTACATGCAATGTGTACATAGGAATAAGATATGGTAGTTACAAAAGGGATGCTGAAGTCTTAACAATTTTTTGGGAAGACATCTTATGGAAGAGAGTTTTGGCCAGAATCTCGTCTTCCTTTTATATGATAGTATAGACACTTATGGGCATAAGTGGAAGTTCCACTGCATATTGCAATTTGTTCAACATGCTGCGGCTAAATGTTGTGATGATCAATATGTTAAATATTTTCCATCAGTCCTAATGTGTCTTCTAACTAAGACCTTGCGATGATTGAACCATGTCCTCAAGAAATATGTGGTTTTATTAGCAGGTAAACATGCATCCAAAAAAAAAAAGAGAGAGAAAAAAATTTCCTACTTCTATCTTTTTGATATATATGCACAAGAATTCATTTGTCAAACTATAGTACTATTTTTATGAGTTAAGGCCATAAATTGGCTATATGCTCTTATTTTATATGGTTGATTCTTAAAGTGTAGTGAGTTTAGCATCTTGTCATATACAATTTAACGTTTTTAAGAATATTTATGCAAATTTGGTACCATCTGCCAGATTTCACATAATCTCCCTAAGTTCTCCAAAGTTCACATTATGTTTTCAGTGTTCCCATGATGCATCTCACATAATTGAGGAATTGAAACATAGGAGACCGGGATTAGTTACTACATAACCATTGATCAAGCAGAAGTATGATAAGAAGAAAGATACCCTATATGCAGTGTTGATCAGAACACATTAAGATGCTCAAGGGTCATAGAAGAAATATTCATGGTTGAGTCCCCTGTATTATAGAAGTCCAGGGTGACTAATCACAGTAAAGAATTGACACCAAGATTCAATTAGTATTACAAATGGAATTAACATAAAAACAAAAAGAGAGAAAATATAACAGAACATAACAACAAGTAGCATAACAATCAGTAGAATCTCTTGATGTCATGAACACTAAAGAGATAGATGGGCAGAAAAGAACTTGCTATTTAATGAGGAGGAATGATAAAGCAAAGGTCTAACAGTAGAAATTTATAGAGAAAGAAATGGATAAATGATTGGCAGAAATGTTCATACAGCATGAAGTTGTGCAATCTTGATATTTTTATCCACAGCATCAATGCCAGTTACAGTGGCTCCCATTCGAGCCAGAGGCTGCAGAAGCAAACAAATGCTTGGAGATCAAAATTTGAAATTGTGACAGTATCATACGTTGCACCAACTTAGGATTGACATATTATGCATCTACAGTATTATCACTTTATTTATCGTCCTTTCATAAAAACAATCTTTATTTAAAAAAAAAAAACATGCACACATATACTCTACTTTCAAAAAATGAATAAGGAATGAAAAAAAAAAAGTTTCTACCATCAAAACTATGCACTAGAAGATTACCATATACCACATGAACCCACACACGCAAGTATATATATAAGTTCCCTTTTCTTCATTTTCGTTTTTTATTTTTATTTTTTGGGGACGGATTCTATGATGCACAGCACATACGAATGATCCATATTGGCACTCTTGTCTACTGATATGCAGCACTTTTTGACACACCAAGAAAATTCATATAGCATACTTGGATCACAATGTTGTCAAAAATACCAAATTTGACACCTGTAGATGTGCTGTTGAACCAAGCCCTTAGATGGCTTTGATCTTAACATGCTATAGTCCTGCACCACAATGCACTGCTACGGTATATTTTGACATGATAAGTCATCAGAGGGTTTGATTGGATGGCTGCAGAAAACATATTGGGTTGGACTTTTGTGGAGGGTGCTACCATCCAAAATCCTACCAACACACACACACACACAAACTAATGACCTTGTCTCCATTATTCATAAAGAGAGGGAGATTGAGAAAGATCAGGAGGTTAAATTAAGATGTGCTTATTAGATATTATCTGACGAGCAAATTTCAATCATACTAATAGCATAGAAAGAGACCAAAAATGTTTTTTAAAACAGAATTTTGAGCAATTATGGACCAGCATATTCGTAGGATGAGTATAAACTGAATATAGATATTGCTCTGGATAAGTGGAAAGACTAAAAAAATAAAATTAGAAATAAACCCATTAGGAATAGTGTACGAGAAGGCTCAATAAAAAGATAAAAAGAGGGAGAATGATAAAGATGGTTTGGATATGTCAAAAAAGGACCAACAGCAATATCAGTGAGAAACTGAGTTATGCCAATAGGTGGAGACAAAGGGGGATGGGAAAAACCTTAAAGAGCAACTCATGTCCGCAGCAACAACTAGTTAGGATAAGGCATTTAAAAAAAAAAACTTGAGGGAAATGAGAAAAACCTTAAAGGACAACTGACTCACGGCCACAGCATCAACGAATTAGGATAAGGCCTTTTTTTGTGTGTGCATGCGTAATATGAAAAAAGTACCACTGAAGAAATTTTAGGCCTGCAATGCTATAATCAGGATTTTAATGTCAATGAATCAATGAAATTCTACACAGAAAATTAGCATTTTGGATGAAAGGGGTTTTATGTTACTAAATCAATGAAATTCTACACAGAAAATTTGCATTTTGGCTGAGGAGATAATCTACAGAATTAATTGTCTTAAATTTTCACTATTTTAGTATTTTACCAAAAACTTGGGAAAGATAAATCCAAAAGTTTCTCAATCTATAAAAGCACTGAAAGGCCCCAAACTCCAATTTTCAACTTCCATAGAATTTAAGGGCGAGAATGAGAAACTGAGTTCGTATTAAATTGTTTTCGAATGGCCTATAGGCACAGGTCAATATGGGTAAAAGTAGTGTCTCAGGCATCCGTCTAGATCAAGGTTCAAGATTTTCCATTGTTCATTTCCTTCTCTTTCCCAGCCTTCCATCAATTTTCTCCAAATTTCTACTATTTTATTTCTGTTCAAAATATCTTGAAAATTCCGTTATGTGCCCCTATTTTGGAGGGGATAATTCCGCAAAATCAAAATCTAAAATGCCGCAACTCATATCGACAATATTCATCAATATTTCGCCCTCAAGAAACCTTCAATGTAGCAAGCTAAGAAAATGGTTATGGGTCGTACACTCGTACATTATTGAAGTTTCTTAACACTATATAATACTTTATAAGATTTTCAATTATAGAAAATTGTTGAAAATGAAAAGGTGTGGACAGGATAGAATAATTAAACTGGGGAAGGTTGTGAAACTTTCAAGAGCTATTGTGTTACCTCAGAGAGAATCCCACCACCACAACCAACATCCACTATTTTCAATCCTTCAAAAGGCCTGGCTTGATATGGATCCTTTCTGAAATATAGATATGACATCATCATCAAATATTTTTAAGGAAAAACAGAATGTATTTAACAATCTAAATGTTAAAAGATTACATAATTAAATAAACGACAAATTCCTGGCATGAAATAAACAAATTATTAAATATATGGCAATAAAAAATTATGGTATTTGCAATATGATAGAGAACAAGTTTAGAACACGAGACCGAAGAATATTTAGAAACATAGAGAGGAAGAAGGAATTTTTAGAGAGGAAAGTCTTAAAGGAAATATTTAGTTGGCTGTCAGCTCACAACTCAATGGAAAGCATCCCTTTCCAAGAATTTATGGAGGGGTCTTCCTTTTCAGATTAGGGAAAGGAGAGGGTTGGGTATCTATATGTGTTGCTAAGGGGTTTCCTATTAGCATTGTCATGTAGGTACACGATCTGTGTACCTCCAATCCTCTTTATCATACATTAATAATAATTATTCTTATTACTTATCCAAAAAAAAAAAGTTTAGAACAAGAGACGTGATGTAGATTGTTCAAAAAATTTTTTTGGCATGTTTACATTTGAGACGTTAATTTAGCAGTCAGATCAAGCAGATTTTAACAGGTGAAATAGTAGTCAAATAATGATACAAAAACTTTGTGTAGCTAGTAGTCAAATAGTAGATCATATTGGCACCGCATCACACTAGGATTTTCTTAGGTCATAAGGACTGTGATTGTTGATGGAAAAAAGGCAAAATACTTCTTTTAGGAGAAGATTGGCTCAGAAGACCTGAAACGATAATGACAGTGAGGCTACAAGTTAACTAGTCCTCCATCCTCATCAAGTTCAGGGGAAAATCATATTCAGTATACAGTTACTGTTGAGTAATCTCTATCATGTTGTGGGTTAAGTACAAATGGTATGCCTGTGCCTATGCCCCTCTCATTCCCACATTATCTGCAGTTATTAAAGGAAAAAGGGCTTGTGATAGAACCTATTTTTTCTGATATTTATGGAGAACATCTCTCTGTTTTGGTGAAAGTTTATGCATACCCCACAATCATTCAAAAAACTTCCCAACTACCAATATTTCCGTCAAAGACTTAATAAAAGCAAAAGATCTTCATGGGTTATCTGTTTTTTATACTAATGAATGCTCATTATTTTTTATCAGTATGCAAAAGATATTTTATAGAGATTAATATAGAAACATGACAGGTACACAAACTGTGTACCAAAACAGAAAATTATAGACTACCTCCCCCTCATGGATTCCACAACATTTGGGTTCTACATTCTACCCTAACATAGAAATAATGAATGCTCATTATTCATCAAAAAAAAAAAAACGCTTGATTGTCCACCAATTCAGTGCCCAAACTTTTTATCACTAACAGTAGAGTCAGGATCTTCACTTATTGTTGCTATACTTGTCTCAAACATTATGAAAGAGAAAAAATTAATAAAATAAGAAGCACTTATATGACTGAATCGCAATTCATAACTCTACAAGCATTTTTTATCTGTGTGTTATTTTGAAAATTTTTCAAAATATGACATAATTCAATTATACGGTCTTGATCAGAAGTTGCAATCCCTTTCAAGGAACAATGATCAAGAAGTTCAATATTGACACTCCAAATCATCTTCTATTTCCATCTAAAATTTTCACAACTTCTGGGGTCATTATTGTTGTTTTATGTCAATTTTAAGAAAATCGTAGTTCTATTAGCTAACACCCCAAAACCCTTTGCGAGACCTGTTTAGTCAGCCATCACAAAGAAAATGCTAAAAACATATCCAAAAGAGAAAAGGATGGAGTGGGTCTCCTTGACCAAGACCTTAAGAATTTAGCGAGCGTATAAAACCCCTTTTCAGACCCATTTAAGGAAGAGAAAAATTATTGAAAAAGGTACCCTTTAATTCACATTCATCATTTTGAACCAAGAACCTTACATGCTAAAATTGCATTCACAAACACCCGTTTGATCCTATCACAAGCATTCTTCTCATTCAACATGCAAACTGCACCTCCGATTCACTTCCTAGTGCCTCGATGCATTTGCATAGCAGTCTATGTAAGAATTGCCAACCCTTAATGAAAGTGGACCGATTACAAAAAAACCATAAAACCAATCACCTCATTTAAGATGGATGATCAAGGTCTTTGTGACGAGATAAGGTGAGGATAAAAAACAATACAGAGAGAGAGAGAGAGAAACAGAGAGAGGAAGAGGGAGAGAGACCCAGCATTAGCTCCTTCACTTCACCTACATTTGGCACCCCACCTCTTTTGTCACTTTCCTAACTAAAGAACCCCATATCGAGAACCAAACAAATCAAAAGACAAGCACTAGTTTTCCATTATCTGATTGTGAACACTTAATAACCTTTCTCAAGAACTATGTGTTGTTCAGACATTTCTAAATGGGTTAAGATCAACTAACGAACCTAGCACTCCATATAAGAGGAAGTTGTATCATTAAACAAAGCCTGTGAAGCTTACAACATACAATAAGGTCATGCAAAAAGATTTAGCATCCAGAAATCATGGCACATATGCAACAATCTAAAAGATATGAAGGGACACAGAAGAAAGGTGATATAGACAATCTACTTGAAATGACGACAAAGAGTGGAGCGGATAAAAGAAAGTCTTGTGGGATTCATCACATGTAATGGTTTGAATGGTCCTTCAGCATCCCACCTGCTTATTACATGAGAGTAAGACCATGTTATCAATTCATCAACCAGACACCATACACTATGAAGCCATAAATTAAATTCAAGATAAATAATTTTTTAAATGCAATAAAATACCTATACTATAAAAATAAAACTCACTACTGAATGAAGAAAACAAAAGATAGAAAAGATAGAAGGAACATAGAAAACACAAACATAAAAATGTGCACAGGAAAACAATATCACAACCATTGTTTTCCATTTTGGGGACATTCACGAAACATCACCATTTCTAGAGGTGTAGACACAGAATATGGAGAGAAAAAGGAATGTTGACCATTCTTGAAAGTCAACAACATTTCGCTGAAAAGTTGCAAGTGCAAATTTTAAGTCACCCTTAACAAAGAGACTGCTCAAGCTAGCTCGACATTCTTTGCGGCTATGAGCATGTGACCTTGGTTGTAACATGCACTTCTTATTTTTGTATACACATTCAGGTTTACTATGTCTGCCTAACAGCCTATGTCATTGTTTCTTTATTAGACTTCCTTTAAATATGTAAATGATCTATTTACATATTTTTTTGTTAAAATTCTTAGGTTTTTAGGCGTATTTTAGATTCATTTAAACCTAAAAATATCATAATTCTAGAATACTTTATTGTTTTACAGTTTTTTTTCTTATTTTCTCATCAGAATTTCACTTATGGCGAATTTTCCAGCAAGTCCGCAAATTTCTCCAGTGGCAGTGTAAGGACCTGGTCAAGCATAGTAAATTAATGCTAGTAAGACTTTGACCAAGACCATGAGTCTTCAATATTACAAATTTCTATTGGCTGTGTACAGTTGTATTAGTGGTTGCACATACACCGTATCATATTTATTCTATTGAGATCTGAAAGGAAATCAACGGCTAAGATCTATTCTCTTTTAATGAAGGGTAATAGGGTTGAATTAGGAAGAGGAGGAGTCCCAAAAACCCTATTTTCGTTTTTGGGAGAATCCAGCCACTTTGGGGAAAAGTTTAAGAAGAAAAGTGCAGAAAACCCTTGGATTTGCTACTTTTGATCAAAGCTTTATCAAAGGTAAGTGGTTTTAATCCATTCTCTATGCTTGAAATGCTTTATTTCTCTTATTATCATCATTTGATTTTATGTTGTATGAATCTAGAGTTTATAAAATGCTCTTGAATGTGTTAGCATAAATCTGAGGGAAGACTATGATATTTTTATGATTTTGGTATGATGGGTGTAAGTGGATATGTATGTTTGCAGAGAAGTGACCGTGAAATCAAAAAAATTTGGTTGATAAAAATGTGATGGGTTGAACTGAGTTGCAAATAATTTTAATTATTCATCGTGTTTTTTTTTATGGGGTTGAACTCAATTATAAATATTGTAGTACTTGAGATCATGTATAAAAAGGAATTTGTAAATTTTTACATTGTATGGTTGAATCTATTACACTACTGGTTTGACGTTTTGTGAACTTACGAACCCATGGAAACATGAAGAAAGTGGGGTTCTTCGTTGACTGCACCTTGTTTTATATTATAATACTTTATTGCTGATTCAGATAGTTTCCTTGGGCTGATGAAACGACCATGATTGATGAAGAAAAAGGAACACATGGGTTGCCTTGGATGTTGGTAAAACGTGAATGCTTTAAGAGTGAACTAAATTTCAATTAGTTTTGTTGTAGAGAGTGGATTGTTGGAGTTAAACTTATTTATAATTATTTTGGTTATACAGAGTTGTTGCTTTTGAAGTTGAACTTTATTTTAATTACTTTAGTCTGTAACTTTTTGGTTGAACCTGATTTTTAATTATCTTACTTTTCATTTGTGTTATGAGTTTTGGTGAGATTCCGGGAGATTACGGAATGGCATGGAAAGACAGTGTTGTGAACTTTGTGATATTTTATTTTTGTAATCTGTTTCTTAAGATAAGTGTACTGCTAGTGATAAAACTGCTAGTTCAGTACCCAGTAAGATAATTTTTGGGATGAGTTTGTACTGCTAGTTAAAACACTAGTTCAGTACCCACCATGAATAAACGTTGGAAGATTTATGATGATTGTACTGCTAGTTGAGATACTAGTTCAGTACCCAGTTGGGAACACTTGTGGGATAGTATTTGATGTACTTCTAGTATTTGCCACATACTAGTTAAGTACCCATAAGGATTACCGATGTGAGGGTTGTACTCCTAGGGCATTACCTAATTGAGTACTTAGTGAGGGACGCCTACTGAGAATATAGATTTTGATGAGTACTCCTAGCTTAAGGCTGGTATGAGTACTCGGTGTGACTTCGGGTCTACTGGGAAATGTGGCTATGTAGCACTCCTAGCGTAAATTACTAGTCAAAGTACCCAGTGATCCGATGGTCTATTGGGAGATTGAGATGTGGTATTCTGATCTTATTGTAGTCTTGGCTTAAATTCAATCTTTTAAATTTTTATTCTGTTTATTATTATTATTGTTTTATATGGTAAATAGCTCATTGTCATGGTGAATTTCGTTCATAATATATCCTGTTAAAATCCTTTTGAGTTTAATTGTTAAATTAAATGTTGATTTGATAGAAAGCGTGATCACTTATATTTAAGATTTATGTATACGATATATATATATTGACTATAAATGAACTTATGAACCTAGGAAACACATGCATGAGTATGATTTATTATATACATATATATAATATTAGTTGTATTTATGTTAAGTAAAGTGGAAATTTAGCATGAAATCATATGGAGTGCATTAACTCCACTTACTGAGTTTATGTAAACTCACCCCTTACTATTTTACAAGAAATTATCATAACTGTGGAGACAAGAAGAAATGAGAAGTTATTGACTTAATGTTGTTAATGAATCTTATGAACATGTTACTATTTCAGATTTGAACCTTTGGTGTTATGTTTGATTTCATGTATTAGCTAGGTGGTTTAAACTTGGCTTGGATTTTTTTATCAAATTTTTTTATGAAATTCCGCTGTAACTCTGATAATTAAGTTATTAAATAACATTCCATGTTTTGAGACTAAATTAATTCATAGGTTGTATTCGCTTACGAGCAAGGTTACGTCCGGAACCACATGCGTATAGTTATACGCGATGCATGGGTTCTGGGCGTGACAGGCAGCCAGAGAAATTTAGATCAACACAACATTGAAAACCTTGATCATAAGTTCACAACTACTTGTCAACTGAAATATGATATAGAAACTCAATTCAATACAAAGAAAGAAAAAGAAGAAGAAACGAGAAAACACATAATAAATTGATTGCAATTTCTGATTTTGAAGGTGAGATCCACCGAAATTTCGGTGATATTTTGGTGCAATTTGGGAAAATTTCTCCAGATGAAATCTGTATTTCTTTTGTATTTTTTTTTTTGGTTTAATACATTGGGTGAGAAATAAATTCAAAACATATAAGAAGTAATATTTTCATAGTTTCCGATTAGAAACCCATTTCTTTAACTCAATAGAATTTTCATCGAAACAAAACGCACCAAACACAACATGTAAAGAAAACATTAAAACTCACCAGGTTTCAGCAATAGCAGAAAACTTAGCGATTTCAGCTTCATTCAAAGACGAGGAAATAGGAATTTTATTGCCTCCACTCTCATTTTTCACCTCGGCGTTGACCGGAGATTTCTCAGGTGGTGGAACGGAAGATGCCCCCGTCGAGGCTGGACGAGATATACCCGCATTAGGTCCTGTTTTGAATCGATGAGAAGCTATAGAAGTCGGGAATGGCGGAAGAAAATTTCGGTTAGGGTTTAGAAACCGATAAGCAGTGCTGTATCCTCGACGCAACTTTAGCATTCTCGAAGGTTTTGTGACTGGGGAGTTCGGCTCAGTCGAGACGGGATCACGGGAGTTCCTGCAAAGCCAGACGGAAAATAACCGTTGGGATTAAAGAGCTTGTGGGGTGAAAATGGACGCGGATTCCGAAAATCGGGTTCACTTTGTACGGACCCGGTAGTGGTGTATGTCGGGTCGGGCTCGGTTGGGTACAGTACAAGATACCTTGTGCATGCCAAAGCCCGGCCCAGCTCATCCAGTTTCAATTAATAAAGCCACGCCAAGGATAACCTTAATTGGATGGCAAGAGAATACAAGAAGGACATTGCTGTGGGTCATAAACTCATCCCTCCTCTTGATGAAGGACATTGCTGTGGAGGAGGATGCTCCAAAGCTTGTGTTTGACCACATCATCATGTGGATGAGAGTGTCCAATCTCCCCAAAAAGTTCCATGACGACATGTTGCTGAAGAATTTGACCAGCCTATTCGGTGTCAGTCTTGATACTGAGATTGATCAAGAGGATCTGAACTCTACCGAGGCTTCTATTAAAGTCCAGTTACCCTTACACCTCCCCATCCCTTCTGGTATCTTCTTTGAGGTCAAGCAAGGGACTAATATTTGGCTTGACTTCAAGTTTGAAAACTTACCATCGTACTGTTTCTCTTGTGGTATTATCGGGCACTCAATCTTAAAATGCCCAAACCCCTTTGTGGCTAATGATTCTATTGTAGATGACAATGACCACAGGAAATACCACGAAGAACTCGCCATTCCAATGAGGCGCAGAAGGAACCCTCTCTCAAAGCCAGCCATGAAAGCTAGTGTCAAGCCTCTGAATCGGCCGAGTCCGGGTTTGCCTGACTCGAAGGAAACCCATTTGCGTGCTCCCCAACAGGGGCTGTCTAATCTTGTCAGCAATGAGGTGGGCGCCTGCAGCTCTGTCTCTGATGGACCTGTCGGCCTTGATAGTGAGGACATGATGAATCCTAACGGTAACATCCATATTTTCAATGACCCGAAATGGAAAGGCCCCAACCTGCTTGTTTCTAATTTCTTCAAATTTGGAGCTCAACCCGAAAGCCCAGGCCCAGGTATCTCCCTTCATTTATCTCCCCACCTAACCATTCATGACTTGGGCCGAGAAGAACCCACCAACCGTAAAAAGACCTATCCAGTGGGCCGATCCAAAGCAAGAAGCCTAGTTTCTAATTTTTCATTTCCTAAAACCAGAGAGATTTGTTCCTTGGACCGAGGGGGGCTGGGGGCCCACATGCCTTCTAAAAAACGAAAAGCATCTCTACAGATAACTGAAGGTTGTTCCTTTTCTGAACTTTCGTCCTCACAGTCTTCATCTCCTGTGGGTCTCCCTCAGGGGGAATCTAAACAATGAAACTTATCATCTGGAATTGTCGGGGCTTGGGTCGCGCCCCGGCAAGGTTACACTTGCGTAATCTAATACGCACCAATAGACCCAATGCTGTGTTTCTCTCTGAAACACTGATGGAGGATAAAAAGTCTGGAAGATATATTCGGAACATGGGATTCAAAAATTTCTGGTGGAGCCCTGCTTCTGGAAGGGCGGATGGTTTCTGGCTCTTATGGGACAATTCTTGCAGTATAACAGTTGAGAGCGTCCACAACTGGTGCATCCAAACATCTATCAGACTCTCGTCGGGGGAATCCTTTGAGCTTGCCTTTGTGCATGCAAGCTCTAACCAATGTATTCAAGCTTCACAGTGGGACATGCTAAAAAGATCCTTTGACAACAGCATTGCCCCCTGGTGTGCCGTGGGAGATTTTAATGTTGTCAGGTTTGACCATGAGAAAAGGGGAGGGAGCCAAGTGCAGGTAAGTAAGGCTAACTTGTTTACTAACTTCCTAAATGCTTGCAATCTTATTGACATGCCCTGTAAAGGATTGCGTTACTCTTGGTGCAATGGTCGTTCGGGTGCTGGTCGTATTAGGGAAAGGATTGACCGGGTCATTGGCTCCACCGAGTGGTTTATTTTGTTTCCCAATTCTGTGCTTTGGCAAGACCCAATCGTGGGGTCTGATCATGCACCTCTCTGCCTCAACCTCAATAACAAGACCACTAAAAGCAACAAAGTCTTTAGGTTCGAAAAATTTTGGGTGGATGAACCTAGTTGTCAGCACATTATTAGTGAGAGTTGGAGATGTAGCAGGGGTAACTTGTCTAACAAACTTGGTCACTTAAAAAGCTGCCTCAGTAGTTGGAACCGTAATGTGGTTGGGGATGTCAACCAGCGTGTGTCAGCCCTCTACAGTGCCATCAAAGACCTTCAGAAGTATCTTGAATCCCATGATGATCCAGTCTTGCAACAGGAGGAGAGAAATCTGAACCATGCCTACTTTCTTGCCCTTCATGCCCAAGAAAAGTTCTGGTTGCAGAAGTCTAGGGTTAAGTGGCTTAGGGAGGGGGATTTAAATACCAAATTCTTCCACTTAACCACAATCAACAGGAGACACAGAAACAAAATTGTTTCGATAAAGAATGACTACAATGAAGAAGTAAAGGAGGTTGCTGATATTGAAAATACTATTGTTGACTACTTTACTGATGTTTTCACGGCTGATGGCAAAGATAGGGATTTCTCCATGCTCTCCCACATCACTCCTACCATCACTGAGCTGGAAAATGAGAGACTTTCAAGACCGGTGTCAGATGAGGAGATATGGATTGCTGTTAACAAACTCGGTGCCCTTAAAAGTCCTGGCCCCGACGGTTTCCAAGGGGTGTTTTACCAAACTTATTGGGATGTTGTGAAGAGTGAGGTAAGTATGGTTGTAAAAAATTTCTTTCTTACTGGAATGTTTCATGAAAAACTCAATCATACTTATGTTGTTTTAATCCCGAAATGTGACAATCCTAGGAAGTTAGGGGAGTATAGACCAATAAGCCTATGTAACTTTTGTTATAAAATCATTTCCAGAATCTTGGTTGATAGGCTTAGGCCCCTTATGAACAATCTTATTTACCCCCACCAAGGGGCTTTTGTCCCTGGGAGGGTTATCCATGAGAACATTTTTGCTGCCCAGGAATTGTTCCATACAATTAAAAAGAAGAAGAAAAACAAAAATGCTGGACTGTTTGCTGTGAAACTTGATCTTGCTAAAGCTTATGATAGAATCAGTTGGGAATTCATTGAAAAGTCCTTGGTCTCCTTTGGCTTTCATGGTATAATAATTAAAATGATAATGCATTGCATCACCACTGTTTCCTATAGTATCCTTGTGAACGGTAAGCCTTGCGGCCTCATTAGACCTTCGAGAGGGATTAGACAAGGGGACCCTTTGTCCCCGTACATCTTTATCCTAACTCAACAAGTTCTATCCCATGCCCTCGTTATGGCGGAACAAGGTAACCTCATCCATGGCATAAAGGCTACCAGAGTTGCTGAACCTGTCAGTCACCTTCTCTTTGCCGATGATTTACTTCTCTTTGGCAGAGCCTCAGTTAGTAATGTCAATCACTTTATGGCTATTATTAATGTGTTTTGTGACATGGCAGGCCATAAGCTTAACCTTGAGAAATCGGAGCTATCTCTTAGCCCTTGTATCAAGGGACAAGTCAAAGGCAGGGTGGCTAGGACCTTCGGCATCAAGCCTTCAAAAAGCCCCGGCAAATATCTGGGAATCCCCATCCTCCTGGCTGCCCCGAAAGGGGCTCATTTCAAAGGACTTATGGAAAAAATAAACAGGAGATTGGATGGATGGAAAGCAAAGATGCTATCTCAGGCGGGAAGGGTCACTTTGATCAACTCTGTTCTCTCCAGCTCAAGCCAGCTTATCATGAGCAGCCTCAAATTACCTGTCAAAATTACGGATGGAATTGACAAACAGGCTCGTAAATTTTTTTGGCACAAACATGATAAGGAAAAGACCTTTCACACCCTCTGTTGGGAGAAGTTGTGCCTCCCGTTAAGGTGTGGGGGACTTAATCTGAAGGACAGCAGGAAGTTTAATTATGCATTGTTCTCTAAAGCTGCTTGGTCTCTTGCTAAGGAGGAAAAAAAAATCTGGATTGATATCTGTAAGGCTAAGTATTTTTCTAATAAAAATTTTTTTCAGGTTCAACCCAAAAGAAGCAATTCCTGGCTTTGGAGACAACTGTGCAGCACAAGGCCAATCCTTGACCAGGGGAAGAAATGGATCATTGCCAATGGGAAAGACATTGCAATCAAGGATACGGGATGGATGGAAGATGACTTGAGCATCCAAGTGGAATGGTCAAACTTCGATGACCAAGTGAGAGTGGCTGATCTCATCGATCAGAACTCAAGAAATTGGAAAATCCCAAGGATCAGGGAGTATTGTTCGGAGCAAACCACGACTCTCATAAGTAGGATTCCTATTAGCAAGCATGCTGTAAAGGACAATCTGGTATGGAAAGGTACGTCGTCAGGTAAGTTCTCGGCATCCTCTGTATACAAGATGCTCAGTGGTTTCCCTCCTCTTAACTCTGAAGAAAAAGGGTGGCTTGCCATTTGGCATCTCCCATGCCCCCAAAAAATTCGGCATTTCCTTTGGAAGCTCATTCAGGAGGGGAATACTACAAATGATATCATGCACTTCCGGCTGGGAGCTCCTTTGGAACGTTGCCATCTATGTGGTAGTGAGTACGAAACCCACCTGCACCTATTTCTCAACTGCGACCTCATCAGAGCAATGTGGTTTGGCACTATGGGAGGCAGGATTCCTGAAATCAACCAAATTCAGAGCTGTAAAGAGTGGTGGTTCAGTACTATTCTCAAACTCGAAGGCCAAGGTGGAATCAGTGCGAGTTTGCTCATGGCTGCGTGGGCAAATCTATGCTGGCTGATCTGGATTACAAGAAACAGGTACATATTTGATAATATAGTACCCTCCACTCCCCTAATGCTATCTTCTTTTCATGCTTTGCAGAGAGACTCCAAAACTTTAAATGAAAGGAGGAGGGACACACCCACGACCAGAAAAAAGGAGGAGCTGATTCAATGGACCAAGCCTTGTTATGGATGGGTCAAAGTCAACATCGATGGTGCAGCAAGGGGCTGTCCTGGAGAAGCAGCCATTGGGGTGGTACTTCGGGATGATGAGGGTAGAGTCATTGGTGCTCTAGCGGATAAGCTCGGCCTAGCAAATGCAATAATGGCGGAAGCTCAAGCTCTTGTTGAAGGTCTCAAGATGGCCCTGGCATTCAATTGTGACTACATTTGCATTGAAAGCGATTCGAGTATCATTGTTCAGGTGTTCTCAGGAAGATCTAACTCCCCTTGGAGATTAATCCATTGCATGGAAGAAGCATTTCATCTGCGTGGCTTTTTTAGAGCTGTTCGTGTTACGAAAATTTATAGGGAAGCTAACTTCGTCGCCGACAGGTTAGCAAACTTTGCTCTCGATGACTACCCTGCTTATGGAAATCACAGGTACCAGATTGTATTAAAAGGCTAGCTCTAGATGATGTTTCGGGCAGGTCTGTTTCTAGGCTTGTCCCTGACTAATGTATCCTTCTTTCTCTTCTGAATAAAATTTGTCTTTTTCCCATAAAAAAAAAAGAGAATACAAGAAACAAAAAGAAAATATACTTTTCTTGCATCCTACGCGCATTGTAGGACCCATAGTTTCTCGATTAAAAATGATAATAACCACCGTTTTTGTTTCTTGCACATTAAGATTGAATTCTGCGTTGTGAGAAACGAGATTTGAAATTTTTTTGATGATACCCTCTTCCAGTGACAGTTATTTTCAATGATACCCTCTTCTTCCATCTGGATGACTCTTCTTTACATTATTTTATTTATTTATTTTTTTCTCTACAAGTTCTTAAATTCTTGGTATTGGAGTATGTTATCAGAATAAATTGAAAGTATCAACATTGTCACATGCTACAGGCTTGAACAACTATCGTATTGAGAGACTAAATACTAATATTATTGCGGAACTTCTTGTCTAGTGTTTAAGTCATTTCACATAAAAAAAAGTTGTATTCATCGATGATATACCTATTAGCATAATCATGATCTATAGCATAAAACTTATTCTTGGGTTTGTTGATTATTGTTTATTAATAATTAAAATTTTGAATTATATAATTATTCATTAATAATTAAAATTTTGAGTTAAATCTATGTAAGGGTAGGATTGAGGATATTGTTTAGGATTCCAATGATTTTCTTGTTATACAAACACATAATACAAGAATTTTAGTAATAACTATATCATTTTCTTGTAGCATCCAAACAACATCAATAAAATTATTTTTCTGTTTCTTTTCTTTTCACTTTCATCGCTTTTCTTTTCTCACTATCCTTTCTCCCATTCTCTCGACATCCAAATTCAACCGGTATTTGATTTGAATACTCAAATACAGATTTACTGTTATATCCGTCAAATCGAATACAATTAAAAGATTTTAAAATTCAATTAATTTCAAATTCAAATATGGGTTTTTACATATTACCCTTAACATTTTCTTCTATTTATTTTTATGCCCTTGCTTTTATATCTTAATTAATTGCCAAACTTATCAAATTCTTTTGCTACATGCGCTATGCGTGCCTTTCTTCCCCTAGAATATATAAAATCTTCTAATTTTGACTTTCTATAAATTGTAATATATATTACATAAAATTATATGTATATTCTCAAATTCATTTTATGTATAAATATAAAAGATCAAGGTTTAAGGCTTAATGCTTTGAGGGTTTATATAGAGATCATATTGCCAGGACCCTCTCGCTGGAAGATCTGTTGGTCCAACGGTAATGCATGTGTCCACGTCAGCTTCACACACCTATGTGGACACATGCATTGCCTTTGGACGAGCAGATCTTCCAGTCTACGGCTCCAACAGATTTCAAGTTGTTTATATAGGGTTAGATTGGAAGACATTTTTCCTCTTAATCTTAGCCGATAACAAGACCTCCTGCTCTAAAACCATATTAAACAATCATAGCACCTACACATATATTAAAGAGCCCAAATGCCATCTTTCAACACCCATAATACCCTAAAAGATGGTGTAACTATACATATTAAAGGACCCAAATGCGATTTCCATTGAGGGCCTCAAACAATTACCCCGTCATCCAAGGCATCACCTAAAGTAGTATTTTCAACCATTGACGCATCGAAATAGACCTTTCAATTCATTTGAGGGGCAACATATGTATTTGTGGCCCCAAGTTCTCTTCCGTATGAGCACACACAACCACTCCCTTCCCCCTTCAGTAAAAGAAATGAACTTTTTAAGCTTTGATGCAACCTGTCATTTGCTCTTTGTACTGTTCTGCCCACGTGAGGTTCTGAGCCATTTATGGATTCTTTAAGACCAGAGTAAGAAATGTCTCTGCTCTCAGTCTCCATCTACCACCCATTCGTGCAGTCAATCTCCTGTATGTTTACGTGTTGTTTCTCTGTCAGACTCTCCTCAGACACATTATTTTTTCTTTTTGCATTTGTAGATCTCCCTGTGATTTGCTAAGGTTCCTTTTCCCAAGTGTGTTATTGCCTTACTGGTTCCCAGAAGTTTCATGGGTGACAAAACGCGCAGGCACACGCTTGGGGTGCATTCACATTTCCAGAAAGAGAGCCTTAGGCCTCTTTGAGATGAACAGTCTCTTAAAAGATGCAAAACAGCACTTGTTTTAGTACTGAGTGTTGATAAGTTGGAGTCAAAAAAAGTGAGTGAGACTGTTGGAGTCTACTATTGGGCCTGTAGATTTTGAGCTTTACTCTGTTGTTCTTATTCTGGAAAAGGAAGTCATTTAATCCCTGAATAGATAACATGATATCCCAGTCTGATTCCACACAGAGTACTTGAAATACTATTGATGCTGTAGATATTATGTAGATGACCTTTGTATTTGTTTTGTCTTTCTTGAAATGCATCTCTCATGTTTGTATTAAGGCAAAGCTTTTTATTGCAGCATCATCACCTTATAACCAGTGTCATTTGTCTTCTGACTGACAATAATGTCATATATATGTATATGTGTGTGTGTATACACACGTATATATATGTGTATGTGTTTGTATGTTTGTATGCATATTTTATATGTGTAGAAGGCCATTTAAGAAAACGGATGCTATCTACATCATAATTGATTAACCAAGTTTCTAAATTGCTCATCTGAAATTTTTATGTTCATTTTTCATGAGTTTTTCTTTTAACCTTTTCATCTCTCTTGATATGTGGTGGGCTTATTTGACAGATCCATCAAGTCAAAAGTATCACGAGAAGCACAACAGCCATGTTGGGATCTCACTTTTACTGCTTCTACTGATAAGAAATGCAGGGAGTGGGTTACAAGTTCAAATTTGAAATTCCAATAGGTATGGTATTTAGAACAGAAAGTGTACTATGAATCAGTGAATGGCAATAAAACGTTTTCAATGAGAGAGGGTGGGTTACAGCTTCTCTAGGGTGCATGTGGCCTGTGGGTCAAGCAATTACAGTTTTTGTCCCCCAGTGATCCCCACTTCTTTATTCTTCAATCTTCTTTTTTCACTCTTTCATTCACTTATCATTGAGCTGAACAGTGATTACCTCACTATAACCCAAGTTCTAAACTCCCTATTTTTTAGAAGATTCTTCCGAATCTTGAGACAAGAAACCATAAAAGCTTGAACTATTCATAGAGAGAGAGAGAGAACATGGTTGTTGACCGTTGTCAATAGTTTGCACTGTGCATAAAATATACACATTTGCATATATATGTATGTACATGTACATACACAAATACATGTACCCACTACATTTTAGAACACATATCCATACACAAATACATGTACCCATTACATTTTAATTGTAGTTTATAATTGCCAAACCCTTTGGAGAGCAAGAGGGTTTACAATTTTATATTATGAATTAAAAGGAAAATGATATTTTGAATTTTGAAAATAATATATAATGATTTATATATTTAAAAATTTTTGCCCAGATCATGGAATTCTTAGTTTCTCATCTTTGAGTTATTATGTCATGCTGAGTAGCTGCTTTGCTTGTCTCATTTATAAATATAGGAGCCCTAGTTTTGCTGAATCCTCCTAATATTGGTATCAGAGGAAGCTAAATTTTCTACTCAATTTAGTAGAAATCAATGCACAAATAAAGGACGCAAATAAAACCAAAAGGGGACAAACCCAGTCGCAGAAGTTGCAGAAACTCAGTACTTGAGCATTTTTAGGGGTAGACCTCAAACCTCAGTTCAACTATTTTTATAATACCTAACAAAGAATTATAAAGAGGAGAGATTAGGGAAAGCGAAAAGGAGAACAAAGAGAAATTCACACTAAAACAGTATTAAATACAGTCCCCAGGCGCCTAAGACATGTGACAGATTCAATAATATGCAGAACTCAGATGGTGCTTCAGATTTCTTCAATGGCTGTAGAAAGGAACCGGTTCCGTTGCTTCCACAAACGCTAGCTCCGATCTTTACACTGTCAGAAGCTTCAGAGCTGGTCAAGCAGAGCCCTGGATTCCCTCTAAGATCCAAATTTCTTCCCAACCTCTTCAGGAAGCTTGAATTGAATGGAATGATACCACTCAACATGTTTCTGCTCAAATTCAAATGATAAATGTGAGATAGATCACTTAAGCCAACTGGGATTTCACCTGTCAATCTGTTGTTTTGGAGAGACAAAGTGCTGAGATTTAGAAGCCTGGAAAAGCTCTGAGGAATTGCACCCGAAAACCCTGAATTTGCAAGCCTCAGCTCTTGCAGCTTCACTAATGTTCCAAGCTCAAATGGCAGGGGAACAAACAAGGGATTGTCATCCATGATGAAATACTGTAGGCTCTGCAACTTTGTTAAGCCTTTAGGGAACTTCCCTTTCAATCTGTTGTTGCTTAGAGCCATGAAAACCAATGAACCAAGCTTTTCTACGCTGGCTGGAATGCCTCCTGTGAGCAAATTAGAGCTTAAATCAAGCTTTTGAAGAAGACCCAGTTGCCCAATTGTGGTTGGGACTGGTCCTGATAGTGAATTATAGCTCAAATCAAGACCCACAAGCTTTCTGAGGCTACCCAGTTGGTATGGTATGGTTCCTGTAAGGAGGTTATAGCTCAAGTCAAGGTGTATAAGAGATGCCACACTAAAAATCTCAACAGGTATTTTACCAACAAGGCGATTTTGTGACAATGTGAGGATCTGCAGGGATTTCAATGAGGAGATTTGAGGAGGAATAGGCCCAAAAAGTGCTTGGTTTGATCTGAGACTCAGTTGTTGCAGTGAAGAGCCATGGATTCTCTGAGGGGATATAGAAATTGTGGTTTTAGTGTGAGTGAAGCAGTGAAGGAAGAACACAGACTGGAGGAAAGGAAGATCAAAGATTTGTGGGGGAAAAGTAGCTGTGCTCCTGCAGGTTGGGTTTGGTGGTGTTCCAAAATCAAGCCTGGAAACATGCAGGTGGTTGTCTTGTCCTCGTTTGCACTCTATACCTAGCCATGAAGAGCCTGGTGTACAGGGGTTTGGATTAGAGACTCTCCAGTTCCTATCAGAAGACACTGTTTCCATGATCTTGAACAAGGTTTCTGCTTCAAGTGGATCCATGTTATTTGGCTGGAGATTTTTGTTGGGGTGTTGCTTCTTTGCATGTCCATGGCTAGAGAGAGAAGATATTGTGACAAGGAGCAAAACCAATGTATGATACATTGAGAAGGAACAACACATTTTGGAGAGCTCTGGAAATCTCCTCCAGCTCTAGCAGTTGTTTGGGTGGTTTTAGAAATGGGTTTCATTGGTGAGGAAGTACTGAACCTATTGAGTGAGAGTTGTTATAGATGTGACTGAAACGAAGGGTGGGGGCCAAGGGGTCATGACATTGAGTGAGATTTGAAGTCCAGGTAGGGTCAAAAAGATTGAAAGCATGCAGAGAGAGGAGAGAGAGAGAGAGAGAGAGGATTGGAAATTACAAAGTAAATTTAACAATTAAACATATATAATAATAATAAAATCACTAAAAAAAGTGATTGAACTGAAACTGAGAGTTCGAGAAAACAGAGCTGACCAAAGTACCCCACCAGATATTTTTATTGACAGAGGAAGGTGATGTCCTTATCATGTTTGTCCTTCATTGATTGGCCAATTAGGTTAATGAGCAAAGATACTTTGTAAAATAACTTCCATCTTCTGATCATTTTTGGCTGCTTTTGACCTCAAATTCAGTTTAGTTTGAGAAACAATTAATAATTCAAGTTTTTGCAGAAGAAACGCACAGAAATTTAGAAGCAAAAAAGTGGAAATATTTGGTGTTGCAATACCCCCTATAGTTGCACATCATCACCACATCAAAATTCAATTTAGGGTTACTTTCTTCAATTTCTTATGGCGTTTACTTTCAAGTTTCAACTTATTGAAAGTTTGCTGAGAGTTTACCCAAAAACAAAAAAAGAAAGAAAGAAAGTTTGCTTAGTGTGATATATTTGGAAATGTTTCTTATACCATACCAATAGATCATTCCCTTCTGTTCCCCTGTTTTTTGGATAATCCAGACCCAAAGCCAATCCACCTTCTGTTCAAGTGGGTTAGGATTGACCCAAGAATATTTACACCCTCTAATCTGACCCACATAAAATGGGGTGGGTTTAAGGATGCCAATGGTTCAGTTAAAGCCGATAAACTGAACTGAGCCAAACCTATATCCGATTTGGGCTGTTATTAATCGGTTTCAGTTTCTTACCATAAAACCGATTAGGTTTCAATTGGATTTCAAATTTAATGTAGAACCGAATTAACTAGTCACTAGGGATGGTTTTGGTTTATGGGTTAAACCTGATAAACCAAACTGAACCCGATAACACAGACCACCAACTAGGGGCAGTTTAGGTTTATAGGTTGAACCCGATAAACCAAACTGAACCAACTCTATTAGGGGTCAGTTTTTGGGATTGTCTTAATAGGTTTCAGTTTGGTTTTATACGGAAAAATCGATTTGGTTTCAGTTTGTTGGTTCGGTTTTGGTTTGAAGGGGGGCGATGGGTTTAATTGAGTTGACAAGTCCTGTCAGAAAAAGCCAGCTCCACTGCACCCTGGAGAAGAACATCCAACCCAGATACACCATAAATGCTCAGCCAAATAGTAAAAATGGTACAAAAATTTCAGATGGAAATGGACTTTTCTGCAGCGAAGAAAGGTTCTCTTAGGTACCATAACCATCACATAACCGTGAAGGACACCCTTGTTTTGGTAGACATTGATATTGTACAGTCTTGATCATGACATGTCGTTGCCAAGGCAAGGCAAGGCAAGGCAAGGCAGAAATGTTTTCCAGCAATACACTTAACAATGGCCGTACTACTCTGCAAGCTTTTCCTTTCCTTGATCCTCAAAAGAATGGAGAAGATCAGGAAGACCAGCTGATTAAATCTGATCATCCAAACATGTTTATTATTCACTTCAGATGAGACTATTACAGAGAGATCATAGGATTCCCAAAGCAGGTTTGTCTGTGGTAGTTTTGATTAGAATGCAGTAACCCCAGAAAATTTAAACCAAAAGGAGTAAAAAGAAGGGCAGGATTTACCCAAAAACATCTGGAGTTGTTCTAGCAGAGAGCCAGAGTCCTGTTATTCAGATGCAGAGGGGGCCCATTGTCCTTCTTTGCCTGGTAATAGTATATGTATGTTTTAAGGTAAGATGGGAGAAAAAGAAAGCACAAGGAATCTAAATGGCACTTCATGACAAGCACAACTGTAAGGACCACTGCTTTATTCTCCATCTCCCAGCTCAAAAAATCAACAACATAATCATCAAGAAAATGCAACATGTTCAAGGATCAGAATCAAAAAAATATCTGTTAGTTTTTCATGAAAATCTGACTGAAATAGAAAAATTATATCAATTCCTGTCCATTTGTTCATTTGCAATTCCTCTGTATCCTCTTGACTGGACGGTGGTTGAGATCCACATGGTGCCATGGCTAACACTGCTCAAATAACAGGAAGCATAAAGCATCTCAAGTGATCAATTCCATGACACTGTTTTGGTGTAGAAAAAGGCAGTCAATTCGGGTTCCACCAGCTTCGAATTAAATCGCCTTGATATAAGTTCCAAGAATGCAATTAGGTCATCACCATGTTCCCATGCAGCATTGGCTGGATGAGGCCTGCTCCAAGACTCCAATTTCGACTTAGCAGAATTGTTCTTCACTTGATACTAGAGCGACTGGATCAACATCCAATTATTTAAAAGGTTAAGGAATGAGGCCAAGCATCAGGTCCTTTACAGGAACAAGACCTGAGCTTCAAATTGTGAAGCTTAAGCCTCATCTTGAAATAACTGCTAAAAGAGAGAGTTGGGAGAAAATACATGAATCATCCTACTAACAAATAAATATCTCTTTATGAGAGATTAAAAGAACTTTGCTGCAAGTTAGTTGATACCAAATTCCTTTGAGGTCTGCGAAAAATTTTTCAATGTAAAACCTAGAAAGGTCCAGAAAACGCTCAAATGTGCCAAAAAATATAACAGATGAATTATAAGGTGAAAAGACAAAAAGAAAAATTTAGTAAAATTTTCTACTATCAAATTTTGTGAAATGAAATGCGAGCCTCAAAGGTTTGGCCTCTAGATGTATTCCTTAAGCTGCACATTGATGCAACTCCAGGACAAAAAACCACTCAAATGCCTGTTACAATATTGTTACAATTAGAAAAAGTCACAAAAATCTTTCTTTGTTGCTTAATTACTCCTTCCATTTGCAATTGTAAAAAAATGTAAAACAAAATTTTTTTGCAATATGCAATGTTCCTCCTGTAGGAAATTACGATGGTCCTTTTCTTTTTCCCTCAGTTTAAGTAAAGCAGCATAAATAAAATTTCTCAACGGATTGAGCAAGCAATGATGGATGAGAAACTCAGAAGTGGGAACCACCAAAAATAAGGAATTGGTAAATTAAATATTTTGATTGTTTCGGTACTTATCATAACTTACTGATGTCAATTTGGGACTATAATTTGCCGCATTAAGACTGCCAAAATGCTGCCTAGTGATATGTTAATTATATTGACAATATCGTTGTTTAGCTGCACACAAAGATGACAGAAATCAGGTCAGAAAGTGAGAGAAACAAATGAAAGAACATGCAAACTGATTGGAAAATATAAACCCTGAAGTAGATGGTTATTGGAAAGGTTTCCTACCCACTGAAATCCATCCTTCTCTTGGAAGGCAGCACCAATCACGCTCTCCCCAAGATTAGCCATCTGGGAAGCTATCACGCAGATAACAACTTCACGTGCATCTATCTGCCATGGAAACATGACACACTCAATATATTAACTGAAGAAATACTCTATTATTGATGGATTTAAACAAAACAAACACTGAATCCTCTTACAATAAGTTAGTTAGGCATTCACAGGATACTATTAGTTAATCATTATTTGAAGCACCATTTTGAATACTCATGTCCAAGACAAACTGAATCTTCTAAAGTGATATGTGTTTGTGAATATGACCAAATCAAGCCAACACAAGTCTTTCAGCGACTAATTTATTCATATTATAAATACCAACTCAAATGTGATAATAGTAAGGAATGGACCAGTGCTGAAGATCGGAACAACGCAAATTTGTAAAATTTTTATGTCTCGGCCTTTCTGATTGACATTGTACCTTTTCTTTTCCAATCACTGAAAACCACAGATGGTCTTTCTCAACCAGAAACATCAACAACACAAACAGAAATGATGAATTCCCATTCACTGTTTTCTTGATTTTCATACTTCCTGCAGAGCATATCCCATTACCCAACTATTATCATCTTTTAGAATATCCCAACACTTCGAATAGAAAGCAATGGTCAAGAAACCATTCGGGCTTAGTGTCGTGTCCCCAACACATTCCCAAGTATCTCTCTTCACCCCATATACCTTAGAACTCTTTCCTGACCAATGGTATCACTCTTCAAATAGACCATGTCATTCCAAATTCCTCATTCTGAATATGAGCACCTGGTCATAACAATACAAATTTGAGTAAAATTTAATTAAAACTTCTTTCAGGCACTCAAATATCTTCCTGTTCATCTCCAATCTAAAACTAATGCTTTACCCTTCTATTTCTTTTTCATCCTGTGGAAGAAACAGTGTTTCTGTTTGCTTCCTTGATTCATGTAACTTTGCATGCTTGCTTCTCGCTATTACCTTCTCTCAAAATTTTCTGAAGGTCACTTATAAGCATATTTTCTTCTGATTTCCACTATGTCAAGAATCTGGTCTGTTTGCCTTGTCAAATTGTTCTAGTTTTGCCAAAATAATCAACTTCTGCTTTCTTGAACCCCAAAACTTTTTATTAATGCCACTTTTTAATGTTTTAACTGTTAGGGAGGCCTAGCAGTTCCATAAAATGATGACCTGCCAACCTTATTCCTTTCTTATTCTTTTTATCCTGTTTCTTCTTCTTCTAGTTCCATGAAAGGCAATCAACTAATGCTTATGAAATTCTAAAGGTTTTTTTGTTCTGATTTTTATTTCTAATTGTTAATTAAGGCTACAGATTTCATAAAATGATGACCGAAGGCAATCAACTAATGCTTATGAAATTCTAAAGGTTTTTTTGTTCTGATTTTTATTTTTAATTGTTAATTCAGGCTACAGATTTCATAAAATGATGACCTGTCAGACATCTTTGTCTTCTTTTTTTTCCTCTCTCTATCTCTCTCTCCCTCTTCCCCACTCCCCTCCCCCCCCCTCTCCCGCTTATTCTCCCACTAATTCTTAGCAACTTCCCTAATTAAGTGAAAACCACATATTCAATGAAAAAGAAGTTTAAAATTTCATGATCCATTCTGTTGAAGGTAAGTTGGGATAATTTTTCAATACTGATCTGAGAAGAATGAAGTGAAAGAAGTCACTAAAATTGTCCCAACTTACCAGGAGAATTCTCAGCCTCTAACTGGTATCAAGAAAAAATTGGCAAACCACAATAGCAACATACATTAGAACTTTAAAAAACTAAAAAAATCAAAGTAAGTTGCTCGAACTCATACCATCTGTAACCCTATCTTTCATGAGAAAACATAGTATCAAAGTACCCATTAGACACCAAAGACTTCGAGTTCCTATAGGATTCTAATTCCACCAGAAAAAGCTCCTCTCAAAATAGGGCCTACCATGCCTAGAGACTCCAGTTGAAGCCCATTCAATTTTATACCTCATCCTTGTAGGCCTAATTGACACCAAAAGTTACCAAATAATCTCTGCACAGCCGGCAACAATGTTGACAACACAACCAAGAATAGCACTAGCCAAGATAAGGATACACTTATATTGCTATTGCATCACATACCCTTACCACTATCCATTGACTTAAAGATAGAGTTCTTAATGTCTTAAATAATGATGATGTTGGTATTGCAATATTATTTATAACTCTCCTCTTATGTGGGCATCCTAACCGTTTAATGTTCCAGGTAGCAATCTTAGTTTATGTCTAATTTTTATCATTTCTTTTACTTGGTGGTAATTCCACTTTTCCAATTATACAGCGTCCTTGGACTATAGTAATAGTATCCACAGAAAGATCCTATGGATGGCACTCCTAATCTTCAACCTTGATACCAAAAAACCTAGCTGATTCCCAGGGCCCTCCAACTTTCACCCTTGACTCTCTTACTATCATTATTTTCACTTCCCCAAACCTCATCCCGCTGATCTCTGATACCCCAAAAAGGATACACTTTTCATATCTGCACCAACAAAAGGAAAAATGCTTAACTATACAGCTAGCCTAAAAATATCGAAATTCAAAGGAAAAAAGGAGGTGAATCAGAAAGGATTCTGCAAAAAATACAGAAAGCAAAGGCTGAGTTAGATGAATGTGAAAGGAGATTAATTTGGAACTTAGAAGGTATAAGGTGGTTGACTGGTAATGACAGGATTCACTGCCTCTATCGACTTGGCTTTGCAAGATCCAAGACCCAAATCAAGAACAACACCAACTTCATTCTTAAAATGGAAACACTTTTTCTATCACCTTCTCACCTAACAAGAGACCAAAAAAACAAAAAAGAATAATAATGGGCTTCTGACTATCCTGGCATGATCTTTTCATGGCCCCTTATTTGTCCCATGTTCAGTGTCTAGATAAGGTTCTTTGAGGCCTTATCTAAAGCCTCCTGTTCGAGGCAGGAACACCAAAAGAGGCTTTTTGATGGTATTCTAGGCTTCGGAACACTTTGTTGAGTTACAGCTATCATTCTACAGTTCATTAATTCATGGGGAAATTGCTTGCATTTAAACTGGAGTTAATAGAGATAAGGAGAGAAGCATATCTAAATTGAAATTTTGAGACAAAAGAAGATGAAAAATGATCAGGAACATTAAGGTTAATATAAAGGCAGAAAGAGCTTAAAGTTTAACATTATTCAAAATATGTTTACAGAGGACAAATGAGACCAATAAGAAGGGATGGTGTTATGGTCCTAAATGTTAAGTGCTTAATCAACGAAGTCTCCATAAGCCTTGGGGCTTTTGGAGCAAAGGTTAGACACGCAACTATTGGTATCGGAGCCAACCACCACGTCCTAGGTTCGAGTCTTGGAAGGGGAAACCTATAGGCTGGATTTTGGTATTATGTATGAGCATGGGGCTAAGCCATTGAATACTGATAGGCAAGTGGAGCCACCAAAAGAGAAAGGGCTACCATCGGGTTAGTGTCGATAGAGTAGACTGCCGTGGACATCGGCTGTGGAAGCGTGGTGGAATGTTACGGTCCTAAATGTTAAGTGCTTAACCAACGAAGTCTCCATAAGCCTTGGGGCTTTTGGAACAACAGTTTGGCATGTAACAGATGGTAACTAAATTAATAAATGGATAAATCTACACAAAATAAAGGTTGTAGATCATATGCATACCTCACTAATGAGACCAAAAATAAGGGAGGGTAACTACATTAACCCATGGATAACACCCCATAAAATGAAAATTGTAAATCATATCCATACCTCACCCATGAGACAACTGAGAGAGGCAAGAATAGCTGAAGCAAAAAGTCCAGCAATAGTTCCTTCAATGCTAACTGCCCCTTCTGTTCCCCTTGGGACTACCTTAAATGTTGTGACTAGATACCTGCCCTTGAAGCACCAGTAATAAATATTCAAAAGAAATATAACCAGACTAGAGGTGAAACTCAAAATAATTGCTAATAAAGTTACAGGACTTATGAAACAATACACAAAGCATTAGAAATGAAGGCATGCCATACAAATAATACTTTGATACCATAGTAATCAATCCTTTCCAGATGTATAAATACTTTTAGAATAGTCATTAATATAAGAACTAAAAAAATTTCACTCAATGAAAAGAGAGAGAGAGAGAGAGAGAGGAAAATTGAAACATGAATGCCAAATACCAATTTTATATTTAGTACATCTTAACCACAACCATTTTTGTTGGTTGAAGAAGTGGATAGTTCAAATGCTTCAAACAGAGGATTTGGCTATAAGGACAAGATACAGCATTCAAGGTCACGCATTGGATTAGGGATTTCCCATGTTGAGGAGTTGTACCACCTGAAATTGTATTTCGAAGCACCATTTGAGCATGGTTCTAATGGCTATGCATCAGAGAGTTGTCTAACACAAGAAAATACATGCAACTGGAAAGAATAGTGGATATTGATGCTCTAAAGTATGAGCCATATGTCAAAGATTGTCTTGCATTTTACAGGTACAATCCAAGGTGCTAGAAATAGAATGCATCTTTGTACCATCTTCACAGGCAAAACTTATCTTTCGTTTATTTTCTCTGTTTGTTTTATGAACAATAAAGATTATATTAAAAATAAGGTGAAATATAGAAAAGCAACAACAACCAGCCTAAAAGGGAGGCTGCAGTAACAAGTGAAAAAAACACAGCAAAGGCACACAAAACAAAGAAAGAAACCACCACTACAGCAAAATCAATAGCCTTTCACAAAAAGAAATGCTTTGGAGTTACTCTGATGAACATAGAATCCTTAAAAACCCTACTCTTGGCCAGCCAATCTGCACTTATGTTGATATAAGCATGTGAAATAACTAGACGTTTAAAGTTGCTACCAATTGCTGAAGACCATGAATAATGAACCCAATTCACTAGCCATTAGCTTAATTGAGAACCCCCCACCCAAGAAATAATGGGAGAGAAACCCCTATAACCTCCAAAGATCTCACACCCAACAATCTTGCTTCCCTCAACCCAATGCAAAGCATATATCCCCACAAAATGCTCCCTATGGTTTAGAAAGAAATTTGCAAAAATCCCGTCAGTCTTTCTGATTACTTCATCAATTTCTGAGGAGCCTAGGTTCTCCAATGAACATTAACCACAGTCCAGTTTCATCAACCCACCCCCAACCGCCAAACCCAATCCCCCCCTCTCTCTGCATTGTCAAAGACATTAACCACCAAATCAATAATGGCTGATACCATGATCATTCTCCTCTCTTCCAAGTAGTCTGCAGGTCAGTGCGAAAAAGAGACCGGTATATGATATTCTGTTTAAGGCAGGGGTAATTAAATGGAGGATAAATTAGCTAATACTTCATGTTAACTCATCCGCACCTACTGGAAATGTATACTCTAGGTCACACTAGCCACTACATAGAAAGGAATAAATGATCCATAGTTTCTGTATGACTCATGCACATAATGCAAATAAAAGAAGATGTTGAAAATCAATGTTGCAATTATACCAATCTATGATCGTAAAAGAAGAATCAAGAAAAAACTACACACAGATTTATGTGGTTCGGCAGTATGCCTATGTCCACGGGAGAGAGAAGAGTTTCCACTAGTATGAGAAAAGGGTAGGGTTACAATACATATCTTCCCGATTTCCCATTCCAGCCTTAGCCCATATATTGCTCAAAATCTCCAATATACCCTTAGCCTTGGACCCAAAATATGAATCACTGTTCCCAAGAGAAGAAAAAGTACGGTACTCTCTTCTTTAATTTAAAATTTCCACTTGTGATGATTTTATAGGGAGCCATACAAACAAAGGTTTTGATTCTTGACATAATAGTAGGCTTCTGCACTTTGCGAGTGATATAACAAGGGAGAGAACTGAACACTAAGAAGGAAAATAAAAAAGAAACTAGATACGAGTATCCGATAAGAGGGGAGGGAGGGAGTTTTGGGGGTGAAGGGGGGTTCAGGGTTTGTTGATTAAAAACTTTTTCAAAGCCTAAAAAAGTGATACTAGCTCACCTAAATCATAGAGCTAGAATCCTGATTGAAAGACGGATTTCAAAACAAAACCCTCAAGGATTTAAGAAAGAATGCCGTAACAAAGAGTAAACTATAGCAAAACCCCATTCCATTCCACAAGCATGTCCAGAAAGTCCAATTAGATTATATCAAGAGACTTTTTGAGGTTTTTCTTGCAAACTATCATGTGAATTCCAGACCTAAATGGATTTTAATTATTGGTGTAGGCTTATCTTGCACTGTCAATTCTTCTTAGGAATCTTTTATGGTATTGACTACACCAGATGCCATGTATAGCATTTTAGATTAACCAGACCATATGCCAATATTATGAGATTAACCACTGGGCTTAAGTTTTTTATTTTCATGGTGTGTCTATGGTTTCAAAAGAGAGAAAATGTAACACGTTATTAGTCTCATATTTCTCACTCAAACGGCTATTTGGGTTATGAACCTGAGTGCCAAGAATTTACAGATGAATGATAAAACTCTATTCTAAAATTCCAACATGATACAATGTCACCATTATGTCTGCATGTTTACAATGATTTTCAAAATTTCCTAAAACGACAGTTTAATTATATTCTGCTATGTTTTACCCAACATATTGCACATGGAGTATAAGAAATAGCAGTCATTGATTAAGAAATCTGAATAAATTAACAAATCATGCTCGGAAAGAAAAAAGAAGAAGATAAAATTGCTCTAAGAAAGAGTGCTACTTACGTTGTTTTCCCAAATGCCTTCCCAATCTCACTGGAAACGGTATCACTCAATTTAGTACAGAAACTAGCCGCAAACCCTAGCAGCCAAATTCGTGAGTATGCTACGCCCCCAACTCCACATATCGACAGAAAAGCACAGACACAACCGGCAGCACTGGAACCAATCACACTGCCAGGCCCTCTTCTTCCTTTCCTCTTCTCAGCCACACCTTGAGCCTCCTTTTGTGCCATTTTCAACTTTGTCGCTCCTGTACCCTGCATAATGCAGCGATCCCCACGGATTACAAGAAAAAAGAACGAAAGATTCTACAAACTACAATCACTACAATGTAGACACAAAAATCAAAACCCAGAAATATATCTGCGATATTACTGAAAGTCCAGATTGAATTGCTTACAATGACGAAATACGCCGCAACCAGCAGAAAGCCAGTGGCCCCAAAAGCCCGCCAAGTTAAAGTGCCCAACAAGAAAGCAGCCCCAATTCCAGAAAGAGACAACCCGGAGAGAAGAATTGGAGAACCCATTACGAAAATGATCAGATTGCTGAGAAGAGAAGATTGCCATGTGGGAGGTGAAGCTTGAATGAGATTAAGAGCTTCTGAAATAGCTCCCTGAAATCCCAGCTCAGGAAAGGCACGTACCTTTCCTGGGAACATCTTAGGAAGCCTTGGTTTTGAATGGCGCGTCAAGGTGGCCGATGGGAGATGAATGGGGAGTGGTGATGAGATTACGGAACGTTCCAGAAGTGCTGTTGATTGCAAGATGGGAAAAGTTGAAAAAGCCATCGAGCCTCTACCTTCAATACGAAGAAATGTCCCAATTGGACTATGTCACCAGCTTTCTTGCTCTGATCCTTCCATCAATTTCCGAGCAACCTGCAGAAATAGCGTAGCCAGAACTGGCCTTCTTGACCGGACTACCAATGGCAACGGGCCCATCTAGGCCATACCAGACCCATTTAATTCCACTGTTGGTAACGAATTGGTCGGTTGATCAAGCTATGTTAGAGATATTTCTACCGGACTTGGATCCTTTAAGGTCGGGCTCGTAATATATTCTAACCCGTAACCACTTATATGGTGCCACATCAGTTAATTTGCAGAACGAAAGCCATGTCATCACAACAAAACTCGAACGGCGTTAGACGTGAACGTAATGATATTAATTTTTTATTAGAGCACCACGGTCCATAGCTGCGCCTTCGACTGGCGCGCCCTGTGCAAACACTTCTCTCTCTGAAGCTGTCTTCCTCCTTACTTAACCTCTCATTCACGATCAAGGTGTTGCCGATCAAGGTGTTGCCGGAAATCCACCATGACCATGACGGAAACGAACTGAAATCAGTTCATTGATTTTCTCTCCTCTCCTGTTTTCTCTTCTGAATGAAAGTGAACTGATTTTCTCTCCTCTCCTGTTTTCTCTTCTGAATGAAAATGAAATGAAAACGAACTGAAAAAGAAATGAAAACGAATGGAAAATCAAGGAAGAAAACATAAACACATAATCGTGAAGATGCTAGATTGATGAATAGTCATGGCACAACAATAACAGATTTTCTTGATTAAGAGATATATTAATTTTACACTTCCATTGCAAATCATCTACCTAGCTGCTCCACTAATGCTAAAAAACAGTTCATTTGCAAGATGCCTTGCCACTTAGTAACCTCTTATGTCCTCACCTCGGCATGCAATATCTTCTGCATCCAGCATCCAATATCCAATTTCTTCTCCAAGATTAAACTTAGAGCATTATACAGGAAGTGGATTGAAGAAGGGATCGCAATACATATGGAAGTAGCAACCTGTTAAACAAGAGAAGAAATAAGCAATAATACCTAGAAAAGTGGAGCTAATAGGCATAAACTAAAACTTTTAATTTTCCTAAAAAAAATTAAATGAAATAATGCTGTAGTAACAAGCGGATATTCTAATTCTAATTTCTCTATGAAGAAAGGAAAGAATCAAAGAAGAGGTATCGAATATGAGGTACCAGTAACTCCATCGGAAGAGATTCAAGCCTCGATTCAGACTCATAATCATTGGTTCTGGGTGTCTTAGGCGTTCTTGGCGATTTAGTCTGTTTGAGCATCTCACCAGGACCATGATTAGTCCTGTCCGGTGATAACACTGGAGACTTTTGATCAATAACTTTATTTTGAAGCACCGAATCACTTTCTGTCTTCTACGAACCTGATATAGTTACCTTTTTCCACCTGTTCGGCCTTGCTGTAGCGAAGCTGAGCAAGGGCCTAGGCTTTAGATTCCTGTTTCTCGAGTTCCCTAATCGTCTCACATAGAATTACACACATGCACCCCCATGATCACAAGCACTCACTGAAGATTTGAGATGGCGCTCCATGAAGCTGAGAAGACGGAGACTCGATCACTTGATGTTCGTGAAATGGCACTCCATGAAAACCGACGAGAGGAGGAAAACAGCTTCAGAGAGAGAATGAGAGGTTAGGTAAGGAGGAAGACAGCTTCAGAGAGAAGAAGTGCTTGCACAGTCGACGAGAGGGCGCGCCAGTAAAGGTGCAGTTATGGACTGTCATGCTCTAATAAAAAATTAATATCATTACGTTCACGTCTAATGCCGTTTGAGTTTTGGCTGTTGTGATGACATGGCCTTCGTTCTGCAAATTAGCTGATGTGGCACCATATGAGTGGTTACGGGTTAGAGCATATTAGGAGCCCGACATTAGAGGATCCAAGTCCATTTCTACTAAAAAAAAAAAAAAAAAGCTATGTTAGAGATAACTAGCAGGGTGCACTTGCAATGTTGCACATGAGAAGGGAGGAAGAGGGAACAGTTACAAAACTACTTTAATGTAATGTTTAAATAAATAGAATTGAATTGTTATGGCAATAATACCTGTGAAATTAATGAATCTTAACCATATAAGGAAGGGTTTTCTTTGAAAAGTTGCACATTGCGTTTGGCACGTTTCCAAAGGGGTCTTCTCGAGCTATATATAGTATAGATAGATTTAGGAGTGAAGGAAAAAAAAAAATAATAATAAATTAAACTAAATTACCCACACATAATGCAAAGAATAAAGTTAGGATCGGTGAACTTGTCCCACTTTTGTGTTGAACTATATGGTGGCCTCACTACCCGGGTTAGGGAGCCATGCGATCACATTATTCTTGGTCTCCCGGCTTCTTGACCATTCCTCTCTAATTTGTTGACGTTTTTCTTTCTGAACTTTGTCAAACCACTTTCTCAAGTTTTTGATAGAAGTACTTTGTGCCGGAAATTCTTTTACTAACTACCGGAGAAGTGTAAAAAAAACTTTGACGATTTTTTTTCTTTAAGACTATGTTTGTTTCATGGGAAAATAGCGAAAAGAAAACTTTTTCCGGAATTTTAGAATTTTCTAGACGTTTGTTTAGGGGGAAAACTAAAATGAATGGAAAATAATTTCCGATTTCAGTAAAGAACGGGGGAAAACAACTTCCACTGAAATTTAGCGGAAGTTATTTTCCTTCGTTTTTTCCAGAGCAAGTCCGACGACTATCTTCGTCAAGAATACAATGAACCATGGGTAACTCGTTCATTTCTTCTTCCACCCTCATTTCTTCCGGTTGATTAGGTTGGTTTCCATGGATGTGTTGGCAAGTGTCTCCACCGGGCCTCCGTGCAACTCTTAGATTTCCATCTATCACTGGGATTTTCTGGCAGCATTTCTCAAAAATTTAGTCAATGGACTTCAATGGTGGCCGTTGTTGCGTTGTTGAGCCGATCTAAAAGAGCGTTATCAAGAGAATACAAGATTCAGTGAAAGCTATTGATAGGATCACTGAAACAACTGGAAGATGGAAGATCTAATTTTGTTAATTAAGTTTGGTAATCCGTTAACAGTGGTTAAAGACAAAGAACGATGGTTGCAATTGATTTGGGTCACCAGATTTGGCAAAACCTAAATCAGAATAACAAAATTGAGAACTTTTGTCCTATTGTTTTGGTCACAAACGCACTCAGAAAAACAAGGCCTCCCCACGCAATCGATGATTTTCTGAGAAAATGGTTTAGGCAATTTTCCAGCAATCGGAAGTTGCACGTCAATCAGAAAAACACAGTCGATATTCCTGTTCGAGAAATTGATTTGAATGCCATTTTTCCAGTAGTCAGTCTTCCATGTCCATGGTTAGGAGTAGGGCTGGCAATGGGTCGGATATATATCCGAATTCGATCCAAATCCAATCCAAAATCGGCGAATCCGATCCGAAATCTAAGATCCGTTGTTCGAATACAAATCTGAAATCTAAGATCCGAAAAAATTTGGATTCAAATACGAATATACATATATCCGATCCGAATAGGATCCGACCAAAATCATATATATCCTATACATAAACCCAGAGCAGACATTGGTTAGACTGTAGACTATTTATAAACTACGGTTGAACCATTATAACTAAAACCAAAAACTTTTAGAGAACGATTTGCCCTAAATCTAAACTTTCTCTCCTCTTTGTCGCTACCACCCTCCGGCGACTGGTACCTACAAACCTACTTAAAGAACCAATTCCAAAATTCCCTATTTTGAAACCTTTTTTGCTTTGAAATTCCATTGTCCAGAACAGACCGGTTGTTCTAAGTTCCGGGGTACGATTTTTGTTGTCAGTCGCTCAATATCCACTGTTGCGTGGTGCTTCAAATTTGAAGTTCAAACCCATTTCTTATTTAAATCCCTCTTTGAGTAGGACTGGCAATGAGTGGGATATATATCCGAATCCGATCCAAAACCGAAATTGACGAATTCGAATATAGGATTTAGATCCATGGTTCAAATACGGATCTAAAATCTAAAATCTGATAAAATTCGGATTCAAATACAAATATACATATATTCGATCCGTATTCGACCGATTGCCACCCCTAGTTAGGAGTGGCTAACAAAGACAACCATTGCGGTGATGGATCCCCGAAAAATCTGATTTTCATGGTGAGGAAACACGTGAATCTTATCTGCTACATCCGAATCAGAATATGCTGGCACAGTGATCGAAGGTTCATACAAAGATGGTGGCGGAGATTAAGAGGAAGGAGGCATCGGTGGCATGTCGTTTGGAGTCAAGGTGTTCCGTTTGTTTGTCTGTTTGGGATTTAATCCTAACAAGTTAAATTATTTTTGTCAATGTCTTTTTTTTTTTTAATGATAATGAAAAGAGAAGTAAAAAAAAAATTCTGTTGTTTCCAAACAGTTGAAAATGAGGAAAAATAAAATATTTTCCTAGAAAATTTTTATCCGGAAAATATTTTCCACTGAAACAAACAGAGCCTAAAAAAAAAAGAAAAAACACTCACTTTGACTTTAGACATGAGGGGAATGCACGCGCGCTATAGAAGAGTTTTATTTTTAAAGTGGGATGCTCTTACGTGAAGCATCCCAATGTTAGTGCTTTTTATGTAGGGTCACTAAGAAGAACATTAAGTGTGGGATGCTCCACATGGAAGCATCCCACTTAAAAATCAAGGGCCTAGACCCAAATCACATAGGGCATTTTCAATATAAAATGTCACTAAGAAAACCTTGTCTTCGCTTTATAACAGTAATAGATAAAAACCATTATTACTGGTAGAAATCCTTTTACAAGCCTGTCTTCGCTTTATACCAGTAATTGCTGGTATAAATCCTTTTACAAGCCTGTCTTCGCTTTATACCAGTAATAGATAAAAACCATTATTGCTGGTAGAAGTCCTTTTACAAGCGGTAAATACTAGGGCTGTAAATGGGTCGGATCATGATCTGATTACCGTCCGATTCCGATTAAATAATCCGATTTAATCGGATTTTTTATTCGATTAAATGTTCGATGGATCAAAAACGGATCTAATAATTAGATCCGTTTATAAACGGATTCGGATTTAGTCTTATCCGTCCGATTAAAACCCGAATCCGAATAGATTATACATATGTAATGTTTTTAAAATACATTATAAAAACTAAGTTAAAAAGCAAAGAAATGATGCGTTCTATCCCACTCCTCCCCTCTACTTTAAATATACTCTAAAAAAGTAAATGCATTAAAATCATTCAGCGAAAAGTAAATGCATTAAAATCATTTAGCAGTTGCATCATTGCTAGCTAGTAGCTACTACTAGCTACGTACTAAAAAAACAGAAAAAAAATAAAAAGACTTGACTAGTAAAGACTAATGATAGCGTCTTCTTCCTAACCCTCTCGTGACGGCGTCTGCTTCTTCATTGCCCTAATGTCTTCTTCTTCCTCGCCATAATGTAACCTGCTCGTGATGGCCCCTTCTTCTTCCAGACCCTAAGGTAACCTGCTGCTCGTGATGGCGTCTTCTTCCTCCCCTCCCTTTCTATACTTCTAGTGACAACAAAGGCGTCCTCCTAGTTCGTGATGGCATCTTCTCCCTCTCCTCCCCTTCTACTTTCTCGGTGATAACAAAGGATCTTCTAGTTTTAGGTTTTTATTTGATGATGAGGTTAGGGGTTAGGATTAAAGATTTTGTTTTTGTTTGTCGACCTGGTTTTGTTTGATATTGGTCGTTTCTAGGGTTTGTTTGAATATCAGATCGATGTAGGGATGCTGATGAATCGTAGGTGTTATTTAAAGCTTTTCTGTTGATTGGATGGCTTTGGCACGTTTGTGGTAGCTTTGGTTCTTGATCGTGTTCTTGTTTCTGTCTGATATGGGTTGTTGATTGATCTTTAGGTCATCGCTGAGATGACTCTTAGTTTGCTTAATTCAATGTTTTGATCTATAGATATAGATCTGGTAACGAACAAAATCGGATACGAACAAAATCGGATGCGAATACGGATTTAACAGTAATATTCGAATTCGAATTCGGTAGGACATATGAAAGATCCGCCGAATACTTAAACGAATACGGATATGCTAAATAGTAATCGGATTCGGATTCGGATTTATATAGATCCGCTCCGTATTCGCTCCGTTTACAGTCCTAGTAAATACTAACTACTGGTAAAACTTCGCCCTCTATTCCTTTACATTTTGTGGCGTGCACTTATCACACTATTTGTCTATTTTAACCACTCTCCTCACACCGCACATCTTCCTTTCAAGTCGTCTTTTAAAATTTTTTTGCTTCCCCAAAGCTGCCAACACGTCATGCCCACTTTGGTCTCTTCTCCATGTATGTATGTGTGAGGAGAGAGCGTTTTGTTTGGAGTCACTCAGTGGAACTAGCGTGAAACGTACAAATGGATGCCCATGTCAATAGGGGCCCCACACATCTACACTTCATCCCAACTGGTGGTTTAGTGAAACCACCAGAATTTGACTCTAGATTAAATGCATTTGTGCAAGGATCATTCGACCTATAGATCCTCTTGCCACGTGTCTCATTTTGATTCAACTGTACATGACTAGTTTAAACAATATGCAATTTATAAGTGTGACTAGTCACCAAGAAAACCTGGTCTAAGGGGATCTCAACTCATAAGAAATTATTTTTGTAATGCTATTGCCAATCATAAGTTAATTTTTGCCTTCCTTGACAATAAATGTTATAAAACCTTCTTCAATGAACAAAACTCATAAAAAATATCTGTGACAGTATGGAAATCAAATTGGTTTAACAATATCATAGCCATTTTTTTTTCTGAGCTATAACATTAGACATGCACATTATCTTTGCTTAGAATACATAATCATTATAACCTGCAAAATTTCATTTAATGATACCTAACAAATGGGAAAGAAAGACTTTTCCTTCCTCAAGGAAAAATTTGGCCAGACCATAGCATCTGTTAGTTATGTATGCAGTATCTTATACCATATATGCTTCGTCATGTGTATCAGTGATAATCCAATTTTAATCTTCTTTAGACTCTGTCTAGAGATTGACTGATGTCTTATGTAAACAATTTATATCATAAGGAAAATTGATTTGGGGATCTAGAATATTGTATATGTATATGAATATGTAATACGTACATGTAAAAAATGTAGGGCCTCTCACTATAATACAAGTATAATAATTTTGCTTATCTTAATTATTATAGTACAATAGGTCTTAAGCAGTGCTATAAATCTTTTCACGATATCAAAATTATCGATCTTAAATTTGACATAATATAATCCAATTTATTCTTAATCTTATTGACTATTATGAATAATTTTCTTCATACTTCTACCAAAGTTACAAATGTGCAAAATTACTTTCTAATTTTGCTTAGTCATAAATTGGCCAGCGATTCCTTTTTATCTCATTGTCAAACTACAGTACTACTTATGCTCCGAGAAGAAGGGGCCCTTATTTAGGACCTTGACAAGCACTAATGAGTTAACCCTGACCTATTCAGTTTGGAATCATGTGTCTAGCCCCAACCTCATTGATTTAAGGGTTATAAAGCCGGATCATTACTTAATGTCGACAGACACACGTGTGAATCAAGATAATATCAGTATTCTGTTTGCATCATCCCTAATGACAACATTAATTACCTTTCATAAAGAGAAAAAGGGACCTACATCAAATTATAAATCAAGATTTCTCTAAATCAATATAAGAGCTCAAATTAACAATTACATTGATTATTGGATGCCAGTAACTTTATAACTCAAAAGGGTGTAACGTCACCATTGGATAGGTAGATGGGGACATGAATTTCAATCCAAAAGAATGAGCTAAACCATAAAACCAAGTTAGATTTTTTTTTTCCCTAAGGTATTGGGTGTTTGGATTTAAGCTTAGGTCCCTTTCCCCTTGTAACATTGCTCTATTAAATTATCTAAAATGTCCAAAATACCCTCAGTAGATTAGCTATTCCGGCCAATCAACTGAAAAGGGTAACTGATATTTGAACCAGCTAGTTTATGTTTTGTGAATTGTGACCAAATGTAGAAATAATTTAGTCATTTAGACTAAAAAGCAGCGGATCACTTCCTGTGGTGGCTTTATTTGCAGTCAGCCCTTAAGTGAAGCCTTCACAGGATGCAAACACTTGTCCTGTGGCTGAAAATTGTTAGTTGCGTGTTTACATCCACATGACACATGTTTGCATCCTATGAAAGCTTTACTTAAGGGCTGCAGATAGAGCCACCACAGGAAGTGAATTGAAAAACGAGCTGTTTGATATCTCCTTTCCTTCCTAAAAAACAGATGCCAAAATATTGCAGTTCGAACTACGTATTGGCCGGTTAAATATATGACCTTGGATCCGAAGTATTATATTACAATAGCTAGAACCTAAAATAGCAAAAGAGGACAAAACATAATGACAAAAACCACATTGTTGCCTATATGTGACACGTGAGGCCTTTATATACCAACCCCATGTCTCTCAGTTTCCACCAATCTAGTCACCTTTGACTTGGCAAGCACTCTAGCCTCAGAAATTATGGTACGTTCTATGTTCTCTTCAGAAATTCTTCTGTTTGCTTTGTTCTTGCCCTTTACTTTACTCATTATCATTGTTCTTTCCTCCTTTTAGGAGAAAGGTGAGCTTGTTCAAGATAAAGTGGACTGGAAAGGAAGAACAGCTAGAAAGGATAAGCATGGAGGAATTCGTAGTTCTTTACTTATACTTGGTAAGGCCTTTACTTAGTATTGTGGCTTTTGATATTGTAGTCAAGGACAAGGCATCGGTTGGGCCTTGAGAGCTGAAGTTTGGCCGTGATTATCCCATGATATCTGTTGTTCGGTTCATACCACCATTGAATAATCGTTTTAGAGGTCTTAAGGATAATAAATGATCCAACCCTTTTGATGTTTAATTTGTATATTATGTGATTAATTTGTTCTTGTTACTGGTTAACGATATCGATTATGATGCAGCAATGTTCGCATTCGAGAACTTGGCAACACTCGCGTTGGCAGTGAACGCTCTCGCCTACTTTAATGGGTTTATGCACTTCAGTATAGCTGATGCTGCTAATGTTCTCACCAATTTCATGGGTACCAATTACATTCTTTCCATTGTCGTCGCCTTTCTTGCGGACACATACATCGGCAGATACAAGGCTCTTCTTATTTCAGCATTCATTGAATTCTTGGTGAGGTTTGAATCATGACATGTTGTGGAGTGAATCATACATTTTTCTATGTCTTCTGATTAAGTGTACTTTGTTTTCAGGGATTTGGGTTACTAACCATACAAGCTCAGTATCCCCAACTCAAGCCACCACCATGCAACATCTTTGATCCTACTAGTACCTGTGAGAAAGTTCATGGAGGCAATTCAGCACTTCTCTTTTCTGGTTTATATATGGTTGCTGCAGGTAGTGCTGGAATCAAAGCCGCTTTGCCAACACACGGTGCCGATCAATTTGACGAGAAAGATCCAGTAGAGGCTAAGCAGATGTCTAGCTTCTTCAATTGGCTATTACTATCTGTGTGTATAGGTGGTGCAGTAAGCCTAACACTCCTAGTATGGATCCAAGATAATAAAGGGTGGAACTGGGGTTTTGGGCTCTCAACGATAGCGTTATTCTTGTCAATGATCATCTTCACTGGAGGATTACCACGGTACCGGATACATGTACCCGACGGAACTAGTGCCATGAGTGAGATCATTCAGGTTTGTTGGATTCTTGTTGATTCATGATAAAATACAACATATGTTTGTTGCAAGTGATCTAGGTTAAAGAAATAATTAATTTGAATTTAGCAATGATACTGTTTTAGGTTTTTATTCACTTGATCTATTGTTTCTTCTCACAGGTTTATGTTGCAGCCATCCGTAACCGCAAGCTTCAGCTTCCAGAGAACCCTGATGATCTCTATGAGATTGATAGGGAAAAGAAAGCAGATTTAGAGCTAGAATTTCTCCCTCACAGAGATACTTTCAGGTTTCTTGTTTATATATTTTCAACAAATAACATCAAATATTGAAACATAATTTCGCAAACCTTCTATGTAATAAAATTTCTTGTTTATGCTTAATTGATTTTAGGTTTCTGGACAAAGCAGCAATCCAGACATCACCAGTACAAGTTGGGTCAACAAATGAAGAGGCACCAAACCCATGGAAGCTTTGCAGAGTTACCCAAGTAGAGAATGCAAAGATCATACTAGGCTTGCTTCCCATCTTCTTTTCTACTATTATCATGACACTCTGCCTTGCTCAACTTCAGACCTTCTCCATCCAACAAGGTCATACCATGGACACAAGCATCACAAGTTCATTCAAAATGCCACCTGCATCACTGCCTATTATTCCAATTGCCTTTCTGATCATTATCATTCCACTCTATGATCGTGTCTTCGTCCCATATGCCCGGAGAATAACTGGCCACACCACAGGCATCACCCACTTGCAAAGAATTGGAGTGGGTTTAGTCCTGTCGGCGTTGTCCATGGCTGCCGCTGCCATCATGGAAGTAGAACGAAAAAAGGTTGCAAGAAACCACAACATGCTCAATGCACTACCAGTTCTCCAACCATTACCCATTAGTTCATTTTGGCTGTCCTTCCAGTACTTCATATTCGGCATAGCAGACATGTTCACCTATGTTGGGCTTCTTGAGTTCTTCTACTCTGAGGCGCCGAAGGCGCTCAAGGCATTGTCTACTTGCTTCCTGTGGTGCTCCATGGCACTTGGGTACTTCCTGAGTACCATATTGGTGCAGATAGTGAACCGGGCAACGAAGAACATAACCAGAAGTGGAGGCTGGTTGGCTGGAAATAACATCAACACAAACCATTTGAATCTGTTCTACTGGTTGCTTGCCATACTGAGTGTGATCAACTTCTTGAATTATTTGTTTTGGGCTACGAGGTACAAGTACAGGCTTAATGACGTCCCTGTGGATTCCAGTCATAACAACAAGGTGTGATATGAAGATCATGGAACTACTCCAAAGTCATGAAATGGAGATTACACTCCATTTATCCAATTTCCCTTCTTGTGTTTGTATTAATTTCCTCCTTTTATTTTCTTTTTTTTTTTTTTGTGGAGATAGTCTAAAAGGTTTGGATATATATTTCATTTACTTTTTGTAGTTGTGAAGCTTATATGTAATGTAATACCACTTCATCTATGCTTGAAAAGACAAGTTCATCATTTTTATCAAGATTGATTATATGATTATGTCATATGGAAGAAAACCCACTGCAGTAAGAGAAATCAGAGTTAGTCTGGCATCATGCTAAGTAACACCAATAAGGCAGGGTTGCTTTCCACATCTCTTTCCATGCTTTTAAGCGGCCCTTGTGTTGACCTGAATAATTTGATTGATCTTCACTGTCATGCTCTATTTTCTACCTGACCAAATAAATTTTATTTATTCCAAGTCATGTATTTGAACGTCTGGCCATGATAGAGCTCAGGCAAACATAGATTAGATTGATCTTTTTTCATTAGCTAACACTAGATCAAGCTTGGAAGCAGTCTTGTAAGGAATGAAAGAGGGCTTGGAAAGTTTTGCCATTCCAAACTGTTGATGCAGTCATCCTTGAAGGGTCTGAAAAGGCATCATGGGAATGTCCATAACACAGGCAAAAATGGAGCCAAATCTGTAAGGCTAATTCACCAATCTAATTAAACAACAGTATTTCTGTTCTCAATCAAATGATCCACACAACACCTGCATTTGGAAGCAAATTAGCACTGATTTTTGTAGGTAACCACCTTTCTCCATATTCATATCAAACCAGTCAGATTGACATGATGAGACTCTGGAGAAATCATATGAATATGATTCACCCCTTCTCATGTTTTCTCCTTCTTCTAAGTTACTTCTAATGAATGTTTTGGATATATACTTGGATTAGATAAAACCAATTAGAAGGGAACAGCTTAATGTGAGAAAACGTACGTGATGAAAAATCTATTAAATCATTCTGAGATGGCTTGATTAATTAATCAAAGAAACTAAATCCCAGAAAAAAATCTGCTCTCTGGCAAGTAATTGAAGTCTCAATTTCCTTCCTTTCTCTGGTCTTATCAAGATTTTAGCGGCACCTTCCACTCACTCCAAGTGCGCAGGGCTCTCCACGTGGTTAGAGAACTTGGCCAGCTCAAAAGCGATGCATGCACACGTGTGACTCGATCCTCTTCCCTAACCTCCTTATATATGCACGAGACCGTCTCTTTGCGTCTTTAAATCTTTGTTTGTTTTGGGTTCTTGTTGAATCAGCAGAGATGGCTTCCAGTGACGGATCTCCCGGTGCCATGCCGGTGAACGATGCTACGACGCCCGGAAAGCCGATGACGCTGGGCCAAAAGGTGCTGGACAAAGGAGCGCAGATGATGCAGTCGCTGAAGCCCGTGAAGCAGATGCAGCAGCACGTCTGCACCTTCGCCATGTACAGCCACGACATGAATCGCCAAATCGAGACCCACCACTTCGTCACCCGCCACAACCAGGACTTCCTTCAGTGCGCCGTCTACGACTCCGACGACCCCAACGCTCGCCTCATCGGTACTCTCTCTCTCTCTCTCTCACTGATCTCTCTCTCAGTCTCTGAAAGTTAAGGTTAATTTTTAGATGGTGGGTATATATGTTGGTGATTTGGATTTGGGGAACAGGGGTGGAGTACATTGTATCGGATCGGATATTCGAAGCTCTGCCGCCTGATGAACAGAAGCTCTGGCATTCTCATGCTTACGAGGTCACTCACTCCCTCTCCTCTCCTGTTAGTTTGTTCTTCTTCGTAAATATATAATAAAATTTTCTTGTAAAAAGAAGAAGAAGAATAATTTGGATGGTCCAGATCAAAGCAGGACTGTGGGTGAATCCCCGGATTCCAGAAGTGATAGGGCAGACAGAGATCAAAAACGTGGCAAAGACTTATGGGAAGTTCTGGTGCACGTGGCAGGTTGACAGAGGTAAGATCTTGACACGTGGTAAACATGATTTTGGTGGGGTTTTATTTTTCTTTCCCTTTATGTGGTGATTTGGATGGCGGTGGCGGTGGCGGTGGTGCAGGTGATAGACTACCTCTTGGAGCTCCGGCACTGATCATGTCACCACAAGGGGTGAATCTTGGGATGGTGAAGCCGGAGCTGGTGCAAAGGAGGGACGAAAAGTACAAGATATCGAGCGAGACGCTGAAGGAGTCGAGGTTGGAGGTTGCAGAGCCGGAGGCGATCAATCCACGCGCAGACTACTGGAAACAGGAAGGGAAGGGCTTTGCGGTCGACATAGAGGAGACGACCATGAAGCTAAGAGCTCCATTTCCGTGACCAGGAAGGAGATCATGGGAATTCTCCTATATATTTTGGCCTTTTCAGACAGACAGACAGATATGAATGTATAACATCTGTATCGTTTTTTTGACCTTTTTCATGGTTTCATTTGCAATGACGTAGAGCTCGTTTGGATTTTTCTTCTTTTTGGGTGGCTTTCAATATGTACTCAGTTTAAGTTATTAAGGTATCTTGGTCTGTGTTAATGGCTTAAAGTTGCAGAAGCTTAAGTTGGTTACTCTGTCCAATTAACTTATTACAAGTCTTTTAACGAGATTTACAGGTCTATAAATCGGTTGATGGGATGTTCCAAGTTTTTGAATCAATCCTTACAAATTTTTGAATCAGGTTTACAAATAAATAAATTATGCAAATAAGGGCATTATGTTCTATGAACTATTAAATAACACTTGTTTTCAAATATTCCATTCAAATATATTCTGAAAAAGTATCACGATGTTAAAATTATCTTTTTTTTTTTGGGTAGGGCGATGTTAAAATTATCGAGAAGTAAGCGATTGAATCTAAAGCTTAAAGGCTTTGTTTTTTTCTCATCAGGTCTACGTTTTGATTCCGACGGCCAAGATTTTGTCACGATCAACAGTTCCTTAAACATCGCATTAGCTTATCTGTACACATGCTCCTCCTTCCGCATATACGCATCGCCTCTGTAAGACCCAAGCAACCTGCGCGTCGACTCCAACCCAGAAGAATCATCAGAAAAGGACTTTCGTTTCAATTTCGGAATTTTAGGGTTCTCTCTGATCTAATTATGGAAGAAAATGTGTATTCTGTGTGGGCAGTGCCACCGGAGGACGTGACCGATCGGCTGAAAAAGTTGATGACGGGCCTGAGATCGGAATTCGGAGGTCCGGAGTTCGAACCCCACATCACCGTCGTGGGAGCAATTCGTCTCACAAAGGATGGTGCTCTGCACAAGTTCAACTCTGCCTGTGAAGGTCTCAAACCGTATACAGCGCGTATAACCTCTGTTTCTACCGGGACTTTCTTCTACCAATGCGTATATCTCCTCCTTGACCCCACTCCTGAGGTAACTTTCTCATTTTATGACCAATTCAATCTTTCTGCCCGATTTGGTCCGGCTCTCGGTCCAATTTTTCAAAAAAGAAGAAAAAAGAATCACTTGATATATGTGCAGAAGCAGCGAAACCAGCTTTTGGAAATAGCAATTCCCTTTGGGTTATTCCTGTTGCTCTTCCTAAGGAAGAAGACAAAAAAGTGCCTGTTAACTGCCATGTTTGCTTTCCCATTGAAAGTCTTTCACTTTTTTTTTTTAGGAAAAAATGTGCACCTCAACCCAACCCCTTTTAATTTAAGGTACCCAAGATTTCTTTTTATAACATTTTATTTTGACATGTTTTACTCATTTTGAGTTGTTGGGTTGTGAATTTGTGGTTTGCATTATAGATGTTATGAAAATTTTAGTTCAATGACAAGATGGATTAAGAGAGTACAAAAAGTCCAAGTAATCAATAATACAGGTGGTGAGAAAAATTATGGGTTAGCCAAAGGATGCAACTTAATGTGTAGTCCTTACAATGAAATATGTCCCTCCAGGAACTCTCTCACTCTCAGTGCAGTGAGTTAATGATAGTCAGGTCTCTCGATGTTTTTTTTTTTTTTTACATGGTAGACTATACTAAACACCTTTCAGACGTTGAAATCATAATGTATCACTGGATTGAAGGAGGAAAGAATGAAGAATTTGAAAATTAAGATCAGATTCTATTCGCAAACTTTGATGAGTCCCATCTAGAATAGTTTATGTAATAAGAGCCCTTTCATCAAAATGGTAGCGGGGAAATAAGAATCTGATGCATTCTGTTTGGCTGTCAAGCAAAAAGATTTGGGCTAAAAGTTCAGACATTAAAACTAATATGCACTGTATTTACAAGAATATACATAAGGTTAATCATCTGTTACCAATAAAAAAAAAAATTTTGATATCTGTTATGTTGAACATCATGGCAGTTCAGTGGAATGGTTAAGTATATTTCCTCCTTGAACTGCAGTTATTGGTTGGCTTCTTCTTTTGTGCGTGCACACATGCACATATGTTAGTTTAGCTGGACTTAAAAAAAATGCATCTCATCAATTTCAATATAGTATGCACGTATGTATATGTGCAAGCTGTGTGATAAGCTGGATTTGAACATGCTGCATCATTGATTAGACTGCTTTATTTTGACCCATGGAGTCATGGGCTCGACTTTGGAGTTGTTGTTATGATATTATCACATGGTTGTTTTACATCTGAATTGCTGTTTTATTATTACCGTATGGTTGTTCTGTAATTTGAAATTTGTTATTTTAGGTGATGGAAGCCAGTGCTCACTGCACCACTCATTTTGGCTACAAGAACTCAACTCGTGAGATCTCTGCATACTTTTTTTCATTTGTTCTTCACTCTTACAAAAATATAAAAATTCGTGGGATTCTGATACATTTTGTAGTGATTTTATTTGTTTAATTTTTGAATTATTCAGAAACATTTTATCCATGTTTTAATGCTATGTGATAGATGACATAAAAAGTAAAGTAAGCTTAAATTTTCATACTAGATATACATGAATACCAAAAGCTCATTTCATTACGACAGTATACTTTTTAGACATGAAGTAGTAGTTTCTGTTTGAGATCATCAAACGGAGATTCTGGATCAATCTAGAGCTTATTCCATCTTATATGTAACTTTACTTTCAACACTGACTGTGAAGTACAGGTGACTCATGTCATTGTGATGAATGATTTAATGAATATATGCCATTTCTGGATTAAATGTCAGACTCCTTGCTGAATTTCATGCCTGTGATGATGATGTTTCTGCATTGAAGTTTGAAAATTACAAGAAATTTTTACTAGTTTCCGTATTATTGTCATTATGTGATGACAAGATCATTGAACTCAATTATTGCAATTGCTCAGGTTTCCTTTTCTCAACTTCTATTTACCTTCGAGGGTCTATTTCTTAGTTCAAGACCCCTCTAGCTAACTGCTGAGTGAGAAGAGCTCAAAGCTAATGGTGGTTAATCAAGTTTTAATTTCATGGATTGGTATGCCCAAAAAGATCTCAGACTGAATCATGTATCCTAGCTTTCGTGTTAGGAAAAGCATACAAGTAGTTCTTCGATTGGTGGATAAATTGTGATTAATCTCTATTTTGACCTAGGGAAACATTAAATCTAATTTAATGAAGATGGAAAGGATCCTTAAGGATAATGATTTGGAAATTTAGTACTACCGTTTAGTAATGCCAATCATCACCAGAGATTTAGGCTGACCCTCATTAATGGTTTATTAAGCAGGGATTTAGTTGGAAAGACATTTATATTTTGGACGAGGTGCTCATGATCAAGGAGTGGGGAAAGGGTTTGCTTCTGGAGAAAGAGAAACCACATGAAAATCTCTTCTCTTCTCTCTAAATTTGTCCATTAATTGTCTAAGCAAAAGGATTGTCTCAATTGTAGACCCTCATGGCATAAAGCCGAATTGACTTTTAGACACATGGGTTATTCTTCCTAATCTTTGCTCCATCATGTTATTTTTCTCTATAATTTCATAACGATCTTCATACTATAATTCAATTCCTTTAAGCATTCTGGTATTTTCTAGTCCTCAAATTCCATCAAATAATTTGGTCAACTACTGAGCACAAATCTCTACAAGTATAATGTATCCAAGAAGAGTAAAATCCAACAGCAAATAGATCATAATAGAGAAAACTGTTAGGACTGTAGTAGGAACATGAAACTCAGCCTGGGGCTTGAAGAGTTTAAAATTCAATTTTGTGGCTTACATAAATCCAGTAAATAATGACTGCTCTAGCATTTAAAAGAGGCTATTTTGTAATATCCATTACCAACTCTCGAATCCTAGCTTACATCTGAAATGGTAAAACAAATCATAGCCATCCAGGATCACTAAAAGTCACATACTAGTCACATGACCCTTTTATTTATTTTAATTTTAAAAGTTTTAAAAGCATATAAAATAACCAGCTAAGTAATTGAAGTTACGCTTCTGCATCAAATTCACTTGCATGCTTAAATAGAGGACCATCTAGCCCCAAAATCTTTCCTATATTCATATGATCTAAGGATACTTTTACTTTAGGAACCACAACCTTATGAACATAGTACATTCTCTTGACTCTCCAATAATCATGCGTTTATCTAAAACAGAATTCTTCATACATTCTGAATTAATATTGTAAATACTTTAACTTTAGGGACCATAACCTTATGAACATAGTAACATTCTCTTGACTCTCCAATAATCATGCATTTATCTATAACAGAACCCTTCATATATTCACCATTAATATTGTAAATATTCTTTCCGCTTTTCTTTTTTTCCTCCTCGTGCTCTACTGTAACTATCAAACCCTTGCTCTTAATTCATGTAACTTGATCTGAATCTTGTCTTCTTCTCATTCAATTTTCTAAGTTTATAAATCCATTTCAAACCCTCTTCCAAGTATTCTTATATTGCTATTTGTCAACATTTCATCAAATAAGAAATTTATCTTTATAACTTATTTTGTATGCATAATTCTTAACCATATCGCATAGAAATTATGCTTTTACTTATGTAAGATACGTGCATCAGAAGTGCCAATTTGCTAATAAAGGCTGAAACTAATATTGATAACTCCAATAGCTGTAGCATTTGAAAATTATGATTTATGCCTGCTTTAGCTGCAAAAAGCAGAGGGATTTCCTACAAATATTTTTGCAAATGGAGTTGAACAAGGTTAATTATCTATCATGGCAAAAGCTTGTATTTATGCAAACAAGGTCATTTATCTGATGCATTAAATATCAAATATATCTGGAATTTTATATTCAAGTTCTTTATCCCTTCATTTCTTAATCTTAAGATTACTAATATAAACACTTAAAGGCATATTGATGTGTATGTTGTTCCATGTTGATCTATTGCTTATTTCACTACCACATTAGATTTGGCTAACTTAAGACTGATGATCATTACCAAAAAAAAAAAAAAAAAAAAAAAAAAAAAAAAAAAAAAAAAAACTTAAGACTGATGATGGTTCCCACTTCCCATCCTGGAAATAAGGCATATCTTGTCTATGCAAAGTTTTAGAAATGTTAACTTAATTTCCATGTCCTGTGGAGACATTTTTATATTCAGTTAATTTTGTTGATAGAAATAATTTTCCAGCAAAGAGTTTTTGCAATAATGAATGAAATGATATTATTATCTATTGACTTAGATATTGTTATTATTAACAGCTCTTCATGCTGCATATTAACCCTTATATTGTGGAGCTATCAATTTTAATTAACAGGACAGGAGCCAACTAAGACTTATCTCATTTTCCAATAGAGGTCAATAGGAAATTTTGGAGATACTCAGAAACTTACAAGAGTAACAGCATTATAGAATATGCTAGATTGTCAATAATAAAACCTATTAATAAACACACGCGCGTGCGCAAAAGAAGGTGTTATTAGCATATGAACTCTCTTATTATTCTTCCAGTTGTGAGAACCCTGTTAGTACATTATCTTGTGATTAGTATTTTGTTATTTCCTCCATGAATGGATCCACAACTTGCATTTCTCTGTCTAAATTTTCAGCTTATATGCCACACTTGAGCCTCCTTTATGGCGATTTAACAGATGAAGAGAAGAAGATGGCTCAAGAGAGAGCTAAAACCCTTGATGAGGGAATCAGCACCTTGACCTTCCCAATCTCTCGCATTGTATTGTACAAAACAGACACTGAGGACAAAACCCTCAAATCCTGGGAGAAAGTTGCCGAATACCATCTCAATTAACTTCTCTCAAAAATATAGTTTTTGAACATCACTCTTATCCAGCAGTGTGGGATCTGTAATGGGGATTAGCAAGCCACCATTTTCAGCTTTTCTGCTTAAAATAATACTGAAATACGTATATCATCAAGAAATTCTGATACTTGTATGCTGGTGATCTTAAAGCCTATATATGGTTGGTGCACTTGCTGTTGTATTTGGCGTTTCCGCATTTTTCTGGTTTGATGTTTGTTTGACTGTCTTCCTCTGTGGTTAACCATAATCTCCCTTTTTAACATATTTGTTACAAAAATTTTGTAGCAGAGAAAGCTATACCAATATATAAAGAGAATTGTTCAGATTCTAGCCTGATAATCTATGCCTATATCATCCCTCACATTTTTCTTATTTGACCGATTTGTTATACCACATCAGTATAATTGAATCGCATTTGACTCTTGCTTTTAACGTGATGTTCTTCCTAAGTGGGCCCCAAAGATTTGTAATTTGCTACACCCAGCGCAATCCTCCCGTAAATGAAATAACATCCTTAAATACCACTTGTTTTTAAATATTCTAAAAAAGTATCACTATCTTAAAATTAACTAGAATTAGGCGATTGAATCTAAATCATTTAAAAAAGTGCACTTAAAAATAAAATTTCAAGTTCTTAAGGCTTTTCTTTTCTCATCAGGCCTACGCTTTGATTCCGACGGCCGAGATTTTGTTACGGTCAACGACTCAACGCTTCCTTAAACATGGCATTCGCTTATCCGTACACATGCTTCTTCCCAATTATACGACTCTCCTACGCCCCTCTCCTCCAATTTTACTGCACTAGTTATTAAAGCCCATGTGTCCTCCACTTTACGAGGTGGGGAGGGAAACACGTTTGGTTTAACGTTTCCTTCGTCAAAGTAAACCAACTAGGTCGACTAACCTTCCTCCGGTTAAAGTAAATCCTTCCTCCTCAAGGAAAACAGAGTTTCCTGTTGAGTTCTCTCCCATCGGAAACCAAAGTTCTTCCTGAGGAACGAAAGAGTTCTTCTTGTGTCGATCATTCCAAGAAAACCCATATTCTTCCTCCCGAATGTCTTCTTCCTCACAAACGTCGTCTTCCGCACAAAGAAATTCATATTTCAAGCATTCATCAATATGATCTAAAAAAAATTACCAGCAAAATCACACAAATAAACAATAAATTAGTAATCTACTTTAAATTATTTAATTCTTATCAATCCTCGTGCATACCATAGGTTTGAAATAGTTCATAGCAGTATTCACTCCCAGTAACCTATGCTGAATATGTCAAGTTTAGATGATCTAGAAACTAAAATTTGGTCTTTTACAGAAGACCATTAGCTAGAACAGTAAAAATTGCAATCTCTTTGTCTATTTCTTCCTCTTCTAATGTCTATGTTTTGCCTTGGCCTTTGAAGGTCTGTTTTTTATTTGAAAAAGAAGTTTGAACCCCACGATGTCAACATTACTATATCCAGGATTCTGGCAGAGCTCTTTCACATTTTTAGGACTTATCAGAACACAGCTTGTTCTGCTGGTTGTATCTGGTTTGGAAGGAGATGTAGCTGTTGCTCTGTCTAGTTTGGTTGGCAATGTAGCAGCACCAAGGCTTATGTCAACGAAGAAACGTAGTAACACTGTTTCTTCTTTGTTCGTTCGTAACTCTGTTTCTTTTTTGTTCGTGAGGAAGAAGACAACAAGGGTGGCGGGACACTGAAAATTTTTGGGCTTTTGAGTAAGTCAACTAACATAGCATGTAACCACAGGAGGGTTAAGCCACTTTAGTTGACTGTTTTGTTAAAGATTTGCTTTAACGTTTTTGTTTCCTATTCTTGAAGTGGACGACAAGTGGGCATTAATAACTGGTGCAGTAAAATTGGAGGAGAGGGGGCGTAGGAGAGGATGTGGGGGCGTAAGAGCCAAGCAACCTGCGTGTCGACTCAAACCAGAAGAATCATCACAAGACTTTCGTTTCAATTTCGGAATTTTAGGGTTTTCTCTGATCTAATTATGGAAGAAACTGTGTATTGTGTGTGGGCAATGCCAACGGAAGACGTGACCGATCGGCTGAAAAAGTTGATGACTGGCCTGAGATCGGAATTCGGAGGTCCGGAGTTTGAACCCCACGTCACCGTCGTGGGAGATTTGAGCAGGTTGGTAAACAGATTGTTCATTTGGGTCTCTTGTTCACTAAGAGCTGAGTTTGGTATCAAATACAATAAAAGATTGAAATATCCGTAAGGGTTTGTCAGCCACACCTCTCTTTCTTTGTACTCTTCTGTTGTCTTCTTTTCAGTTTATCAGCCTTTTTCTAGTTTGAATTGTTTCCACTTCAGAAAAGAATGTTCACTAATGTGAATTCCTAATAACTAATGAATATTCCTCAAGCAAAGATAAGTATTAAAAGTCCCTAACTAAGAATCGTCAAATTTTGTGTTCAAAGTGCATGCTAACTAGAAACTATTATATATTATTATTATGCATGAGACAGTTAGGTTTCGATTGCATGGACAGAAATTTGGGAACCAAACAGTTGATCAGACTTGTCTCTTTTCATAAAGGATCATGGTGTCAAAAGAAAGTGACACCCATTTATAGAACCCTAGTGACAGTGTCGTTGATTATAAGCAGTGCAAAACTGATCAAAGCCAAATCATAACTATTATTCATCCTGTGTGGAAAGTTTATGGATTTCATCGAACTCAGACTAAAGCAGCTACAAGGCAACTCAGACTGTGCTAGATTACTCTTTCTCAGAAAATTCGAGGAAATTATATTAATCCCAATTGGATTATTTCAAAACAAATCTCATTCGGCGCGATGTTGTTGGGGTCAAAGATAACCTTGCCTACAAATCAAAACTGGCGCTTCATGGCCTTTTTGGTCTTGCAGGGTTACTTTTAATCTCATGTAAACAATGCAATAGGTTTTTCATGGCATATTTCTGGGGTGGGGATTGTGATAAGCTTGTTTGGTATATAATCCGATGTTTGAGGTTCCACCTCCAAAAGGGATCTGAGTCTAGATTCGATACAGGACCAAATCAGGCAACTCACCGGAGAAGGAAACGCCTCTAGGCTTCCAGTCCAGGCGATCCCCTTGGCTTTGTGATTAATTTCTTGTCAGCCTGGGGGCAGTTCATGAGTTGGGAAGAGCGCTTTGCTACACTTTAAGCAGCTTAGGGTTCCGTTTTTTGGTGCAACCGTGATTCTGTCTAAACACTGTTGGTGATGGAGGAAGAAAGATTACAGAGTGGAACGGAAGAGAGAGACGAGAGTGATGGAGGAAGAAGAAACAAGAAATAAGAAAGGGCGGGAGAGTGAATTTGCTCTTATGGTGGGGTCCTTGGGCAAGCGTTAACCCAAGTTAACGCAGCAGTTATGGTAGGCCGTTTGAGTACGTGTGGCGAGCGGTGATTGAGGGAGCAAATTGGGAGCAAAAGTAAAGGGAGCAGAGGAAATCGACTCGTAAGTAAGTAAGACCCAAGCAACCTGCGTGTCGACTCAAACCAGAAGAATCATCACAAGACTTTCGTTTCAATTTCGGAATTTTAGGGTTTTCTCTGATCTAATTATGGAAGAAACTGTGTATTCTGTGTGGGCAATGCCACCGGAAGACGTGACCGATCGGCTGAAAAAGTTGATGACGGGCCTGAGATCGGAATTCGGAGGTCCGGAGTTCGAACCCCACGTCACCGTCGTGGGAGCAATTCGTCTCAAAAAGGATGATGCTCTGCACAAGCTCAACTCTGCCTGCGAAGGTCTCAAACCGTATACAGCGCGTCTAACCTCTGTTTCTACCGGGACTTTCATCCTCGTTGACCCCACTTCTGAAGTAACTTTCTCATTTTAGTTTGACCAATTCGATCTTTCTACCAGATTTGGTCTGGCTCTTGGTCCAATTTTTCAAAAAAGAAGAAAAAAGAATCACTTGATATATGTGAGGTGTTGCTCTTCCTAAGGAAGAAGACGAAAAAGTGCCTGTTAACTGCCATGTTTGCTTTACTATTGAAAGTCTTTCACCTTTTTGTAGGAAAAAATGAGCACCATCAACCCAGCCCCTTTTAATCAAGTCACCCAAGATTCTTTTTTATAACATTTTATTTTGACATGTTTTTACTCATTTTGAGTTGTTGGATTGTGAATTTGTTGTTTCCGTTATAGATATTGTGAAAATTTGAGTTCAATGACATGATGGATTAAGAGAGAGTACAAAGAGTCCAAGTAATCAACAATACAGGTGGTGAGAAACCTTATGGGTTCATGGTACTCTCTCACAATGAAATATGTCCCTCCAGGAACTCTCTCACTCTTAGTGTAGTGAGTTCAAGGTATGTAAGTCTCTCTCAATGGTTTTTTTCGGAAAATTGTTTTTAAGTGATATTTTTTTAAAATAATTGAGATTCAGTCGTCAAATTCTTGATAATTGAGAATTAGTGATACTTTATTAAAACAATTGAGAATCAGTGTCATTTTATTGTTCATGAATAATTTCTTCCAAAAATACCCTCAAGAAGACTTACAAACCCCACTTGTGACAAAATGAGTGAAAGGTTTCCAAAGTCTTTTGAGGGCATTTTCGGAAGAAACTCTTTACGATAGTAAAATGACATTGATTCTCAATTGTTTTAAAAAAGTATCACTAGTTCTAAATTACCAAGAATTGGACAACTGAATTTGAATTATTTTGAAAAAGTATCATTTAAAACTAATTTCCCCCTGTTTACATGGTAGACTTTACAAAACACCTATCTGACTTTCAACTTATAATGCAGAATTTGAAAATTAAGATGCATGTAGCATGTATGTATATGTGTAAGCTCTGCGATAAGCTGGATTTGAACATGAAGCATTATTGATAAGACCGCTTTATTTTGCCCCATGGAGTCCTGGTCTTGACTTTGGAGTTGCTGATATGATATGATCACATGGTAGATTTACATCTGAATTACTGTTTTATTATTAGTCCATGGTTGTTCCGTAATTTCAAATTTGTTAATTTTAGGTGATGGAAGCCGGTTCTCACTTCACCACTCATTTTGGCTACAAGAACTCAACTCGTGAGATCTCTACATACTTTTTTGTGTTTGTCCTTCCCTCTTCCTAAAATATTAAAATTCGTAGGAAAAATGGTGATTAATCTCAATTTTCACTTGGAGAAACTTGAAATCTAATTTACTTAAGGATGGAAAGGATCCTCGAGGATTTGGACATTTAGTACTACCATTTAGAAATGCCAAGATTTACACTGTAGCAGGAACATGAAACTCAGCCCAAGGCTTGAGGGGTTTAAAACTCAATTCTGTGACTTACATAAATCCAGTGAATAATGGCTGCTATAGCACTTAAAAGAGTAAAGTCCAACAGCAAATAGATTATAGCCACTTCCATGCTTATATTGAAGGCCATCTAGCCCCAAAACCTTTCCTATCTTCACATATGATCTAAGGATTCTTTTACTTTAGGAACCATAACCTTCTGAACATAGTAACATTCTCGACTCTCCAATAATCATATATGTATCTAAAATAGAATTCTTCATACATTCAGCATTAATATTGTAAATATTCTCTCCACTTCTCCTTTATTTTTTTTTCTTTTTTCTCCCCTCGTGCTCTACTGTAACTATCAAATCCTTGCTCTTAATTCATGTAACTTGATCTGAATCTCACCTATTTCTCTTTCAATTTTTGTAAGTTTATAAATCCATTTCAAACCCTCTTCCAAGTATTCTTATTATTGATATTTGTCACCATTTCATCAAATAAGAAATTTATTTTTATAACTAATTTTGTATGCATAAAATTTCTTAACTATATCGTATAGGAATTATGTTTTTACTCATGTAACATACGTGCATCAGAAGCGCCAATGTGCACGCAGAACACAGATATGTTCTGCTTTTCTACTCATAGCCGCTGGTTTCAGCTTTTCTACTTTAAATAATGCTGAAACACAGATATGATCAAGTATTTCAGATACTTGTGTACAGGGAATCGTAAAGCCTATATCTGGTTGGTGCACTTGCTATTTTATTTGGCGTTTCCACATTTTTCTGGTTTGATGTTTGTTCGATTGGTTCTCTGCACATTAAACGACTATATGACTACTTTATGCACAAAATTGGCATAGGGAAGAAAAGCCCATGAGAGGTTCTTCCTTGAGAAAAGAGACACCCTATACCTACTTACAATTCAAATAACTAAAAGATATACAAAACCACAAGAACTAGGTGTTCAAGGTTGGTTACCTTTAAATTCTGCAAATAAGTTGATACATTTGAAAGTGGAGGTAAAAATTAGTGATGCATTATGCCATAAAAAGAGTGAGAAGGCTCCATAAAATATTAAAACAACTGTTTTGCATTGCATTTACGCTGAATGAAAAGAAAAACCACATATTTAGATGGGCAATTTATGGCGTCTATTAAAAAAAATTGCTGAAATTAAATATTTACAATTTCCTACATGCCATCTTTCAGTTATAAGAATGGAAGAGTAATTAGGCCTTGAATAAAAACAAATAAAATAACTTTGCTGAGGATAAACACAAAATCAAGTAATAAATAGAAAACCCAGATGAAAAAGTGATATCATACAGGGCCTCTACTTTGCCCCTTTTTGGCTAGACTATGAACTTCAGATGAAAGAAAACAAGAAATCTTGGACCAGTAAAGTAGAGGCCAATTGTGCAGACTTGTCACAGGACCGAGGGGAGTAGAGGAAAGAACCTTATCTTTGGATACAATCTGGAAAAGAAGCTTCATTGGCAGATGTGAATTAGTTTCTTCTAAGTTTTACTCCTGCAACAACTTGCACTCCGTGGTAGTACACTAACTCACAATGGAAGTTAATCGGTACCAAGATGTTACAAAAAATGGAGCTGCTCCCCAGAAAACTAATCAAGAGAACATCCGGAGGAAGTTATTGGCATATGCCATTGGTTTGACATCTGGGTGTGGCTGCAAGATGACACAAAACAACAGCAGTCAGCATTCTGCTTCTTCCTCTTCTGAAAAGGCTTTACAGTTGACAATTCCATAGAAAATTATCAACTTCCAGATAAAGAAGACAACTCACCACTGCTAAAAAGGTAACAATGTTTGGCTTCATAGCAGGAGCTTCAAACCGGATGAAGGCACCCTTATTGCCCATCTGCATCGTAGGTACAATTAAATATTAATTTCGAATTTCACTAATACACATTTCATAATTCAACATTTATTGTTACCATCTACATGTTCTCATCGAACAACTGAATAAGGAATCAATAACTATAAATCCATGGAAAAGAAGGCAGACATAAAATGTTCAAGCTCAAACATGCTATAAAACTTTACATAGACTGCAAATTTGGTTGAGTATGATTTAAGTATAATTCACCATATTAAATTAAATAAAACAAGTGTCAAACCGATATGCCAACATTAATAATGCATACAAGTACATCCAAGATGTTTACTCTCAAAAAGAGATGTTTTATGAACACCATATCTGATGATTGACAATTATTAGCTTTCCCCTTTCTACCATGTAAGAATCTTAATATACAATTTTTATTGGAATTCCTTGATTTTTAAATATATCCTTAAGATGGACTCTGAAAGGAAAATTAAATTAGAAGACAAAAAGATAGTTATTCACTTATTCCACATCAAAAGCTAAGTGCTCTATTAAATGGATTAAAGTGACTGCCATGGATGCCTCGCTCTTTCCATTCATGGTTTACATTGTAATATTACCACCAGAGATAAGTAGAAGGATCTCAAACGGTTATTTTAGAATGAGATTGAATTTCTCATGAGTACTTGGCCCAGCCCACGCAATGGGACTACAAATAGAAATCCAAGTATTTTTTTAGCCAATATGAAGGAGGTATGATAAGTAAAATCTATTAGTAAGGAACCCAACATACCAAGATGCTTTGATATATAAATTTTGAAAGAGAGAAGCTGCTCAGGTTCAACACGCCCAGACATCCATGGATAACATTAAGCCTATTGTATTGCATGGATCATCTTTCGTAGAAAACCAGAAATAAGAGGAATAATCTTCATATGATATCACTCTTTAAACACAAATTGATTAAGAAGATAGTGGGGATGAAATGCATCTCAAGAAACTAATGGATACCAATAAGTTTATGCATGACAGAGTAACAAATATCAAAAGTATTGGTAGTAACACCAATGAGATGTCTACAGAAGGCTTAAATTATGGATCAGCAATGGGATATTTATTTTAATTTTTTTTAGTTAACATTGATCTAGTGGCTCATAACTGTATATAAAACTGAGGAAAGTGGGGGAACAAGTACGATAGCATCTGATTCTGTTTCAATTTTTTTTCTCTTTGTTTTCAAATCACTGTCTCAAGTGTACGTCTCTTTCGCTCAACACTCGCTCAACACTCGACAGTGACAGGAGGAAGCAATAGCTTGAGCTATACCAAAATCAACAAATATTTTGTACTTTTAATAATTCGATTTAATTTTTGTGAAAGAAATGGCTTGAGCCATACCAATTTCAGTACCCTAGATCATGTATTGGAACTTCATAAAATCATATAAAAGCAAATTTTCTAAACCATGCACACAATAACATTGGCTAGAGGTATAGGGTTTATAAAAAACAGAAAAACAAAACACATATGGACAGAGACACCATCACCAACAACAATAACAGGAGAAGGAAATAATTTTCCAGGTAACCTCTTGCAACTAGGTGCTTAACATGTAAATTTGAACAGTAGTAGCTTTCTGCACATTTTCACCTCACTAATTCTCCCTGATCCTACTATTAACTCAACTTATTGACCCAATATAAATTGTAAAGATGAAAATTCTTTGATGGAGGACGGTGCAGAGATATTATACAACAGCTTTGAAAATGGAATAGTTGCCATTACATATACACAACATGGCATTAACAAAGGAAACCATTGCGTCCATGTAAGCATATCAAAGTTAACCCAAATAACAGAAACAGACGTTTATCAGTCAGAAGCACTGGTAAAGAACATAGATGCAGTCATATGTAAGAAAAGCCACAGTAATTAACTTACCTGATCACAGTAGTTCGGTGCAGAAAATACAGTAATAAGTTTACCATCATGCTCAATCTCATATCCTTCATCCTTAACTTCATGAGAACGTACCAATAGATCTGTCAAACAAGTTTTATATGCTAAGAAACCAACTTGTATTAGACAAAACTTAGAATATTACAAAAGCTGGAAACAAGATACCTAGATTGTTTTCCTGCAAAAATCTCTTTGTCACATCTCCACCAAAAGAAAGGCCCACCCCCCTCTTGCTTGGCCCTCTTCCAGGATAAGGTTGAGGATCGCTCCAAAGCAATTCACACATCAACCCTGAAAAACAAAAAAAAACAAGAAACAAAAGGGATAAGAAAGCTAGGCAACATTTTCCCATTCAGTACAATAGATAAATCCTAAAACAAAATAAGTTTTGCAGCATCATGGATCTGAAAGATTAAATAAGAATGTAAAGGAAATTTTAACCCATTATGTTCAATTAGATAAATCAAATACACAAGTTACGCAGCGTATGGTTTTTATTGAATTAGAAAAAGCATATGATAGGGTTCTAAGAGAATTAATTTGGTGGACTTTGTATAAAAAGATGCACTAATGAAATATATTGATGCAATTGAGGACATATATGAGGAAGCCTTAACAAAAAATGAAAACTGTTGGCGGTTGAGACCAGTGAGTTTTGAGTTAGGATAGGTTTACATCAAGAGGTCAACTATTAGCCCTTATCTATTAGCTTTAATAACCAATGAGTTGACAAGTCATGTTCAAGATAAGGTGCCTTGGTATATGCTATTTGTAGATGATGTAATCTAAAGAGGTAACACTAGAGCTGGCAACGGGTCGGGTCATAATTGGGTTGGTGTTGATCAGGTCGGGTTCGGATTGGACTAAATTAAGGCGGGTTGGAAAACCCCAAACCTACCAATAAACGGGTTCAACCCGCCAACCCGTTTATTATTATTTTTTATTTTTCAAAAAATATGATTAAAATAGGGTTGGGGGGTTAATTGGATCGGGTTGTACTTGGTTCGGGTCGGGTTTGGGGTTAATCGGGCAGGGGGGGTTGCCGGGTCATAATTGGGTTGACCCGATTACTGGCGGGTTGGGGAAACCCAATTAATGAACGGGTCGACCCAACCCCGTTTAGCTCGGGTCGGTTCGTGTTGACCTGTTGGGTCGGGTCGCATTTTGCCAGCTCTTGGTGCCACCAAAGAAGAAGTAAACGTTAGGTCAGAATTATGGAAAGATACCTTAGAATCAAAGGATTTTAAAATAAGTTGTGTGCAGACTAAATATTTGAAATGCTCTTCTAATACAAATAACAATACAACTAAAATTATTAGAATTGACAATTAGGATATCTTTTTAAGCAATAAGTTCAAATATCTTGGATCAATAGTACAAAAAGATGGAGAAATTTATAAAGAGGGGTGCTCCTAGAGTATTGTGTGATAAATGTGTTCCACTTAAATTAAAGAGTAAGTTGTATAAGAGAGCAATTAAAACAACTATATTGTGTGGTACAGAATGCTGGGTGGCAAAAAATCAATATGTTTAAAAGATGAGTATTACCAAGATAAGGATACTAAAATGGACTTATGGCAAAACGAAAAAAAGATCGTAAGAAAAGAAGACATTGTACAGGAGTATCAAAACTATGAAACATGCTTCTAACAAGATTGGAGATTGTATGGATCCAACCTGAAACTTTTAGACAGACTTTGGAGGCATGGGGTTGGTTGAAGGGTAAGTCATGTTGTGAAGATTTGGAATTCAACTCCAGCAGCTATAGCTTGGGTCACTTGGGGAGAGAGAAGCCACAGGATTTTTAAGGACTCAGAAAGAAGTTGGTATTACCTGGTGTCAGAACCCCAATTTTGGGATTTTAATTGCAAAAACAGGAAAAGGACCTTTTTGAAATAAAAGTTGAAAAACAGGGAAAAGTGAAGTTCTCAAAATTAATTTTGGCACCCTGAACTTTTTAAAATGACAAAAGAGATTTAATTTTTTCAAATTTACAAATCTTTGCCCCCGGTCTTCAACGAACAAAACTTTCCTTGTTTTGTTCGTAGATTGCTTTTTAGCAACCAAAATCAAAGGGGATCTTTCCAAGTTGAATCCCATGATTAAAGAAGAAGATTGAGAGGGAAATGGAAAGCTTTTTGAATCAATAAACCATCTTAGAAACTCGCGATCGACTGTCGAAACAGTCGATCAAACCAGAAGATTCTTTGGGGGTTCTCAATCCTTTCTCTTTCCTTCTTAGATTAGGAAGTTTCCATTTGGCCGAAGCCCTCTCCCTCTCTCTATCTTGACCGTGAGCAATCAACCCAAATCAAAGGGATTTCTTCCATTTCGAGAGGTGTATCTGTTGGGGAAATTTTCAGACCTCTCTCTCTATCTCCATTGTGAGCAAATCAGCTTCTATAAAACAGAAGCTTCTACCATTGTGCGGGGGGGACGAAAAACTTTTAATCGATTCTGGGGAGAAAACTGGAGATCAGCAGAAAAACCCTCCCCAGCCTTCTCTCTCAATCTCTCTCGTTCATTTGATCTCTCTCGCAACCCACTCTTGCGATCTCCCTCTTTCCCTCTCTGTCACACCCTTCGCTGTTAACATCTACTGCTATTACCATCTTATTGTTGAAATACTTTCATCCTGTCGCACCTATGTGAGGATTTCTTTGTTGCGTCGCACATCCTTCTGCCACAACTCACTACCTACATCTCCTTCTCTTCGGAAAGTTCTCCACAGCGTATCTCTGCATCAACAGGTAAGTCTCACAGGTTCCTATTGTTTACTCTTGTTCATCTGAATTCATCTATTCGAAATGGCTTTGGGGTTGGAAAGTTTAGATTTTTTAATTTCTTTTGAGTGTTATTGACACACGTTTTCAGTCATGTGTTTATAAACTTATTGTAATGTTACTGCAATATTTTCTGAACACTGTTGAACCTTGTTCTTTTATAACTGTAAATAAGTTCCATTCAGTTTTGGGAGCATAATGAAAAGTGATCGACCATTTTGGTTTTGTATATTTTATTGTGAATAATGTCTTTATCTCTCTGTTATCTTATTTCTAGCGTCATGCCCCGATTTGCTAGCCTATTTATGTCCTCATTTTATAGGTATTTGTCCATCACACTAGTATCATCACCATCATAGTAGTGTTTAGGTTTTTATTTTTTTTTTAGAAATCTCAGAAAATAAAAGAAAAGAAAAAAAAAAAACAAATCAGAATTTTATGTTACAGGAAATTTGAGTTTAATATTTTGTTAAGAATTTAAAATTTTAGGAATTTTGCATATATATAAATTTAGAATTTTAGAAATAGTCCATTCGTATGAATCCTAAAAAATTAGAAATTTTCCTTTTCTTAGAAAATTAGAAACTTTCTTCTTTAAAAATTTAGAAATATTTACCTTGCATGAAACTTAACAAAATTAGAAATTTCCCTTTTTAGGTTTATAGAAACATTTAGAAACTTTCCTCATTTAGAAAATTAGAAACTTTCCTCATTTAAAAATTTAGAAACTTTCCTTTTTAGTAAATTTAAAAACTTTCCTTGTTAATATTTAAGAATTTGTAAAAGTTTAGAAATATTTTTTTTGTATAAAATCTAAGAACTTTAGAAATATTTCCTTTTTAGGATTTGTATATTAATAAATTTAGAAACCCTTAGAAGTTTAGAAACCTTCCTTTTTAGAACCCTTTTTTTAGAAATTTGTAAAGATCATTTTTTAGAAATATTTCACTTGTATCAAATTTAGCAAACTTAGGAACTTTCCTTAATATTTGTAAATATTTAAAATTGTAAATAAATAATCTCTTTTTAGGGTGAAATCTAGATAAGGTAACTGGTTCATTGAACCAGGGGTGGTTGGGTGCCTAACACCTTCCCAACCACTTAATTGAACCCCCTAACCCAGAAATCTGGTTAATCCAAATTTGAAACTCTTATGTGATTAATTATTTCTCTTGGTGTCCATCCACACCCGAAATTGAACCATGGATGGTGGCGACTCCATTGACCCGAACTGACTCCCACGGGCCGTGTTCCCACAGCTGGAAAGAAGGGTCCTAAAACTGATCCACAGTTTTGCTGATTTGTAGAAAGGGTATTAAGAGTAGGATGAGATTTCTTGGTACACTGTTTGTGTACCTGTAACTCTTTTTTTTTTTCTATTCTTATTTATAATACAAGCTTTATTACTTATCAAAAAAAAAAGAAAGACATTCGAAAATGGTTAGGCATAGCATGCATTTGATATAAAATGGAGGAAAGTATGTTAAGGTGATTTGGACATATAAACAAACCTAGAGATGCACCCACAGGAAGGTGTGATAAGATGCATATTGAAGGACCTAATAGATCAAGAGGAAGACCTAAAAAGACTTGGATGGAATTAATAAAACAAGACATATAAGAACGTAAATTAACTAAAGATATGATTTTTTACAGAGCGGAATGGAGAGACAAGATTTGTATCGCCGACCCCACTTCAGTGGGAACTAGCTTTTGATTATGATGATGATGATACACAAGTTTTGCGGCATCATGAATTTGAATGACTAAAGCTTAATGGTCCACATTGTTTCCTTATTCAGGAAAACCTGAAAATGAATTCAATATTCAGGAAAAAAACATTAATGTCAAAATTTATGTTGGGATGTGTTTTCCATGCTCATCAACTCTAATAATGACCCAATATAGAAACAGTAGTTTTCGTGCCCATGACAATGGTCGAGTGGGGCACACAGTTGATGGTGGTAAGACACTAGCCATGGCCGCACTATAACCAAAAAATTTTACACACACAACATCAATCAACCAATACCTAGGCCCTCGTCCAAGCAAGGGTAGCATATGTCATTTGAATTTCAATCCAACCACTAAACAAACCCATTATGGACATTAGAAGGAAAAAACTCACTTGGACTGCCACACAAGGAAGTCTATCCTGGCTGACCTAGATGGTACTTCATAGCAGCCAACCTCTGTCAATCCAACTCATAGGCTTTCCTTCTTAACCCATCTAGCAACACCTACTTCTCAACTAAGCTAATCATCCAATGCGGCTGACCATACATCCAATGGGCTCTTAGAAGACACCTCAAACAGATATTAAGCAATAATCACCATGCATTGAAGACTTACAACTCACAATACATTCCTTAGCTCACACACAAACCAAAGACAACTTGCATATCATATTACCACAGCACATAAGCACAATCCTTCATGACGTGCCATGCCATCCAAGCAAAGCCATCCATGACCTTGCTTACTGCAGCATGTGATCCTCATGGACCATGCTAAACCCAAGTCATGAACTCATAGCAAATTCATACCAAGACCACATGGCATGGATATATTCTTGCATTTAACTAGGCTGACACAGGTTTGCATATTTTACTATAGAATTACACTGCACAAAAGCTTCTTACTTCAGGTAGAACAATGTTAGCACACAGTAAAGCTAAGCACCACCACTGAGTATTTAGAAGCCAGCTGAATCAATGAGCTTGTGATATGTCCATTACAGGCTTACTCCAAACACCTAACTCTTCAACACTTCCAGTCCATAACCAAATCCTTGTGGTTCCACATGCTCGAATATCCAAATTCTACAGTTATCTCAACATGGGCTCCAGTTGCGTTAGTGCACACACTTGTACCATTACCAATAACCATAGTTGAATTTTAAAATAACTCAATATCTCATCTACAATTATCCAAAGCTCAATTTTCCAAGTTGAGCCATATGCACACAATGGCACCGCGATGGACCATGCATCATACACACTATCATTCCAAGACAATGTGACCAAAGTCTACATGATGGTTGACTAACCTACCTAAGAAAGGAGTCATATAATGAACAACATAAAGGTACTACAATTCTAAGAGTATGGACCAATTATGGTAGTGTTTCATGTTTCAAGTTTCAACAAAGACTGAATAATGCTATTGGAATTTGATGGAAGTGGCTATCAATGAGCATCTTGGTGTGATTGGATCTACAATCAATTTGTGCTACACCAAATCCCAAGGAAATGAGGATATCAAGAATTGGGCTCATTTGAGCCACACAATCTACAATTTTTCATTGCTTAACCATGGAAGAAGGAAAAAAAATCAGGTTAAAAAAAAAAAAAAGAGAGAACGAGTATCTACTTCCACAAAACGATTATTTTCCATATGAAGCTTTCTATCACAATAAAATAGATGACTTTAGCATAGATTAGTATTCCAAAATCTTGTGTCTCAATAAAAATTTCTCCGAGGAAGATTCCCAAAGTTCAAAGAGAGTTATGTGGAAATTAAGTGTCCACCAATAATTACTTTGCTCTTGACTTTTAATGAATAATATAGGAATCACAGAAGCTGTGTTTACAGCGGCGTGCCGCCAAAATTTTGCTCTAAACACCCCTAGTGAGATGTTATGTGGAGGTATCTCAGTCCATTATAAACTGAGCGAAATTTCCAATGAAATGGGTGAAACTAAGTGAAATTTTGAGCGGAACGGGAGGAAATGCTAAATCTTTTTAAAAAATTTATTTTTTTGCCATTTAAATAGGCTAAACACTTGAAATTTCACCAAAATCGAGCAAAAAATTTTGCCCAAATCTCAAATTTCATTATCTGCTGCTACTCAAAACTTCATTATGTGCTGCTTCCTCCTACCGCAGACAATTTCAAACAAATCCAGGAACAATATCTAACAAGAGATAAAGAGGGATGTGATTTTTGATTCATACTTTCCCTTCACTTTTCAGTGTCAAACTATTATCTTTTCCTCGAAGCCCATAGAGTGCTTTACCAATATTTATGATAAAGATGGAATTTCATAACATATTTGTGACTCATTACACAAAGAGGGGGCTTTTGTATTTGTCAACGTCGGTCATTGAGTGAATGAAGATGAAAACATCGTCATTATAGAAATGATATGATAGCATAACTTCTTTAGCTTCTCAGCAAATTTTATGAATCTAAGAATCAGTATGAGCTATTTCTAATTTTTCAACTAAATTCGTCATGACTGAAGGTAAAACAAAATGGTAACAATCCAGAGCACGACTCCCTTGTCCAAACGGCAGTAGATACTTGAGTAAAAGGAAAATATGGCACTAGAAAATATCAGTGTTACCTTCCTCAGGAGGCTCACAAAACCGGTCAATTGCTTTAATGTCAGAAAGTTTCACTCCGTCAACACTAAAAAGACCTCCATGAACGACGAAGACCTTCTCATTTATGACATGAGCCAAAGGTAATAAACAGAATACTTCTGCAAAAAGTTCAACAAATGTATCGCTCAACTTTGATTTGACCTCACCCTCGAAACCATATATCTTGTTCATACTCTTGCTCTCATGATTGCCTCTAGATAGATATATGGCTGAAAAAATTTAAACAAAAAATTCATCAGAATTTAAAACAACAGAATGAAATATTCAGGCTAAATTAAATGAAAAATATGAAGGCCAATAATCTAAAAATTTTGTGAACTCATTCTTATGAGACATGAAAAGCTATCTAAAAAAATAAAGCTTCAAAGTAATGACACAATGCCTGAAGATAGTTCACTTTTTCTTCTTCCCATAAATAATGACTTTCTTATCAGAAAATAGTTATTTTAATTATTCTTTCCAAGATCAACCCCTGGATACAAAGTGTAGGCAAAAAGCTATCCAGCTAAAAAACCAGTAACCAGATAGTTATAAGAAGAACACTGTACATAAACAAAACGAACACAAAAGCCCCAAGAGAAAAAAAAGAAAAAGTAAAGGCAAAATGCAACATGAAAAATTCATTTCAAATGGAAGACAATAAGAAATGATTGTGAAGACAGCAAAAAAGAAAGCAAGCTAAAACAGAGCACCTCAAAAGCAGAAGTACAATATGCTTACCTGATGGAGACATGCACTTAAATGCAAATAGTGTGAGGATGACCTCCACGGAGAATGATCCCCTATCCACAAAGTCTCCATTGAACAGATAAGGGTTATCTTCTGACGGAAGCCCATTCAGCTCAAATATATTCAATAAATCATAGAACTGCAAGGTATTCAAAAGAGTCACACACTTAAGAATCTAGAAAGACATAAAAGGAAAACATTGCATAGGTAAGTAATAATGCTGACAAGAAGGAAAAAATTTAAATCATTTCTCAAGAAATATTATTCATTCATATTTCATTATGGGCTGCCAGAAAAAAAAATTTATATTTCATTAGGGGCTGCCAGAAAGAAAAAAACACTTGTACACACACACACACTGAAACTAAAAAGAACATTCACATCAACATAGAAAGAAAGAAGCCAAATAAAATGCATATGCACTTACCAATACAATTGTAAGCAGAAGACAAGATGTAATAACACCGAAAGATGAAATAAAATATCAGAAAGTAACAAATGGGTATCCATGAAATCAGCTTTAAACCTTTTGGTCATAGCTATATGAGAAGCTACAAATCATCAGATTCAAAAAACTTCTATATTCTCCGATATATATATACATGTGTGTGTGTGTCGCTAAGCCTGAACCCAAGAGATAATTTTTACCTAAATTTTCTAAAAAGTGATATCACCACATTATAAGTTGATGTTACAGCCTCTGATCGCACGCAAAATAAATGTGCTCATTAACCCAAGTCCATTATGAAAATCCATTTGCATGCTTACAGGGAAGCTGTAAAGTTGGTATACGGCTTAAGGTGTGCATTATGAGTGACATAATTAAGATATACTTGCCTTTACAGTTCAAATTACTCAATGTCAGATGTGTCACATATAAACAAATTTACCAAGCCAAATGCAGTACGAAGTCCGATAATTGTTACCATCGTGAAACTGATAGAAATTAAAGCTTCAATCCAGCAAGTGCTTTGAAAAAACTTCAACAAGTCCCAACATATGTTATCCCACCATGAGACCAATAGCTTATTCCCCTTCGTATCAAGCAGGCCTGCCTTTTCACAAATGCGACAACTCCTATGTAGAGATTAGTGGAGTAGGTTTGGTCCGTTTGGATGATGTATGTAGGGTTTCAGAGGATGGGTAAGGTTGGTATCATTGAAATACTTTTCGTTACTCTCAAAACATATGACCACGTCACTCTTTGAACAAGAATGCAAACGATCTATATGAGGCTATCCAAGTGTAAAACTAGAAAGAAGCCCTGAGCTCTATAACTATGGTGCGGTTAAGGCATCCAACACAGAAGGAAAATATCAACACTTAAGCATTCACAATAAGGGCCTATGTTAGTGATGAAGACTTTCCAAGACAAGAAATCCATATATAGTGTGTGAGTACATATATATATATATATATGATATATGATATCGTTGGTGAAGTAGCATAAAAGACAATCTAGGCTATGCTCGTTGATAGCTTGTTGCTATTGGTATTCCTCTAAGAATATGACAATCCAATTACCTAGGTTGTATTATCCCTTCTACCATTTATTATACTCGGACAGAAGAAAGCCATCTTGGGGGCCTATCACCAATAATTTATAAAATAAAATAAAAAATTCCAGAGGTAGCTTTTAAGAACACCTAAAAATGAAATCTTGATGAGAATCTATTTTTAATAAAGCGGTAAAGAATATGTGAAAGAAGATTGGTCAGTGCACATATTCCCTTATCAGGAGAATAGCTGTCTTCAAAATAATTAGAATGATTAGAATATATCTTATTAGAATGAGGATGCATGTGACTATTTTATTTCTTCCTTGGCTATGACCATTTACAAGAATTAAAGCGCTTGCAAAAGTGCCAATCCCTTGCCCAGGGGAATATGAAATCAACCCAAGACTAGCACACACATAATAAGATCACTAGCTACCAAGAGAAAGGGTGATAATACAAATCACTGACTATGAATAGTTTACTTTAGCAACGACGGTGTGATCATTTTAGCTCGCCAGGAAGGTTGACTCATTTTTTGCACTTGTTAGATATATATAAGCAATTGTGGGTGGAAATATTCAGAAGCACCTTACCCTTAGAATGACCATGACTCTTTTTGCCAAAAAATGGTTTAGCTCACATGTCCTACAATCCTCCCATCAGTTGTATTTTTCCCAAAGGGTGTTCACCATGTGGGACCATCAATCCAAAACGTATGCTAATATATTTATAAATTTTGCTCCCTTTAAAGCACCATGCACTATGACTATCATTAATAATAAGGGAACATCACGATTAGAATCCACCTACTTAGTTCTTGCTCCATTATCTATAATATTCAGTAAAATCAATGCTATAGAGAGAAATATTGAAGAAGAAACACTAAAACACTCCAAAGATTACAAATGAGAGAAGGTAAATAAAATTTCTTACACCACAACACGCTTAGAACTCACAACCACCCATGATGCCTCCATCAAGCATGGGCTTAAGTATTCATTGCCAAAGCAAAGAAGGAATAAAATATTCACTCAATTCTTATCTTGATAAAAGGGAATCTCAACAAACCAATTACTTTGGAGAGAAGAATTATCCAAATAAGGAATTAAATGCACCAACCAATCTTTTTAATTCTTTATCTATTTGTCAGAAATGGGTTTTCATCTTAATTCAATTCCCAAATACTTTTGAGAACTACCTTGGGATATTTTCAAGAATTATTGGTAGCACGGTTCCCAAGACAGCATTTTCTAAGTCCTGGTACATTAATGAAAGAAAAGATATTACAATTAAGCCAAATTTGGCATATTCTTCAACGAATCCCATGAGGTGCAACCCACATTATCTTCACTAGAACATATTCTTTGAATATTCACCTTAAATACTTCTACTATCAAGAGATGCCTTTACATGGGCTACTAACTATCATTATTACCCTGCAATTCCCTTCTGATACTGTCGCATTCTTTCACATGGGCTTCCCGTTGATCCTGCCACATGAATGTGATGGATGCTATTGGTCCATACTCCACTGCTTTAAAGCTTCAACATAAAGATTATAAGCCTAAAAGAATATATAGAACAAATATTAACAAGATAATAGCAATATCAGTTAAGTATATCTATTGAATTGTAGCTAACACTAACCAACGTTATGAGGTGGACCAATTATTTTATTCATTGAATAAATAAAGAAAATTTTATTTGCTAAGAGCAGAAGAGGAGTGAGCCCTATGTACATTGTACACAGTTTACACCAGCCTGGGGAAATGAAAACAAAACCATCCTACTGCTATTAATTACAAATATGAACAAGGAACATGGTTTAACACCAGAATAACTGATCCCGACTAAAGAAACAAAGGGTGCTTCTATAGAAGACAGCCACTTCAGATGCTCCATCCCTTCACGGATGGAAGATTTCATTTCTTTCTTAAATACCACAGCCTCTTTTATCAAGAGAAGCCACCCTTTTGCAAATCAACTTGGGTTGTATTTAAACTGCCAGGTGCCTTCCTAGGAAGCTTCCAAACCCTACAACCAAATTTAAGTAGTAGATCCAGATTAAGTACTTCCCTAATTTGAAATAGCTCATTCTTCTTAAAGTTAATCTTTAAGTAAGCAACAACCTCAAAACAACGTAGGGTACACCTAAGCACTCTCAGTAAATATGAAAATCTCCACAAAGTAAAATAATATAAGCATAACCTAAAAAGTTAAGATGGAACTTGGAAGAGGCTCATAGAGAATTTGTCCACAAAACCTTCCATAAGTAAATATATTTAAGTAATTAGGAACAATAATGGACAGGAGAGCAGAAAGATGATAAACATGTATTAATCCCCAAGAAGACTTGAACCCTTATGATACATCAAAATGGAAAGGTAATGGAACAAATTCATGCTTTAATCCACCACTTACTTCTTAACTCCCAAAATTCAATTCCTTGTGCCTCAGGCTCTCAACATATACAATAAGAAAAAAATTCCCCAATTAACAAAGTCATATACTTTCTCCAAATCAAGATTGGAAGATAACCTAGCTCCCTACATTCCTTTTGCAATCAACAGGCATATAAAATTTGCAAACTTGACATCTTAATCTCATGTATACCCCCTTTTCATAGAACTTTCAGATTTCCCATTTAGTTCCCCTCAAGAGGTATGAGCAAACCACCACAACAAACAGCATTCTCACTTTTGAATCCCCCCAGGGTGAAAATCTTTGCTTCATCTGCTTTGCTCTACATTATCAATACATGCAACATGCTCCAAAATAGAAGGCCACTTACTTCCCTAAATCCTCAAGTTTGTGTAATGTGTCTTAAGCAAGGAGAATCGGTGGACCATCTAGTTCAACAATGCGAGTTCACTCATTTCATTTGGTGCAACTTTTTGGGAAAATGGGGTATGTACTGGTGCTTCCCAAGAAAAGTGATACAGTTGATGGACCAGTGGAGAGTCACCTTTCTTGGTGGGAGGGCAAATATCTTGTACAAGATGTTACATTGTGCTATCATTTGGGCTATTTGGAGGGGAAGAAACAGAAGGATTTTTATGGGGATTAATTCAAGTCGGGCAACAGTCAAAGATTCCATCTTGATCGTGTGTGCTTCTTGGGCTCATACACTTCTCAAGCTCCCTGGTACTTCTATTTCAAATATTCTCCAACATTGACCCATATCAGAGCTGTATATAGGAGGGCATGTTATAGGTAAAACATGGAAATCCCATCATAGAAAGAAAAGAGCTATTGGATTTCACTACCAAACCTAATTCAATTCTAATATAGCACATGTCTTGACAGTTGACAATTATTAATTGAATTATCATTAAATAAGGCTGAATATCTTTTACAATCACTTTTTGGTGTCAAATTGAACACAGAAAAACTGATAATGGAATTAATAGAAGCAATTGCAACCATTGAACACCGGCTAGGTTATATAGTAAACCCACTATAAAGACTGGCTGGCTGGGTAAAGGGTTAGCTTGAGGAAACAAATATTGTGCTATGAAGAGAGAGCAAGGAGTAAAAAGAGGCTCATTTTTTCTCTTCCTCGTGGATTGGGGGGGGGGGGGGGGGGGGGGGCGGGCGGGCGGGATTGGATTGGGGATTTCTTCAAAATACCAACAAGATGAACAATTCTTAGTCGAGTTGGACCGACTGCGATAAAAGCCAAGGAGACAATAAAACAACAAAAAATAAATACTTACATGGTCACTTGACACAAATCAATCAAAAAGTTGTAAACCAAGTAATTGTTGTCAGCAATAAATTCAGCTCCCATGGAACAATCAATCACTGCTAGAGTAAATTAAGAGTGGTCTCTCTAAATTACAAGTCAGTTCATCATTTTTATACAATACACGTATACGAGGAGAGGATGAGGTAATGAGAATATGACAACCAAGATTTCAAGGTTTTTATTCAACAAAACTACCAACTAGAAATATTGGCATATCTTCATAGAAAGCCACCCACTTGCAGACAGATTCTGAAAGAACGAAACCAAATTTTGGAAGACGCAAATTTAAATTAGCATTGGAAAACTAATAGTATAAACAATAGCTGACAAGAATGCAACTCAAAACCTAAAACAATATAATAAGCTACTAACTTCATCAAAAGGTACTAAGAAGATTACCTGACCATGCACATCACCGCAAACAGTAAAATGCTTTCCATCAGGAACGGTTATATCAACTAGAGAAGGAAGAGCCCGCAGCATTTCTCTTGTTTGTAATACAATCTGGAATGCATATCTAGACAAATGTGCACCACAGTACAAAATAAATCCAAACAAATATAGTCATTGTAAACAAAATATAATAATTAATATCTATGGCACTGTATCAAAGACATCTTTAAGAACCACTTTTAGCATTGCGACCAGCTCTTGCAGTGAAAAATCACCACAAAGTATTAAAAATATAAGAACAGAAGGCTTTACGTTATCAAATCATGATAATTTGAGTCATGAAAACTTCCAACAGTGCAGCCCTGTTGTGAATCCCAATCCATTAAAAAATGAACCACATAGCAATTCATTAGGATTAAAAACTGTTCAAATGGGTCCATGGGCACAAGAAAATAGACACTCGTTATTACTGACGCACTCATGCACATACCGCTTATGTAGGCACTTTTGGTTCTTGAATTCATCCATCATTTTCTTTACAAAATCCAAAGTTACAACTTCCCCCTCTATCCTTGCACCAGCATATTGTGGCTCAACTTCTGTAGTCAAAAAGAGCAAAAACAACATCAATCAATACAATGTTCAAAATAAATTGCATGCAATCTTCTTTAGTGACAGACAGACTGCAAGCAGGAGTGTCAACATTATTCTGGTAAGCACCACATCATGCAATACAAGGATGAAAATACATGTAAAGGCATTCCGGTCCCCTCAGAATTAAAAAACAATTGGTTCAAACTAGTAATGGCAGCGAGCCAACACGTAATAAAACTCAACAAGAATATTGTTGGAAAAGTAAACAATAAAACCTTGACAATTAACTGAATGCCAAAGCCCAGCACCATTCAAAAAAACTGTGGAAACAAGGAGCACATAACCATGCAATTGCCTATTAATAACACCTGCATATGAACTTTCTTTCAAACTAAGAGCCAGCTAGACACTGATGGGGATAAACAGTTTCCAGTTGCAAATGATACTAAATCACATCATCCCAATGTTTGGCTTCGGTCATTACCAGTAAAACTTTTCGAGTAAACAAAATATCAAAATTATAGTTATATGCAACGTTAGAATCATGGCCAAAGTAACTTAGGTTCCAGTCAATTTTTACTATATTTACTCAAATAGTCAGTACATGCTGCCAATATGTAATTTTACAAATGGAATAAAATCAAAAAGAGAGAAGTTTAACAATTAGAGTGCCCTTTTCAATCTAATTAATCTGTTTTTGCTTCAATCACTTAAGAAATTGAGAAGAACTAGTCATTATGGATTGACTACTCAAATCATACTATAACTTCTCCGAAATTTCGCAAAATTTCAAACAAATTTTCCTTTCGAAAGGGCCCAAAATTTTCCTTAATCGGTATTTTTCTTATCCTTAAATGTTCTCACATGCTTTATGGGCGAGATCAACACACAGCTAAATGTCCTTATTTCAAAGGTGTTAATTTTCCTCTAATCGAAATTATAGAATCATGAGTCAAATAAGAATATCTTTCCCCATCACATGGATATTAGAAAGATTCAAAGCTTGCAGTTTGCATATCTTTACTAGCTTTCAGGAATATTCTTAATTTCTTTTTTTTTTAATTTAGTACGTTTTTTCCTTTTTGGCTCTAGTTTCAAGTATAAAATAATATCATGCATATTTACTTACTATTCCATTTTCGGCATTTTTTTTTTCAGCTTAGGGTGGTCCACAGGTTTAAAAGAAAAGGAATTTGATTTTTTACTTCAACTAGGGTGTTTAAGAGAGTTAGAGGGAGGCATTCGAGGACCACATTTCACCAATTCTACTTAATAATCAGGCATGAAATTCTAGAGCATAGAGTTTTTTCTTCATAAATACCGTTCATGCTTTTAGTGTCGCTGCTCTTAAGAATCTCTTATCACAAGACAGCCACTCCTGATTGTAGCATACAAAATGCCAATGTGGTGCTTTTTTTCTTTTTTCAGAATTTTTTCATGCATTTTGCCATTTTTGGTCATTCATACATTTCTGTTTGTATATTTTATAATTAATTTGCCCCCATGTTAATGTAAAGGCCACATTAATGCCAATACTTTTTCATCACAACCTGGTCTGAAACCGAGACAAAAAACGAACTTGAAACCACGGGAATAGTTCCGGCAACACTAACTCACTAGTTGTATGTGTGTGTTTATGTGTGAATGTATGCAGTAACTTCTTTTTATGATTGGTAATAAGAAGATTATATTAAGTAAAGGCTAAAGCCCAAAAAGAGGTAACAAAACATGTACACAGATGGTGTACAAAATGACAGCATATAGATTGTACTCTCACAGGACATCAAAATAAGTACATGAATGGTGTGCAGTTACTTAGATTTAGCTAACAATCAAGTGTCGAATTCCGTTCTAAAAAAAACAAAATAAAAAAAGGAAGAAAAAGAAGATTGCTAAAAAAAAAAAAGACTAGGATGGCAGAATAAGATTCATGTTGTTGAACATGAATAAGTATTTTGTTGTTGCTGTTATATAAAAAAGTTCTCAATTCTTGGGGAGGAAAGGGAAAGTTCTGAAATGACATCCTCTCTTTCTTGTCTTATAAAACTCTATTACCTATAAGGGAGTGGGAAAAGAATAGAAAAATGTCTCAATTAAAACAAAGGGGGATCAATATGATTAAATATACAACTTAGGCATGCATTTGCTAAAAAATGTGGGATAATCAACATGTCCATGTTACCATCCCCTAACTCAAAGCATTTTGTGTCTCCTTAAAATTTCTTAATTTTAAACCATGAAGAAACTTTAGAAAAATTAATTCATAACCATTACAGTATTTCCTTGTTTTCTGAAAGGGGGTGGCAAGAATTTTATTCATGAGCTTCAAATTCAATTGAAGACAAATATTAACTTCTTCCTTTGACAGCCTAATATGTGGGGAATATAAGCTAGTAAAACAAAAGGAGAGGATACAATAAAAGTACCAAAAGAAGGAAGTGGTAGAAAAAGAGTTGTGGGGTTGGTGTTTTGGTGTGTGTGTGATTTTGGGGGGGTGGGGGTGGTGGTGTTGGTCACACACAATTGGGATTCGGAAACATAAAAAGGGTAAGTATTTTCATTAATCAAAGAAATAAAATAGAAAAGACACCAACATCCAAGTGATAATCAAGGGCTAATACCTATGGATCGAAAATCAATAGAATCTGCTATCGAGCGTCTTTCAGAGTGGTGTACAGCAATTGCTTCCTCAAACTTGAGCTTCATAACAGCCTTCTCACATTCCTTCAACTTCCTACTTGCATCAGGATCATTTGGACAGATTTTCTTGACCTAAGTCACAGTAGATAAAAACACAGTTTTACATAAACAAATCATACTATATAGCTTTTTTGTTGTGAATAGGAAAAAAAGCAGGAAATACACAAGCAGTACACAAGAAAAAATAAAAGATCATTAAACGATGTTTTACTCCCATGGGCACAGAAAATGCAGATATGCAGGATGCATTGACTGCAGAGAAAACATCATCTTCTGTATTATACAATTCAGTAATTATTTAAATTCCAGAAAAGTTAAATACAAGAAGTATTCAAAAAGTTCTTATCTAAACCTATAGGAATGTTCCCTCAATCTTGGCCAGAAATTTTTTTTTTTTTTTTGGCCAGAAATTTTTATCAGCCAAAAAATATCCTTGCAAACTATTCAAAACACATGCATACCCCAATTTTCGATGTGGGTCTACTTTTTTACTACTCCCATTATCTTCTAGATTCCATTTATGTTCACATTGCAGAAGTAACTTTCCAACTCCAAGAAAAATTCTTGACTGAAGTTTTTAATATTGAGCATGACATTCTACGGCAACTTATTATGTACGTGCAGTATGGAGGTGCACCCACTAATATTCAAGAAAGACAACAGGTCCAATCACCCGGGTATGTCACATAGATAGTATACACTCAATCGTATTCAAGGTACTAATAAAAACATAAGGAATATTGAGGATGCAACAAAGAATTATTTTATTTAAACAAAACTATTTCTGCCCTTGTTCTTAAGATGATGAAGACTGTCAATAGCCAAACTACCTGTTGAAAATCTTTAAGTGCTTCCTTAAATTTTCCCATGGCAAGGTATGCTGCACCTCTCCTGTAATATCCCTACAAAACTATTTAATTTCAGAAAATAATACAAATTTAAAATAAAAAAGAAGAAGAAATTTCATAATTAATAGCATACCTTTGAATATTTAGGATCAATGTCAATAGCCTTTGTTGCATCCAGTATAGCACTTCCATATTCCTCCAATTTAGTGTGGGCAAGTGCCCGATTGGCCCAGTATACCGCATTCTGACAATTTAGCTCAATGGCTTGCGTATACAGATCAACAGATTGAGAATATTTGTGAGCTGTAATGCAAATTACTAGAGTTAATGTAACAGAATATATAAAAATACTGAGGAAATTGATCTCTGTTTTGACAATGCTACTGTTAAATTCATTTACTTGAGAATTGAAAAGAGGGTAAAGCAGAACAAAGCAACAGGTCCAAAAACCATACAACTGAAGTAAAGCTGGGTAAATTATGGTTGCGTCAGGTTAACACGCAGAGGACAATGCTACTTATCATAGCTAACGAATAGATTTCACTGTAATATACTGTTTATTTCAGCAAAAATAAAATTTCTGCTCTATACTTCCTATGCCAACAAACAAATAAGATGTAATATAAACCAAAAAAAAAACCTTTTACCTTTAAATGCTTCATTAGCCAGGAGTTTGATTTCTTCTGCTCGTGCAGGATCTGAAATTTCATCATCCATATCCATACTGATAATTTGCATAAACTGTTTCTCTGTGTGAAGTCAAGCTTTTAAGTCGTTTCTCTGTGAAAGCCAAGCTTTTAAGTTACCACTTTAATACTTTATAGATTCTGAGGCAAAACTTTGAATCATGTATGTACAATGTGTTGCCTTCTATGGAACAATGACATATTCTTTAAAAAAAAAATACAAGGCAAAAAAATACAGTCAATCAAAAAATATCCTGCCAAAAGTAGCAAAGAACTCCATCATAATGCCAAGACGAAACCCCAGCTGTAATCCAAATCTATCAATCAATTTATCCATATCATGTTATAGCTCTCCTCTGCCTAAATGTTCCATCCCTGGAATTGATTTAAATAAACAAATACTTAGCCATTACATATCACTGGACAGTCTCTCCAAAAGATTTGCACTTTTTTATATGTAACCATCTTGTCTATTGTATTGGTGGCATCATGCTATATTAACTTAGGTTTTAAGGCACAAATATGTTGTCATAGTCCAATAAATGTCAAAAGGAACACCAATATCATTAAATCTTCTTTTGGAGGTTGGTTTCCTTGTCCTTCTAACTACTCTTTCCGGGTAAGTTTGCAAAACTGTTGGGTTCAGTTGAGAAAGAATGCAGATTTGTAGTTGGTAATGGAGCCAAAATTCACTTTTGGGACAATCTTTGGTCTGGAAACTTATGGCTAAAAGATAGATACACTACTATCTACAACATCTGTAGAAATCAACAAGCATCTGTTAGTGAATTTGTTTCTCGTACCATGGCTGAAAATGGGTAGAATATTGAGCTTATGAGAAATCTCTTCGATTGGGAAGTCAGTAAGTATGAAGAGATAATGTAAGAGCTTTATAGTACCAAGGTGGGATAAGAGGAAGATAACAGATTATGGACTGAGGAGGAATCCGGAGTATTTTCGGTGAAATCAGCATTCTAATCCTTGATTTCTACAAGAATGTTGTTCCCGGCAACTAAAGTGATTTGGGCAAACCTTGTTCCAGATAAGGTGGCTTTCTTTGTTTGAATAGTAGCATTTGATAAATTCCTAACGATGAATCACTTGCAAGGGAGAGGGTGGCAAATACCAAATAGATGCATCATATGTAAAGAGGAAGAAGAATCCATAGCTCATTTACTCGTACATTGGAAAGGTGCCAGCCTGTTATGGAACTTGATCCATAAAAGGTTGGAAATACCCTGGGTGCAGTCAGAAAATTTTAGAATGGCACTGGAATCGTGGGGGTGGATCAATGGTAAGTCTTGTAGGGATCTGATATGGAACATAGCTCCTGCAGCCATTTCTTGGGTGGTGTGGGGAGAGAAGAATTGCAGAATTTTCAAAAACATAGAGAGGAATTGGACATGTTTGGAACATGCCGTAATGAGGTTAATGCATAGTTGGTTGTCAGTACAACCTATGATGGCTAATATCCTTCTAGAAGAATTTTAGATTTAGGAGGGGATTAGGAGGTGGCTTTTACCCTCTCCTACTTGGGCCTGTGTGTTGTTTTCGGGTTTATTTCCTTTTGGTACACAGTTTGTGTACTTATGTAGTTTATGTTTTGTTCTTTTATTAATGACATTTGATTACCGATGAAACGTAATTAGTCAAAGAAACCTGTTTAGTAGGAATTCCTTTCCAATAAAAAAAATTTTTTTCAAGCCAAAACAATGGAGTTGATGGCTTCCAAATGAACCAAGATAAAAAAAATTCCTACTACTAATCAAACCAGCCAAACTATTTGTTAGAAGCCTTCAAGATTTCACAAGGCTTTACATAATTCAGGTGATTAACTACAGGGATTGAAAAACACTAACCCTGTTCAAAGCACTCAAATCGATTGTGAAGACTAAAAAAAAAACCTATTCAGCTGCTTTGCAAGTCGGTAGGAGCTCTCGGTATCAAAGAAAAAATGGACGAAAGTGGCTGAAAACATCTTAAGTTATCCACGGTGTTGTATAAGAATCAAATAGCAATTCAAGTAGGTGTTAAAGTATGAGAAGTGTTCAGAAGGTCCTGAACTTGATGATAGGCGTGTCACCAAAGTATCTGTAAACAATCTCATGCGTGTCGGTTACTGTTTGAAGATGAGTTATAGCTCATCGAACAATGAAAGCATTTTCAAAACAGGAACGAAAGTAAAGATTTTTTGAAACTTTTGGAAGTGAGTATACTATAAAACATGAATTTCTAGAAAGTGTTCTCGAAAATAATTATTGAAATTTAAAATTGTGGAAAATCACAGAAAAAAAAATAACAGAAACTTCAACAAAATATGCCCGGGCATTCTATTCAGAAAGTGTAAAAGACACGGAACTACAATCTCTTGAGCTACACTAAAACTTTCCCCTTTAGTTTTTGGCATCAAATTAAAGCATTAAAGTGAGCATAGAAGCATTCAAATCTTCAAGTCAGTCCAGGACTCAAAACGATTATTAATTTTTTTTTCTTTTTTTAATATCCCTTTTAGGGGTCCTGGATTGCACTAGCGACTCAAAAATTTTCAGATCACAAGGATACACTTCTTTGCAGAAACTCGAATGACGCAGATGAAACCCTAAGTCTAGAAATCTCAAGCAACGGCCAAAGGCAAAAAGGGTGAGATGGAAGCCTGGGTTGCAACGGTTGTGAACGACTAAACGCCATGCAAATGATTAAGACAAAAGTACCTGTACAAATGTCTTCTTCATGGCACTAGATAGAGAGAGCGAGTGACAGACGGACTCTCCAGAACCGTTGAGCGGTAAAAGAAAAAGGAAAGAACCCTAAAATTAGGGTTTGGAGGGGATTGATTTTGATGTCTGCGGGAAGAAAACAAACCCTGCTTCTCTCTTCTTCTTCTCGGAAGACCGATTGAGAGAGAACGCCTCGTGATGACTTACTAGATGAGGCAATGCGGTGGGACCAACCAGCGACTAATCAGCTGAAGCCACGACATTGCAAGAATGGAACAGGTGCGATTAGTGTTACATTCTCCGTTATACGGGTCGGGCCAAGTATGACGGGAAAAAGGGGATTCTAGAATATTGTGTTAAAAAAGCTTCTAAGCATCACACGTATCCATGTCTCATAATGTTCCAACAGAAAAGAGCCAGATATCTCCTTTCTTTTTCTCTTTTCAGAAACGGCCTTCGGTGGGTCACATGACGTGTATGACGAATTCATTTATACAATAATCGACCCGATCCAACATGAGTACCACGCTAGTCTAGAGATGCAAGTAAGCGGGTTGGATCGGTTTATATAAAGTTCGGATTCAATATAGTCAAAGATTAACTAGCCCAAATTCGTCGTTGGCCTCGTCCTAATCCAAACTCATTAAACCTAAATATTCTTATTTGAGTTTGGGCTGTGTTCGGATTGGCCCAAAAAAAAATGTAAATTTTCTTTTTTTTTTTTGTTTTTTTATATGAATGCAAGTGTTAGAATATCATTAATTGAAATCATCTATTAATGTACAACAGCTCTTAATTGTCTCTTGAATTTTGGAAAAAAATTATTTAATTTATTTCTTATAAATTATTTTTAATATAATGAGCCAATCATATGCTCGTTGTATTTGTAGTTGCACAATCTTTTTTGTCGAGGATGTGCACCCAATATTATATTCATTGTAGCACATATATGTTTGCAAGTATAAAATTATTTATTTGAGATAAATTCATAAATCTGTTATCACATGTTATTAATTGTATGTTTTATAATTGATTACATAACTACAAAGACAATGTAAAAGAAAAGAAAATAATAGTATATATACATGATAAATACTCACTTAAATGTATGCATGAAAATGTGTACATCTCAACTTTAGGCATTTACCAAAAAAAAACTTCAAGCTTTTTGGGTTTGTGCTGCATGAACCCTAACCCAACCTACTTTGGGCTAGAAATGAAGCTTAGCCAAAACCCAAATTAGATGCTTATTTCGAGCTCTTATTCGGATTGAGTTAGGCAAGCTTAAAGCAATCTAAGTCTAAGTTAGATTTACAGGTCTTTTTTTTTTTTTGATAAGAAGCCATACTATGTATATTCATTAATCAAAATGAAGATTACATCAACAGATAAACTTCCATGGACACCATCAACAAAGGGGCACAAGATATCATTCTTCTCAACAGAGCATTTTTCAGGGATGCATAGAGGCAACAGACTGGTAGTTAAAACCACCAATACCAATAGCAAGCTGTTAGTGGTGTCTACAAAAGGGTCCGCACAATGGCGGATTGAAATACCTAGCGAAGGAGAGAGTTCTATCATCGTTGGACACGAGATAGGAAGTTGGTAAGTAAAGGAAAATCCAATACTTACCCAAACACAAACCTGAAATATGCAGGGTATAGAGAAGGCATCGTGAACCCAGACTTTACACACTACCACAAAAGTTACATAGCACCGCCTAGACACCACGCAAACAACAAAATATCTAAACAAAACCCTATCAAGTGGAAAGACCAGATCAACCCTAATATCAAATCGAGAACAACGATTTCCTTAGATTGACAACAAAAGAGGGGTTGATCGACAAAACCTAACTTACGAAGAGAACTTTTGTGTGGCTTGCAGTACCTACCGGTCCCCACCGGAACTAGTCGGCCGCAAGCCACCTCCATCATCTTCGTCCGTTGATTCCTCAGATTCCGCCATCTCGAAAGCCATCTGATTCCACAAAAGAGCTCAAACCTGAAAATCGAAGCCTTTATCCCACACTACCTAGAAGAAATGTAAGATCCCCACTCACTGCGTTAGTTCTCACAAGAGGAGAACCCAGCCATGGAACAGAAAACCCTAGCCACACAAATGCCTAATCACTACATTTTATGCGGTTAAGAGTTTAATTGTTGCTGATGGGCCATTTTCGGCCCGGAATTACGGGCTTTCTAAATAACTTTATTCGGTTAACTTTGGAAGTTATGCGATGGTACAAAGGATACTTTCTTTGGTACTTACTTAAACAAATTCGATGCACGGATTTATATGTTGATACGTTTATTTGTGTTGTATTTACAAATAAATTGGTCAGTTATAGGCGTTTCTGGGATGTACAAATTTACATGCTTGGATACAATTCTTTACGTATAGAAAGTGGATTAATTTTCCCTCAAATAGGGTATTATAAATCGTCCAAACGAAGATTATTTTGGGTTCACTTATTTGTACCTAGGACATACTATTATTTAACTGAATTGTGAAGACCTAAGTGATTTAGGTAAAAACCTGAATACCAAAAAAAAAAAATTTAGGTAAAAACTTGATAAAATAAAGGATTGGTGGTGATGATGGTAATAGTAGTAATTCGGACAGTACCTAGCCAAATAGCTCGGTGACTCGGACCCAATGTTTTCCTCGTTGATCTCCATGTTATGTACAAAACCAAGACAACGGGTTTTTTTAATTTTCCTCTACACAAAGACGGTCTTCTTCCTCCTAAACTGCAACCGACCTTTGATACTTGGGTACAGCAACATTTTGAAGAAAATTATTGCCAAAATCAAGAAAACAAGAAGAAAAGGCATGTCAAGTTCAATAGGTTCACAGAATCATCTTTGCTTCTAGTTAAAGGCCAAGGGATTGTTAAGTCAGGTCTCGGTTGGCGTCTGCTTATACATGGTAAGTCCGCACATTAAATTTTTTCCAACAAGTTAAGGCCAAATGTAATAGAAGAATTGAGAATTACTAACCAAACAGTTGAAGAGAGAAAGAACCTCTTTTAGCTGTACAAACAAGTATCAAAGTGCTTGAACAGTAATAACCAGCGTACATGATCAAGCTAGGACACCCCCAGAAGATACTGATTCTTCAGAACACTGAAAAATCATTGAACCATAAGACTAATACTTACAGATAGTAAAGACTAAAGAGTGATCTGGGAACAAAATGACGAGGAAGAGAAGAGAGAAAGAAGGGGGAAAAAAAACAAACATGAAAGAAAGAAATCACACAACATACAAGAAGATTGTTAACCAAACAAACAAGTTACAGAACTTGTATAATAACAGTTGGTCTTAATTTATCTCCATGGATTTCCAAGGTCAATAAAGCCTCCGACGTTTTAAGATGGTGGCACTTGATTGATTACGATGGAGATCTTGCATGGGAGAGTAGCAGATATCTGGAACAAAATCTATATCGCCGGATGGTGCACTTCGCAAGCTTTTTGGCCAGTACAGTCCTGATGCTGTAGGTGGGGATGGGATCTGCGGCACCGTCCAAGAGACTTCTGGTACTTGACCCAAGCACTCATCAACGTCCAGATCAGCTTGTAAAATCGGAGAGAAATCAGAATCCCCAGACTTTCCACAATCAGCCTGGCAGAATTTATCATAGATGAGACATATAATTATCGTCAATATCTGCAATAAACCTCAAAGAAGCTTATAATGAATTAGATTTATGGATTATGTAGCAAATTCAAAGTGCAAGGTACAAGGTTTACAGGCAGAGCCATAGGGCAGTAGACAGAGGATGTCTAGCTAGGGTCCTAAATTACCACCAAAAGAAAAAAGGGAAAAAGCTAGGGTTCACAAAATTAGCAGTATGAGAAATTCCTAATATAAGGAAATTTAGATAAACCCGTCAGAAATAAAATATGTTTGCCAGTTCTTGTTATGCTCAGAGGTATCTATAGGATTACATTCCATCAAATAAGCATATATGAGACTCAATGAGTTGAATAGCAACATGAATCCTGTTCCTCAGTCCTAATTTATCAATACTTCCATGCATACACAAAACTTACTTGGAACAAGTTTGTAGCAACAATAATACTTATGGATAAGTCAATGGTTTGCTCCAGGCCACCAATTGATATAACCAATAACTATTGCTAATCCATAAACTATATATGACTAGAGATAGGAAACACGCCTACATGTTATGTAACTGTGGTCAATCAAGTTCAATCACCTCCCAATTGACATAATGGCCTCGTAGGGACCCTTAATCAACACCTACAAGACACAAACTGATCTATTTTGTTCAGAAAATGAATCAAACAATCTTTTAGAATTCTACCATGCCTGATGCTCCTTTTGAGTTGTGAACAGAGTCAGCACTTTAATCAGATAAGGTGAAAACAGGTTTAAACCATTTTTTTCCCATTTCCTCTTCTGTTTTCTATTTTTTTTGGGGTGGGTTGGGAAAACAAACATTCTTATACAAGGAAAAGCTCCTCGTTTGATGAATCCTACAAATGAACCGTAACATGTATTACAAGGATTGCCTTTTCGGTACCGCCTGACGGCACGCCAGGGGCACGAAACGAAAAAAATGCGACACCCCAATGAAATATCAATGAAATGGGGGAAAAAAACAATTTTGGTGAAATTAGCGGCACGCCGGCGGCACACCAGCGAAAACCTGCGAAATGTACAAAAACAGCCTAAAATAGGAAAAAAAAACATATTACACATGATTTTATACAATTTATATGTAAGCATAGGTCTCTAATTTATGAATAAAAACAAGCTCAACTATTAAATATTAACTATTAGACCACACTACAAAGTGTAGACAAAGTCATAGACTCATAATCATACATACAAAATGCAAAATACAAGAGATAAGAATATAACTACGAAGTTATAAACTACATACTACAAAATAAGAAGTCATACAAATTGCAAAGTAAAAACAAAGTACAAACTACAAAGATCAATAAGAAGTGGAGTGTCTAGGAGGCTGGAAATGCTGCTGCTGTTGTTGTGTCGTCTCTCAAGCATATGGGCATATCGCCTCCACGACATGCACCCTGTGTACTGACTTCTGTAACTGATTTTTTAAATACCCAAATTTAATTTAAGTCCTAAGATATTTTAATTAGATTGGTATTCTAGTATTATAGTAATTATTACATATTTTTGAGCATATAATATGAATTTTAATTATTTTTTTCTAATTTTAAATGAATTTTCGGGCAAAATAATTTTAAAAATTATAATTTTCGAAAAAAAGAAAAAGAAACAACACACATCAATAGATTAGGTGTTATTACAGATCACATAGGGGAAAAATGTCATTTACCTTTGTTTCAAAACCTTCAAAGCTCCAAAGCACTCAAATGTTGGTGGAGATCCGTGTTTTCAGCTTCAATCCATGTTAGAACTTGATTTGGAGTAAGAAAAGGGGAAGAAATTTGAGAAAAATTTAAAAAAATTTGAGGTTTGGGGAAGATTTTCCCCAAAGTTAGCTTCTGCACGAGATTTCGCCAGTACCCCAACGAAATTTCGCTGCGTTTCGCCGACACCCTAGTGAAATCCGAGGAAGCTTGTTTCGTGCCAGAAGGGGGGCGAAACACGAAATTTCGGCGAAACGTCAAACACTAATTACAATGACAACGTTATGGATGAATAGTATATTACTAGTTGAAAGCTCAATGAGAAAACACTCTTTATCTGAGCCAAGAACCTGCGCTCTTACCAGGCTCCATATCTGAAAATCCATTGCTAAAGCTGCTTGCTCCTTTGAGAAGGTTAGACACTAGGCACGAAAGACTGCAAGACATGCTAATCCATTTTATACGATTACTCCACAAATTGTCCAACATTCTTACATAGACTCACCCAGCAGATGAGCCCACATAAACCATAAGCTAAATAAACACAGATTAGCATGAATTCTTAGCCGGTACAGGATGTGAAGGTATTTTTATCATTTTAAAAGCAAGCTTCTTTTGCTTTACAGTTTTCTGCAGGATGAATGTACAGGTATGAGGTATCTAATGAGAATGTTGTCTAACTGTAACATGAAGTATTCTTTGCTTCTCAAGGAAAAAAAAATCAATAATTATGAAAATAATAGCATCTGAACCTGCCATGCATATGTTACGTATTAAAAAATGTTATTGACAACATGAATCTTACCTTGGATGACCCATGTTCCATATATCCGTAACCTTGATTGAAATCTGTTAAACCAAGGAATTCATCTAAAGGCCATTCTGGAATACTTCCATTAGTAGTGCCCCCAGTATATGATACCTTAGATGCTGCCATACCGCCAGTTCCACTACCTTGACCTGATAGCACTTCATTACTTTGACCAGTATATGACCCAGAGGTACTCTTCCTAGAAACTGATTGAGATGCTGTTTCTGCACTTCTTGCAACAGGAATTGCCTTCCCCTGACCAGAAGAACCGCCTGGTTCAAGAGATTCAAGCCCCACTTTCACTCCTGTAAGAAGAAATCTTTGGTGATTCGACACATAGGAGTTTGCTGTATGTATGGCGACATCACATTTCCTACATAGTAGAGCTCGATCCTCTAGACAGAAGAAATAGCCAACAGCTTCCTGAAAATATAAGAAACACTTTTTTTTAACTAGTTGCTAATCCAAAAATAAAGGGAAACTGTAGTAAAATCTCAAAAAGGTTCATGATTGACTATATAAAGCACATGAACGGAGGCTACTGGGTTAGCAAGGTGCCCAGGCCACGTCACAAGCCCATGACATCCTGAACCAAGAGCAGGAGACACAAGAGAACAAGGAACTTAACTCATGATTCTTTTGAGGGTCATCTCTTAGAACTCTTCCAAGAAAGCCTTTTCATTTAAAAATATAGTCTTGTTCCCCAGATCTGACAAGAATATTGAGATGGCAAGCTAAGAAATTTTCAGACCCACCATAAATTGATTCATGGAAAAGTAGCTGCAGTTGGAAAGTTCATTCAAGAGAAAGTAAAAAATTATCAACTGATAGCACATTGACCACAAAAAAGCCCAGTCATTCAAGAGGAACTGATTGTAAATGAAAAGCTTGTTCTAAAAACTAAACTTCAAAAAGGAATGGGCTTCGAACTAGAGCTAAGATTAAAGTTACATAGAAAGTCTCTGTTGTGGTGAGTTTTTTCCATATCTGTTTCTAAGACTTTGTTTATTCCCCGGTTGCACAAGCTTGCATAATTTATGAAATTAATGTTAGAATTTAGATTTTGCATTGCCATAGTCATCTATTTCTGATGCTTACATATAATATGGAGAGTACTCAATACTCATCAGCCTTCCATGCTTCCCCTAATTATTTGAGTACAAAAATTTTCCTCTACAAATAGGTTTCCCTATTTATGCAGTCTATTAGCTTGCCTCAGAAATTTATCCTCATCAAAATCCTATGAGCCATTTGCAGGTTAGAAAGTCTCCTGCAAGTCTGCAACAATGTTTCCATGAAGACGTCAAAATAAATGAAGTTGAGCAAAGTTAATCCACTATAGAAACTCAATAGAGAACTCTTATTAGAAATTTTGATCCAGAAAAAGAAAAAGGAATGGTACATGAACAAAGAGACTTTCTAGGTCATGTTTGACAAAATCAGGCTCTTCAATATATAATTTAAACTCATAAAACTCCAGTTAAAGAACCCAATACCGCAAAGTAGAAGAAATCCAACCCACAAGCACAACCAACAAATAATGGCCAGGCCATGTTATCATTACATCTAAAAAATCAAATATTGCTAAACAATACATTTCTCAGATTAGTAAGTTTTATGGGAGATATAACAATCAATAATTTAAAAAACAAAATATTTCCTTAGTTTATTCAATAATAATGAATAAAATTGAATATGCTGTCTATTTGAGTGGTTAAAGCCTTGGGATGTCACTCTCTAGACCTGGGTTCAAGCCCTCCTTAACCCCATGCTAGACAAGCCTAAGGTAGGGTGTCTCCCTTAACCACCAAAAAAGGGGGGAAAAAAAGAAGAAGCTTACGATGCTCATCATATTAAGGCAATGATATATAAATCTGAATGACATTTACCAGTTATAATCAATTGATATCACCAGTAGAATCAACAAGTGCTCCAAATTGTACTTGAGAATTATTTCAACCTTGACTTGGACTTTCTTACTGAAAAACCTTCAGTAGATAAAGTAATTACCCTGGTCATTCTTAAACAATTCCTTTGTCCATGTGTCCAAAGGCTCTATTCCAGCAAGACACTCTAATGACCAGGGAAAACTTAGCAACCACCACAAGACTAACAATGATACTGATAACAAATGATGACTATCATTGAAGATGTCACCAAACTACAAACACAAATATAGTCCATCCCTATGTAATGACCTAGTACTCTAAAATCATAGAACACTATTCTCAAGTCTCAACTGATACAAACTATACAATAAATTAGAACTATTGCTATCATGCGGATATTAAGAGAAATATGACAGAGTCGGGTGAGCAAAGATAGTAATGGCAATAATTATTCAGACTGTAATAGGGCCGGTACGGCCCAGCACGCCAACGGGCCATCCTAAATGGGCACGTGGCCCGCTCGACACGCAGGTGGCATGGGCCCGCTTCGATGCGTGCCAGCCCAACGTCAGGCACGCGTGCCTGCCGTTGGGCAAGACGGACCGGCCCGCCGGGCTTGCCGTTGGCTAGCCCTCTTTCCCCTCAAAAAAGTGGTTTAAACCATTTTTTTGACACTTTTACCCCCCAACAGCTATATAATAGTTAGGGCTGCAACTCGGTCTGGGTACACCCGAAACCAACCCGAATCAAACCGACTTCGGTTTGGGTTTTTAAAACTTCAGTTCGATTTTGGTCCAAAAAAACCTAACCCGAATTAAATCGGTTCGGTTTTGGGTTAGGTGTTCGGTTAAACCGAAACCGAACCGAACCGAACCGAATTATTATATATAATATTACAGTTTATAAGTTTACCTTTCAAATTTAATAAAGTTACAAAACACCCCTCCCTTAAGTCGATCTCATTCACAAATTCCCATCCATTCGTTCAATCTTCAAAACCCTAGAGCAGAAGAGCCCCTCTCGCGAAGGCCGTCCAAACAAGTTCTATGGCTCACAAGAGCACCGCTCAGCCATGTACGCGCATTGTCGTCTTCATGAGGAGAGAGCAAACGTCTAAGCCTGTACTCGCTCTCATCGTAAAGCTTCACACAATCATTCCAATCAGAATCATCACGACCCACTTCCCCATCCGTTCTCCAATCAGAATCATCACGACCCACTTCCCCATCCGTTGCCTCTGGTCTCAAGAACGCCTGAGCCCATTTCATTGCAAGCAAGATCCCACCACGAGCCATGCGGACTGCCTCATGCCATGCTCCAGCTTGGCTTGATCGCCAAGAGTCACTACTGAAGTTGCCTGATGACCGGTCCCACTTCCTCATATGTTCTTCTTCTCCGCCATTGCATGATAAAACAGTAGCCATGGCTACAAGAAGAAACAGGGAAACCCCAACAGACATTTTCTGTGGCTTTACCATTTTTTTCCTTTTCTCACTTTCTTTTGAAATTATATGTTGGTTTAACTTGATCCGAACCGAACCGAACTAATCTCATGTAATTCGGTTCGGTTCAGTTTGGGTTTCGGTTATTTTATTTAACCTTGGTTCGGTTTTCGGTTTACAATTCGGTTCGGTTCGGTTTTGGGTTGAATACATATAATTTCGGTTTGGTCTTAGGTTGACATCAACCCGGACCGAACCGAACCGAACCGAGTTGCACCCCTAATAACAACTATATTGGGGGGGGGGTATGGTTGTAATTAACTGCAAATGATTTTTTCTACCCTTCCAATTGCCAAATAACAGTCATATTGGAGGGTAGAGGTGGTAAAAAGCCACTTTTGGTTTTCTATAAATAGGGCTAACCCTTCCCACTCCAAATCACACTTCTTCTCTTCTCCTCTTCCTTTGTTAGAGTCTTGTTTAGACTTTTGGCTAATGGCCGGCAGAGTGCTCACATGGGAGCGTCTCTAGGCCGACCATTAGCAAATCTCTAAACAGGATTCTAAGAAAATTATGAAAAACACTTTTGCATTTCCTCATCTCAGCACGGTTCAAGAGGTAAGTAACTTCTATTTGTAATTTATTTATATTTTTTGAGCAAAGTCAATCTCAATATGTGTAAGACAATTTTGTGAATAATAAACATATTTTTCAGAATTTTTTTTTGTGATTTTTTACTATTTTTTTCGAATTTTCCTTGATTTAAAAAAAACATTTTTTAATACCCAGGCCCGCCGGCAGTCCGCCGTCCCGTGCCTGGGTTTTGGGCAAATGGGCTGGGCGTGCCGTGGACCGCGCTAAACAGGCCTAGGCTGTGCTGGGCCGGCCCGTTTAGCAACCCTAGTACTAGCGACATGTGTTGTACTATTCATTGTGTGCCAGATTGGTCAGCTATGGAGAGAGTCACAAGTTACTGGCTCCAAGTGACACTAGCACACTGTTAGATATGTTAGTTCAACTATCTAAAATCCATTTAGCAATACACTTGTCCAAATTTTTGGACTGAGTAAATTTCAGCTCGGCCCAGCCCAGTCCCAAACCTTTTTCTTTCCTTGGTGTTCTGCTCAGCCTCCCACGCCCTTTTGCTCTTCCATTTATCATAACTGTCTGCCCTTCGCAAAAATGCCAAATGAATAGTTGGCAGAAGATTAGTTCATCTATCAGGATTAACAGAAAAAAAAAAACGGTGACATAATGACAACAAGCACAGGTTTCTCGCCAACTTATTTGAACCAATCCACACCTTAATAGGTGTCTGATAGTATTAAAATCATCAAAAACAAATAGTCAACCATCACATGAACAAATGAATGACTGTCTTAACAAGCCTCACTGCCTCCAAAGGTTAAATAAACCAACAGGTCGACTGAAAAAAGGCATCTGAGCAGAAACTTGTTCTCTTGTGTCCTTGCTTACCGGTTTTGGGAAAAAGGAAAAAAATCCCATATCAGCAATAAGTCTTTTTCCTTCACTTTTTAATTAGCTAATTATAAAAGAAAAAAGATGAAGACAAAAAACTTGAAAATAATCTATTTTCCTAATCCATCATAAAAAAATAAATAATAAAAACCCTACAAGATGATTCTGCAATGGATATTCAAGAAAGAATTTCTCAAATCAATCCACCCAATCAACTAACGAAACCAAATTAAATCAAGAGAATAGCGTCGTTTCCGTGCTATCAATTGAAACAACGTTTCCCCTTTCATAGAGAAACAAACATGATTTTACCCCTTTTTTCTTATGATAACTTTTTAAGCGACGAACGATGAAGAAATCCAGTTAATCAATTAAAAAATCCCATAAAATCCAGCTCATCAATCAACAAAATGATCACAATTCCAGACGAATACCTGACAGATATCACATTTCGGCGTCGGCGACGAAGAACTCGACAGCGGAACCCTCTGATGCTTGCTAGCGAGCTTGTTCGCGGCATGAACGGTCTCATCACAAGCCCAACACAAAGCCGCCTCATCCGCGCAGCAAAGAACGTTCGCCTCTGCTACTTCACACACATTGCACTGAATCTTCATACCCTCACTTCCTCCCTCAACAAAACAAATCAATCCGAGTCGAAGACCAAAACGATTTCTATCTAAACCAGATCCCGACAAGCCTTTTTTTTTTATAGGAAATCCCTAAACCCCAATTCTCAGATCTCTGGATGTTTCTACGGTGAATCTCTAGGTTTTATTGGTAAACAGCAAGGACGAGATTTCTGGTGGCAGGGTTCTAGCAGTGAGCCCGACATCTATTGACGTTATGGCTTGCTTTTACTCAACAGGACAACTAGTTCGTTGGACACGTTGCCTTGTCGTTGTTCTTTGCTTCCGCACTCGTGCGTCAGTGTACGTGGCGAAATTTTTTTGGATAGATACGTAGATATTTCATTCAGACTCGCTGCAATTTCTCGTTTGTAAGGATATGATATTTACGGATGAGCCGTCAAGGTCACTCGGTTGAGCGTGAGCGGATCCAGAAACCCCAGATTCAAAAAAAAAAAAAAAAGGAAAAAAAATCTAATATTTACGGATGCGTTAGTTACCATACGAAACATAATTGGTAGATCCGCATGTAAGATTTGTTTATGCTTATCAAACAACCGTATAAATAAGATGTTGTCATATGAAGCATCTCATTAATGAGCCTTTTTTAATATATATATATATATTATACATTTCCAAAACAGAAATTTTATCAGTGTTGGATGATTCATGTGAATCAACACTAACAACTGCAATTAAGGGATAAACAATTTCAAACAGTTCAACAATAACAAGTTGGGATGAAATCTGCTGTAATTTTAGATCGGATGGGATCATTTGTAATTTTGGACTGCATTGGTTCCATTGAACTGATGATGCTTTCACGTGAAGCATTCCAATTTAGTGTTTTTTACTTTTTTTTATAAAATGTTTTTTCTTTAAGTTTTTATTTTGTAAAAATTTTATGTAAGGCTTACTTAGAAAAATATTAATAACAGAATGCTTTACTCCAACGATAAGAATAAACACACATTTAAGTTATCATACAATTTTGAGTTAGTTTCCTCTGGAGCGCTACAATCGATGATGCCGTACTACCACCGACCGGAATGGGTTAGTGGGTGTTGTCGCCTATTTAACATAGGAATCAATCCGTCCGTTTAACTCTGGCATCGTGGAGTGGCATACAAGGAAACGGTCTCGACAATTTCATCCAAGAACACGAGATCTGCATGGCAGAATCCCACTCGACAACAAAAACCGATGTAGCTTAAAAATGCAGCAGATGTCATCCAGCCGACGGATAAGCACCGAAGAAAAAGGGCTTAAAAAAAAGTAGAGAAGAATAATGTCTACTGTTGCGAGAAATTCCCACAAAGAGAACGCAAGAGAAATATCGCGATAAAATTTGTCAAATAAATTCTAATTATTTATTTATGAGGCTGGTGAGAGGCTGCCACTAGGATTTTGATTTTTGAGGACACTATAAAGGTGTCTTACACTGAGCCACACGTTTTTCAGGCATTAGATATTTGAAGTTTCACTTCCGACTGGCCCACGAAAGCGAAGGAATCTTTCTAAGAACATTGAATCCGTTGCGATGGTGATGGAATTTGGGACGGGCCTCTTGCCTCTGCGACGAGAATAATGTTTCTAACTTGGAAACTCGAAAGCAGTCCCACGTATCGTCAATTCGAACGTCTGGATGTGCTTCTACAAATGGCATCGCCAACCAAACAACGTATCAGATTAATGAGGTCCAAGAACGTCACCGCTTGCGTTAAAGAACCCAGTCGGCCACTCGCGTTTAGGTTTAGGTTGGACCCCTTAATGCTTTTATTGCTAATTTGCTATAGCCTATCCTGTTAAACAGCCAACACACCTTTCTTTTTTATGCGAAAACAACCAACACACCTAAAATCTTAGGTCAAGGGCGCAACTACATTAATCAATGATCTAAACAGAATATTACTAATTGTTTTACCCTGTGCTAAGCACAGGGACCTTTTTTAAATAAAATAAAATAAATTTTTTTTAACTAATTTGTAATGGCTTTTACTACTAAATGGTTTTATTGTTATTTCTATAAGCCTTAATTATTCTAAACTTATTCCTATATCTTCATTTGTTAAAAGGATATTTTCTTTATTTTTCCGCATCTCTTTTTCCTACGTTTCCTATCTTCAGTAACATATTTTTTAACATGGATATTAACATATATTTCGTATGTTTATTAATATATGTTTCCTATGTCTTATAATATATGTTTAAATCTGTTTAAACATATGTTATGAGGTGTTTATTATATTTTAAACACATATACTTTAATAAACGTATTTTAATAAACACATATAATATAGGTGTTTAAACACATAAATTTTAATAAAAATATTTTTTATTAATAATCTATAATAAAAAGGAATTAATATATGATTAATCCTTATCTTTTCAGAGTCCTTAAACACCATATTCTTTCTCCTTCACATGGACATTCCCTCTTTTCTCTAATGGCCTTTTTGGGTCCCACATTAAAACAAATTTTTTTTATAATCAATAAAATAGATTATATTTGATTTTTTTCATTAATAATCTTCACATTATCTTTTGGGTCACACTTCTATAATAGATGAATTTAGATAATTATTATTGACAAAAATGAGAACCTTTTTTTAAAATAGCTATTAAAATAACAATTATTAGATAAAATAATTTTTTCTTATTTTATTTAAAAATTGTTATTATTAAAATAATTTTTTGTCACGAAAAATAATTATTCAAATAATTGATATTAGTTTGATTACGATAATCTTATTTTGAATTTAATTATTGCTAAAAATAATTGATTTCAAATAAGAGAAATTTATAAATTGAAAAATCAATTTCTTTTAGAACATTATATTTTTAAAAAAAACATATTTTTAAATAATTTAAAATAACTACTACATTGTATAATAGTAGGATGTTTTGTTAACATCTATAAGCATATTTCCTTTTCTATGTTTCCTATATTTTTCTTTCCTATGTTTTTTTTTCTTATTCAATATATATTGTTATTGTTCCTGTATATTTATCTTTATCATGTTGTTTTTGCTTATTTCTAGGGTTTCTTTCCTATTTTCTTAAAAAGATAAATTTTTGTAAATAACGTCTATCTTATTTTTGTTTCATCTTTTAACGTTTTTACCTACAAAAATTTTTTATACTAAGATATATTTTTAGGTAAAGTTTATCTTGTTTTTGTTTTATTGCAATTTTATTTTTGGTGTAGTTTTAGTTATGGATAATCTAAATAAAAGATAAAAGCAAAAGATATTAAATATAAAAATATGGTGGGAAGTCTCAAAGATCTTTTCAATAGATAATTATGGGTTTCTAGGACATTGAAAAGATAAGGATTAATCTTATAATTTTAATTTATTTAAATATAATATTGGAGATAATTTTAATTTAGTTAAAGATAATATTGGAAAAAGGGCCATGTCCACTTTCTTTGGGACGTCCCGAGAAAATATTGTTTTGAAGAAAGAATATTGTACACGTGGAGGAGAGAGTGTATAGGGTTTCTGTGGGGCCCAAAAGGGCCATTGGAGAAAGAAGGGGATGTCCATGTGGAGGAGAGAGTTCGAGGAACCCTAGATGCTGTCGCAGTAAATGATCGTCAACAAGGGCATTCTAGTGCGTTGTAGATTCTTATCCAAGACTTGTATCATTTGATGATACCATGTGAACCACTAGAAACATGCGAAGTGTATGGCTAACCCAACAACGAAAGTTTTGTAAGGGGACTGGAGCAAGCTACCATACATTCGCTTATAGAAATGAGACCAACCCCCCATTGCCTATTGGTACTTATTGGGTATACAATAGATTTGCTTCTCTTGGTTCCTACAAACATAATTGTTCCATTATTACTATTACCAATAGAACATAATGGAATAAATATTAAACCTGCTCCGAGATAATCCATTGAAAAGGGGAGGTCTATAGCATAGTTTTTTTCCAATGCAATAAAGTTACACAGTGTCTATTTTTTTTTTTTATAAATGGTTTGCACACGTGGAGGAGAGAGTGTATGGGGTTTCTGTAGGGCCCAAAAGGCCCATTGGAGAAAGAAGGAAATGTCCACGTGGAGGAGAAAGAAGGTGGTGTTTCTGTATTCTGCTTTACTATATATATATATATGATTTCGAGCACGTGTGAAGCGAAGGAAGAACTATGTATAGGATGCAGTTCTTCGAACACTAGACCTTCCGTTCTGATATGAATACATATATTAAAGGGCCTAAATACAATATAATACTAATTAAGCATACTGCACGTCGTCAACCCATAATGTGCTCTAAAACCCCAAGCACTATTTTATTTTATTTTGACATGAGGATAATTCTTGAAGCTTTTTAATTTACAAACTACAATGACAGCAACGAGAACAAATTCTCTGTGAAGCAGATTCTCTGTGAAGCAAAGGATCCTCTGTGAAGTGCAATCCAATAGTTCAAACGTTGGATCAAATTAAATGAAGGCTATCAAATATGGGGGTACCTAAGGCAAACAATGGGGTACCTCTGTCAAATACTGTGGAACCTCAGGCAAACATGGAGGTACCCGATCATCTTCATGGAGGTACCTTCGGCCTAACAATGGAGTACCTCTGTCAAATACAGGGTACCTCAAGTACCCCACTATAACCCGAAGCTACCTCCCTTAATTGTGGTAGGTACCTTCCAAAATAAGTTTAAGGTATTGTAGACACCCCAAATTGCACTACAAAATGAGAAAATAATAAAAACATGTAATTAGAGCTTAAAACAGGTCAAAAATGCATAAAAATTGACTAAACAGGCTTTGCCCGTATTTCCTTCACGGGCCCGTTGTAGACACCTGATTTTTGCACCCCCAAAATAAAGAAAAATGAAAAGTCAAACTAAAAGTCAAACCCTGAGGGGGTCAAAAATTGACTTTTTGATTCAAGTAAATTTGGCCATCAAACTTTACATCATTGAAAAGAGCATTTCGACACGGTTCTAACGCAACTGAATTTGCTAAAATCGGAGTCCAGATGGAAAAGATATGAGCTGGTCAAACTTTTGGGGAGCAAAAAGTTGACTTTTTGTTCCACCCCAATTCAGCTGATAAACTTGACCCCAGTGGACAGGTGGTTCCGAGCCGGTTCCAACGACACTAAGTTTGCTGAAATCGGACACCGGATGAAAAAGTTATGAGCAGTTGAAGTTTCAGAAAAACTGCCCATGTGGCAAAAAGGCAGCCAAAAATGGAACAAACCAATAAAATAAATAAAATAAATGTGTTTAATAATATTTTAATGAAGAGAATCTCGCTTTTTAATAAAATAATCGGAAAAATCGGATAAGAATCCTGCAAAAAGCCAAAATGAATAAAGGTTTGAAATCCAAACATTTTTAAAACGTGCGGGACCGTAATTACATTACGGGCAGGGCATGCCCGTATTTCAAATACGGGCAAGCTTCTGGAAGAAAGACACGCGTCGCCGTACGGCGGAACACGCGTCCCGTACGGCCGAATCTGCGATAATTGCAAATATTCATTTTTTGCCCGTTGTTGAATTACGGGCAGGGCAGCCCGTATTGGAATTACGGGCAGGGTACGCCCGTACTTCAAATACGGGCACGGGATTTTTGCCTATAAATAGAGAGGCCTCCCCCCATTTCAAACAAGCCTCTCCCCTTTGGCCTATCCCCTCTCCCTCCTGGTGTACTCCACGACCCCATGCTGCCCAACCACCACCACTCCAAACCAAAACCCTTTTTATACCCAAAATACCCCTATGCTCTATGACTACCCCAAAACCATGCCCAAATACTCTTTAGTTTGATCTTAACCCATCCACATTAACAAGACCCTTCTCATTTCATCACAACAAACCTTGGAGGACGCGGAAGCGCTGTCGAAATTTCTAGGGAGTCACTTCATCTCCAAATCAAAGAAGCATTAGTGTGGTAACTTCTTTCTTTTTAATGAAGCATTTCACTTAAGTTTCCTTTCACTTTATTACTGTGCTACTAACCCATTGGTTTTACTGTTTGTTGAAGAATTCACATATAAGTAAACATGGTCTTATGGAATGAAAAAGGAATGGAACCATGGAACTAATAAAAAGGGGAAAAGCCTTTGTTAACTGGTTAGATTCATAAGTGTAAGAGGGATTTGCCCTCTTCAAATACTTCCATGTAATCCCCTTCCTACTATCACCTCTTTGGTTACCTTACCAGAAGATGACAAGATGCACAAAATGGAGTTTAGCTCTATTCTAAAGTACTAAAAAGGAACAAAAGAAAGAAGACTTGAAGATGGTGAATGATGCAGATGTGCCATGACAGAAAGCATTGAAATCGCTACAGAAGCCATTAGAGGTCCCAAGAAGGCCACGTAATTGATCCCAGAAAGAATCGGCGGCAAAAATGCAAATCTGAAGGCGCCCGTAAACTCAGAACGGTCCCGTTTGGACCGTGTTTACTTCACGGGCAAGGCAAACCGGATTCCATTCACGGGCGATGGTGGACCGTATGGAAAATACGGGCGATTGTAATGTAACTTAAAAAATGTAATTTCTCGGCCTGGTTGGATCAATTCCGGCCTAAACCGGCCTGAACCGGCCACTTAAACCTTTTGGGCTATCTTAAGCCCATATTTGGACCGTGGGCCCAAATGGGCCCACCAAGACATCCTTTTGGCCCACATGAGTGGTCCACTTTAGACCGGCCCAAACCAAGCCTGTTTTCAAAAAACAGGCCCAGGCCCCTTGAACCTTGGCTAATGGGCCAAATTCAAGCCCACTAAGCCCCTTGGCATCTGTAAATAATTTAATAAATAACAAAAAAAAAGGGGTTACCCAATAACCCTACTGGGCCCTAGGCCCAACCATGGCAACCCACGGGTCTTCCAACGGGACCCGGGTCCGACCCACATCACTTAAATAAATAAAAGATAAATTCAAATAAAAAGGGACCCACACCTCCAGCGGGCCCCGCCAGATCCAATAAGCAGCATGCTAGTCTAGGAAGGGTGAACTTGACTCAAAAACCAGGAAGACCCTAGGGACTCGTCAAACCAACGGGGCGGACCGGGGTGTCTTTAGGACTTCCCCGGATCATAACCGAGGACTTAGCTAGAACTCTGAAAAGCCGCAGACCAGACTTAGACCCAAATAGGCAAATCACTGTGTCTGCCTGCACTCTCAGGCAGTGGCGACTCTGAATGTCCCGAGGCACGCACCAAAGGTGCGCCCGGTGTGCGATCTAGGCCAGGTTTAGGTGCGCACACCCGTCGCGACCAAAAATTCTCTACGGTTAGGCGCGCCCGTAGTAACAATACGGTCACCATTGGACCGTAGTGTGTTAGCACCTGATTTTTGCACCCCCAAAATAAAGAAAAATGAAAAATCAAACCCTGAGGGGGCAAAAATTTGACTTTTTGATCCAAAGAAAATTGGCCATCAAACTTCCTCTCATTGAAAAGAGCATTTTGACACGGTTCTAACGCAACTGAGTTTGCCAGAATCGGAGTCCGGATGAGGAAGTTATGAGCCGGTCAAACTTTTGGGGAAGCGAAAGTTGACTTTTTGCTCGACCCCAATTCAGCTGCCAAACTTAATCCCAATGGATAGTGTGTTCCGAGCTGATTCCAACGACACCAAATTTGCTGAAATCGGACATCGGACGGAAAAGTTATGGGCAGTTGAAATTTCAAAGAAAGCTGCCCATATGGCAAAACAGCAGCAAAAAGCAGAATAAATGAGTTAAATAAATAAAATAATCATTTAATAAAATATCTTTATTTTTTAATAATATTTTAATAAAAGAATCTCGTTTTTATAATAAAATAATCAAAAAATCGGATAAAAATCTTTAAATAAACCAAATTGAATAAAGGTTTGAAATCCAAACATTTTAAAAACGTGCTGGACCGTATTTGAAGTACGGGCGAGGCATGCCCGTACTTCAACTACGGGCAAGCTTCTAGAAGAGGACGCGTGGCGGGACACGCGTCCCGTACGGAAGAATCTGTGATAATTGCAAATATTCGTTTTTCGCCCGTACTTGAAGTACGGGCAAGGCACGCCCGTACTTAAAGTACGGGCAAGGCATGCCCGTAGTTCAAATACGGGCACGAAAATTTTGCCTATAAATAGAGAGGCCACCCCCCTCATTGGGGCAAGGATGATCCCTTGGCCGACCTCTTCTTCCTCCCCTGATATTCTCACGGCCAACCCCTGCCCAGATGCTGCCACCCCTCAACCCAAACCTTTTTTATTCCTAAAATACCCCTACCTTACCAAAACCATGTCCTAATTCCCTCTTTTCATCTTGTAAACATAAACAACCTATCAAACCCCTGTCAAAACCAATTCTAGAATTTCCGGAAGACGCGGAAGCGCTGCCAAAATTCTCAGAGGACCTCAAGATCATCTAAACAAAGAGCTAAGAGTGTGGTAATGTTTTCTTTTAAATTTCATTTCAATACATACATAAACTTCTTTATTTAAAGAGTATTAAATTTCTGTTGCTTTATTACATTGTCTACTAATCCTTTTGTTTGTGGTTGATAAGATTCCTCTATACAAGTTTTAATGCCCATATAAAAAGAGAAAGAAGAAATCCAAAGAGAAAGAATGAAAATGTTATAAGATCCATTCAATGGATCCATTTGGAAGGACAAGAAGAATTCATCCTCCATGAATTATCCCCTGTAGTTTTCCCTTTCCTTCCCTTAAGACTAATCATGAATCACTATAGGAAGGTGTGGTTTTCCAAATAAAGAAAAAGGGACAAAAGGAAGAAGAAAAATGACATTTTGAACCAAATGAAGCAAGCACAGAATCTGGAGAAGCTGGAAACTTCAACCTCAATTGCAGAAACCTCCTAAGAAGGCTACGGGATTGATCCCGAAAAGAATCGGCTACAAAAGTGCAAAACTTGTTGCGCCCGTAAACTCAGGCCGGTCCGGGCGGGACCGTATTTTCTTCACGGGCGAGGAAGACCGTAATTCATCTACGGGCAAGGTGGACCGTATAGAAAATACGATCCAATATGAATGTAACTTAAAAAATGTAATTTTTCAGTCCAATTGGACTTGATCCGGCCTAAGCCGGCTTGAACCGCCCCCTTTAACCATTTGGGCTATCTTAAGCCCATTTTTGGACCATGGGCCCATATGGGCCCATCGAGACCCCTTTGGCCCACTTGTGGGGCCCACTTTTGACTGGCCCATACCAGGCCTGTTTTCAATAAACAGGCCCAGACCCTTTGACTCTTGGCTAATGGGCTCATTCCAAGTTCACTAAGCCCAAACTAGAATTGTAAATAAATAAAACTTAATAAAATAACCAAATGGGTTACCCAATAACCCAACTGGGCCCAAGGCCCAACCATGGCAGCCCCACGGGTCTTCCAACGGGACCCGGGTCCGACCCACCTCACTTAGATAAATAAAAAAGATAAAATTAAAATAAAAGGGACCCACACCTTCAGAGGGTCCCACCAGACCAAATAAGTGTGCATGCTGGCTTAGGAATTGGGTGAAAACTAAGTTGATTCAAGACCAAGGAGACCCACGGGACCTGTCAATCGACGGGGCGGGCTAGGGTGTCTTCGGACTTCCCTAGACGTAACCGAGAACTTGCTCAGAACTCTAAAAAGCCGCAGACCAGATAAATTAGGCCCGGATAGGTGCCCTTTGTGTCTGCCTGCACATCTCAGGCAGTGGCGACTCCAAACCAAAATAGTCCCGAGGCGAGCAACACTTCTACATGCACCTCGTCGTGCGGCCCGAAACCGCAAAAAGGGGGTGCGCACATAGTGCATTTACGGTCACTAAAGACACGTGCGAGTTTTGTCTTTCTCTCGGTTTCCGAGCTTTATCTTTAGTCCAATATGTCTTTAAATGAGCGAATTACGTATTTTATTCGCTGAAGCCACCTTGGTTGGCTATGGATGGGCATTATCTCCAATTTTCACTCTATCCTGAGGATCAGGATATATCCTTCTGGACCAGCCTTGCCCCTGTGCTTGTCTATAAATAGAGGCTCTCTCCTCTAGCTAAGGGCCACGAAATTTTGAAGTCCAAGGAATTCTAAGAAGCTCCAAGAGAAGAGAAAGAACTCTTGCTGCCTGCCTGCTCAATCCAGGTAAGTCCCCTATCCCTTTTTATTTTCTGTCTTCAATTCTAGAAGTAATAGGATCATCTCTATTGCTGTAGAATAAGGCCATATCTATTTTCGTATTCCTAAACTTGTCTCTAAGTACCTCAAAAGTCTCTCTAGCCGTAAAACGTGAAGAGAGAACTAGGGGAAAGGGGAACAAGTGGATCCCTAGAATAGAACACCATATCTGTTTTTTTCTTTTTTTCATAGAATAAGGCCTGTGATTGTGTTTGTATACCCAAACCTATCTCTAAGTACCTCAAGAGTCTCTCTAACCGTAAAACGTGAAGAGAGAACTAGGGGAAAGGGGAACAGGTGGATCCGTAGGGTAGACCCCCATGTGCTCTAATCTGTGAGATGTGGCTGTTTTAAATATCCTGATCATGTTTTAATACTTTTTATGATATATCTGAATGAATAACATGAATCTATGATGTTTATAGCATGAGATCCCTATTTTTTCTAAAAATTGGATTTTCCACATATTTGCACCTACATCACTGTTTTCGTGATTTTTGGTGGTTTTAGGCTAAGATCCTGGATTTATCATGATCAATATGGTAGATCTGGATCTAGAAGCCTGAAAATAAATTCTAGGGTTTCATGATGTGGTTTTTAAATTGTTTTTCATTATTGAGAGAAGACCCTACGGTCTAAATTCTCCCCTTTTGGTGTTTTTCATCAACGTGGGTATTTTTGGTTTTGATTTTCAGATTTAATGTGAAATTTGGGCTTTATCTATGTCCTGGACTATTCAAGTTCAATTTTGAAATATTTTATAAAAATCATATTTTTCTAGATTTCTAGAATTTAGCTTGAAGCCAGATTTTTGGATTTTTCACTTTAAATTGATTTTATTTGATTCTATCTCAATTTTGTTTTGATCATGAAACCCTAGGAATGGTATGATCATGTTTGATAGTTCTGGATCAATCAGACTATTCATATGAAAAAACCATATATTTTTGCCTTTTTTGGGATTTTGTGTGATTTTTATAGCAAGCTTTTTCCTTTATTTTAACATGAACAATACCTGGCAACCCACCTTGTGTGGATGAATAGGGGTGCCTAACACCTTCCCTTATTCATAACTTAATCCCCTTATCCATCTCTGGTTGTTTTTTTTAGGAGGGTTATTTTTACCCTAAAATTGCCTTTTGAGCTTATTTAATATTTAGGTGTCCATTCACACCTAAATTGAATGGTGGCGACTCTTTGTTTTATTTAATCCCGTGTGATGATTAGGAAATCATTAAAATTGATTTTTCCATGTCTCACAGGTATCCCACTGTAAGCCCAAGGTGCCCTCATGTAAGTTTAAAGTACTCTCATATAAGCCTAAGGTACCCCCATGGTAAACCATATGTAGTCACCAAAATTAGCCGAAGGTACCAAATATAAGCCGAAGGTACTCCGATATAAGCCGAAGGTACCTCCCTACAGAGAGGATCGGACCAAATTAATTTGGTCCGTTGGATTGCGCTTCATAGAGGATCCTTTGCTTCAAAGAGGATCCGTTGGCCACAGCAACAACCCGTTTTGTGAATGGATGGAATTTTTTTTTGTAAATGGATGGAAGAGGAGTAATTCTATGGGAGAAACAGTTATAACTATATTATAGGAGTAGTCTTAGTGCGCTCCAGCTCATGGTTAGACTAGTCAAATTTCAGTTAAGAGTGCCCAATTTATTTTTTTGGTCCTACAATTAGTTGGTTCCAGGTCACGTTTTGACAAAGCCCAGTTTGTTTATTATATCAGGCTTTGTCGTTGGCTCCATTGCGGCGTCACCTAGAAAGATTCCATCTTTTAGTAATAATGAATAATTATTCATTATTACTTAGTTATTTTAAAAAAATTAGCTTATATTTCCTTTGTCAAAACATATGATAATATAAGAGGATAAATATGTTTTGCTTCCTCTAAAATTTTTGGTTTGTCTCTCTAACTCATTGAAATTTTTATATTTCATGAAAAGTGTTAATTGAAATTTTTTTGTCCCCTCAAATTTAGAGTCCTGTTCCGCTATTGCTTAAAGATTTATTCCCCCAAGGCATCGCTAGGCAAAGCTATGGCTATAAACATTTTTTTGTTGGTAACAAAGCTGTGGTTATATAGCCAAGCTATGGCTATAAACATGGTGCGTCAGATTTTACAACTGAAATTAAAGCCGGTTTAACAAAGCCCAGATTCTTTATTAGTATTCTTATGTTCGCTCCAGCTCATGGTTTTAGAAATCAAAGCTCGGTTAACAGTGCTTAGTTGGCTCCAGGTCACAGTTTGACAAAGCTTGACACAGCCCAGTTTGATCATTAGCCTTTGTCGTTGGCTGGCTCCATTTCCGTCCGCCATTTCTGGCGTCACCCAGAAAGATTCCATCTTTTCGTGTATGACTCGAGATAAGGTCTTGTTTGCGGCGCCTTATTTCAGGATTATGATTATTGGGTCAGGTACTTCAACCAACCATGGTGGTAGGGCAGGCTGTGAAAGTTCTTCGCTTCAATAATGTCCAGTAGTGTGATCTTTTTGTACTCGAATTTTATGAACGTCGTTGATATACAAAGAGGTTTAATATAGAAAATTCGATGAACAATTGCTTCAAGCAAATGAATTTATTAATTTTCTATCAAAATGGTTTGAGTTGTTACTTCAAAGTAAGGTTAACAATTTCGGCGGCATGCCGCCGAAATTTCGTTCTTTTGGTCCCAACGATGCGTTTTGCTGGGAGAAATCGTTAGGGGTGCATTGCTGGTGATTTGGCGAAATTTCAACGATTTTTCACCGAAACGGGGGGTTATGCTGAGCAAAACGGGCGAAACGAAAAAAATTTATTTTTTATTGGTGAAACGGGGTGGCGTGCTGATGAAATTTTCCTAAAATCCAGAAAAACCAAATTTTTGCCCATTTTTGGCCTTTTAATTTTTTATGCCGTTTCGTTTAAGCCGGTGGACGGCACACCGAAAGTGTAATCCTTGTTTCAAAGTTCAAAGTGGCATCGGATTAGAAGAACATCCAATCAACAAAAAATGGAAATGCCAACTTTTCTCACACTCTCTCTCCTAATCATGTTTTTTCTCTCTCTCTCTCTCTCTTTCTTAATCATGATGCTCCAACACGCTAACGGAAAGTAAAGGAATGTTAGAACATAAAATATATTTTAAGTGAGTCTAACATCCGATCAATGCTACAGCATTGAACCTTGAACTCATTGAATTACCATTGTTTCTCTCTCTTCTCCCTACATTACAGTCTCTCCTTCCTTGCTAGACTAGTTTTCCTTTTTTCTTACACCACCTGCTATCTTTTTGGCTCCATTTTTTTTGTCCAGGAAAACTAAAAACTCTCGTAAGGACAATGGACTTTTCCACGATTAAGGACATTATCTGCTTCATCTATCAATTGTCCGCCGGTCCTATAAGCTACATCCGTGAAATCCAAGAGAATCTCAACACTTTGTTGAATTCGATGGATGAACTGATGGAACTAAGGAAAGATGTTAGAACAAGTGTAGAAACCCGAGAGGCAAACCAAATAGGGCGAACAGCGCAAGAAGCGGGGTGGCTGACAAGGGCAGACGAAATGGAAACCATAGCGGAAGGAATCGTACGAGAATGTTCGGAAGAAATTAGGGAGAGACGCCTCGGAGGTTTCTGCCCCAAGAATTGTTGCGCTAGCTACCAGCTTGGGAAAAAATTGGTACGCAAAATCAAAGATGTGGACGACCTAAAGGGCCAAGGAAGAGGTTTTGAAATTGTAGCGCAGAAATTGCCCCCAGCTCCGGTACAAGAAATGCCTGTTGTAGCGGCTACGGGCCTGGATCGGATGTTCGACAAGGCATGGAGTTGCATTAATAATGAAGATGTCGGGATTATGGGAATCTACGGAATCGGGGGTGTCGGTAAGACTACCCTTTTGAAGCGGATCAACAACGAATTTCTACATCGACAAGCCATTCATTTTGATGTGGTGATTTGGGTTGTTGTATCCAAGGAAGTGAACCCGATGCAGATCCAGGATGATGTTGCTAAAAGGCTCGATTTAACGTTACCGTCGGATGAAAGATTTGAGGACCGTGCTTTGATCCTCCACTCTGCATTAAGTAAGAAAATGTTTGCGCTGTTATTGGATGATGTATGGAAACGGGTAGATTTGACAGACATCGGGATTCCTCGTCCTGATACCAAGAACAAGTCAAAGGTATTATTCACTACTCGTTTCGACGATGTATGTGGACAAATGGAATGTCATAAGACGATGAAAGTAGAATGTTTGGATTGGACAGAAGCATGGAAATTATTCGAAGAGAAGGTTGGACAAGAAGCCCTCAATTCTCATCCTGGAATACGTGCAATAGCGGAGAAGGTTGCCAAAGAGTGTGCAGGTTTGCCACTAGCACTCATCACTATTGGCCGGGCAATGGCTAGCAAGACAACTCCCCAAGCGTGGAGCTATGCACTAACCAAATTGCAGGGGTCTGCATCACAGTTTTCAGGTATGACGGAAAATGTATATCATAGTTTGAAGTTTAGTTATGACAGTTTAGAGGATGATACCATCAAGTCTTGTTTTCGATATTGTTCTTTGTTTCCTGAAGACTATTGCATTGGGATAAAAAGCTTATAAGTTATTGGATTGGGGAGGGATTCTTGGATGGATTTGACACCATAGATGGGGCTCAAAATAAAGGATATGATATTATTGAAATTTTAAAGCAGGCTTGCTTATTGGAGAGTGTTTTAAATTCACAAATAGAAATGGTTAAGATGCATGATATCCTTCGAGACTTGGCCCTATGGATAGGTCGTGCCTATGGAAGGGAAGAAAGCAAGTTGTTGGTGAGAGCAGGTGAGCATTTGAGGAAAGTTCCCGAAGTTGGGAAATGGAGAGAGGCCGAAAGCGTATCACTAATGAAAAACAAAATCGAAACACTTGAGGGTGAGGCACCCGCATGTCCCAATCTCCTGACTTTGATTATTTCGGAAAATAGGATTTTGCAAAAGATTTCCAATGATTTCTTTCAATACATGCCTGTTCTCAGAGTTTTGGATCTCTCTTATACGAGAATTCAAGTGCTTCCGACAAGCATTGGGAACTTAGTTCGTTTGCAGTTCCTTGGTTTGGAACATACAGAAATAAAGGAGTTGCCTCAGGATATGAAAAACTTAGTGGAACTGAAGTATTTGGATTTGAGATTTACACTTAATCTTGAATTCATTCCATGTGGGATACTATCAATGCTTTCAAAGTTGCAAGTACTAGACTTAAGTCAGAGTAATTTCGAGCATTGGGAAGGAAATGGTGGAGCTAGCATACGGGAACTAGAATGCTTGAGGGATCTAAAATACCTCTCCATCAGAATAAAAGATGCCGCTTCTCTCAAGAGACTCTTGGACTCTAAAAACCTCCCGAGGTGCACAAGAAGTTTACATTTCAATAGATGCTTGACACGAGGGATTTTGAAGCCTGGATGCTTACCAAACATTTGTGAAGTAGAAATTGAAAATTGCGATGAATTGGAGGATCTATTATGGCTTTCTGGTGATCAGAACCTTGAATTGATTAAGGTAGAAAAGTGTCGTCGTCTAAAAGTAATATGTGATGGCGTAAGGGATGAATGCTTCCCAAATCTTTCTGCAGTAGACATTCACTTTTGCAATGCATTGAAGGATTTATCATGTCTCCGTGGTGCTCCGAACCTTAAGGCGCTTCGAGTAAACGCTTGCCAGGATCTTCAACTAATATGTGATGGCGAAAGGGGTGTATCCTTCCCAAACCTTCGAGAAATAAGTATTTTTCAATGCCCTAAATTGAAGGATCTGTCATGGCTTTCTGGCGTTCCCAACCTTGTAATATTAAGTGTAGGTTATTGCTCGGGTCTAGAACTAATATGTGATGGGAACAATGCGACATTCTCAAGACTTCACTGGGTGACAATTTATTCTTGCGGTGCATCATTGAAGGATTTATCATGGCTCCGTGGTGCTCGAAACCTTGAAAGGCTTACCATAAGAGACTGCAAGGGCCTGGAACTGATATATACGGGTAAAGATGAAGAAGGGGGAGAAAGTCCGATGAAATTTCCACGACTCTCGTCGTTGTCCTTGGATCGCCTACCAGAGCTGAAAAGCATCCCTTGGCACTCCTTTCTTTCTAACACAAAAACCTGGATAAGAGACTGCCCAAAGGCAACCAATACTCGAAATTAAATGAGGTAGGTCGTCTTTGTTATTGAATTTGATTTCAATTCTCATGCTGCATATGTATAAATTTCTAATTCTGTTTCCTGTTCTTTTCTATATGGGTATACAGGCTTTGCATGGATGAGCCAATGTTCGTGGGTAGCTGGCTCCCGTGGAGGAGGTTTTTATGTTTTTAACCATCTTGGTTTGCTCAGGCATGGTTCAATTTCTAGTTCTACTGCTACTTAATCCTAATTTTGAATGCACCCTCTATTACCTCTCTTAGTTGTCTTTCTGTGTGTCAAATGATTGTCATTCATTAGCTTGTATAAACTTCATTAATTAGAAGCATATTGAAGGCATCGTCATAGTATACGTTGGGTATTTGTAAGTAGATTGCTTTTAATAATGCTGCACTTAAACACCCACACAAACAAAATCACACATTCTACAACGATAATGCACATGATAGAGTTAATCCTTATTGTACAATAAATTTGTAAGAAGAATTAAACTAGTAATAAATGAATATGGATTGTATGTCTAAATCTTTGACAACATTCGCAAAATATTAATATCAAAAGTACCCATAACTTTATTTATGTTTATTACAATGGGAACATTAAGGTTTGGTCGTACTTTAAAATGATTTAAGAAGGTATTGATATTTAAAATTAAGGTTTAGTTATATTTTATAATTTTAATAAAGTAATGATTTTTGAAATATTTAAAGAAGAAGTTTACTTTTGTAACGTTTTAACTTTGAGTGGCTAGGGCTGTAAACGAGCGTAGCTGAGCCGGCTCATGCACATAAACCGAACCCGAACCTGAACCCAAGCCCGAGCCTGAGCCATGCTAACTCGGTTCTTTGACAGCCATATGAGTGGTGTTTCACTGTCCTAAAGATCAATAGACATCATCTACAACATATGTTGTATACACCCTTCACATAGGATGTGTGGGGACCCCTCACATGGGATGTATGGGGCCTCCAAAATGAATGGTGGGCCCCCAATGAATGTGAGGGGGTGTACACAACGTATGCTATGCTATAAATACAAATTGCCTAAAGATAGACCAAAAAGGCTTTAGCGTGTTTTAGAAAACGCATAATAGTCATCACTCTGTCGAGAAAAGAAAGCTAGAGAGCTATCGACCTCATCCAGATCCGGTAGCATGGTAAGTTTTTCTCTTTTACTTGTTTCTATGAAGTTGTCTTTAATCATTATTTTTGTTCTAAAATTTGGTTATTCTTTGTGCCGTATATCGATTATCTTCTTTCTTCTGGAATCCTGTTGTTCTTCTTCCCAAACTACGAGGTTTTTCAAATCATTCTAACCAATTTAGTTATATTTTTAATGCAATGCATGTAAGATTCACTATTATAATTTTATTTAAATTAATTTAGTTTCTTTTAGATATTTATAAATTTCACAAATAAAATTTGTCTGTTTTTCAATTTTTTGAGAAGAAATCATGTTTATTAAGTGTTTATATAGTATTTATTAAAACTTTATTACTTTCAATGGAGTTCTATAGAAGCATAATGGAAATTAAAATAGAAAAAATTAATTAAAAATAAAATAAAAATAAACGTGTTGGCGAGTTCAACCCGTTTATTGCTGGGTTGGTTTAGGTTGGTGATTTATCAACTTGTTAGAAAACAGGTCGAACCCGACCCAACCCATTCAGTCATCAACTTGTTTACGTCAGAAGTAATCTCTACGATTACTTTCTTGTTGGATGTTAACCATGCTAATTAACTTAAATATGATTTATATATGTTGACTTATAGATTTTCGAGCATATATATAAAAACTATTGGATTGTTTCTTTATCATTGTTAAAAAAAAAGGTCTAGGATTCTTCATTTGTTATCCGATTGCTTTTTCATTAAATTTTACATTTATAATATCTTGATTAGATTGTTGTTGTTAATCTAATGTATTGTTCGTTTGTGATTATTAAAATGAAATAAAATTTTAAAGTTGTTCGTTTGTTACCATATTAATTTTTATTATGTCATATATTTAAAATATCTTATTAATTAGATATTTATTGTTGCCCTATCAGATTGTATGTTTATTCTTATTTTAAAAATAAATAATTATGGAATAATAGGAGCAGTTGTAGAAAATTAGTTTGTGAGAATGACCATAATTAATTATACAAAAAGTCAAATAACCAATATTATGCACTTATTAGAAAATTCTGAGACATATATACGTGGTGAATTAAATGTATGTGATGTGCTAGACTGGTAGTGGTTGTCTATGGAGGTAGCTTCTTGGATTTAATTTCTAAAAAGAAAATGGCAATGGGAAATTGTGATCCATGGGTTGAAATACTCTAGAATCATGGTGTGCACAACGGTCTAGTCCAACCAATTTAAATTTGGACGTAACGACATTTGATCCTAACCATAATTTGGATAGCTCTAGCTGGCTAGTCGGTAGAAGTCCAATTAAATTTGACCATGGAAATTATTGACATAGGCACTTTTATAGTTTGCATTCATTTCACTTAATTTGTTTGCTTGTTATTTATTTCGCATGATTGGATGCCTATATGTAGCATTGATGTCATTCATATCATTTATTATTGCTCAACCTTTAGTGTTACAAATAATTTATAATCCATAGTGTGTAAGTGAATGAATATCATTATTCAGGTATACATTATGATTTTAATTCTTAAAGTCAAAAAATATATAGTTGGGAAGGGTATATCAATACTTATAATGATGTTTAAAGAATGGAATTTTCCTTTTAGTAAACCGTGAGCTCACCTCTTTTGCTCTAATTCTTTTCAGGTAAGAAGAAGATTGGTTAGACTATAGAGTGCTTGGTGGTGAATATATCTACATTACTTTTCAGACGAATAAGTAGTTTCTATTAGTTATTTTTCACTCTTTAAGTTTTATTTATATATTATGAGTTTGAGTTGTAAGGAGTTTGAAACTTTATTTTTATTTAATGCATGCTTGAAACATTCAATAAATTTGGATATTGCTTTTTGGACAATTGTGATTCACTTGTTATTTAAGAAGAAAAATTTCTTTCATTAAGCTTTCAAGCAATTCTATTAGAACCACAACTTTGATTACTCCGGGTATGGTATAAACTCTTGCTCTTCGTTTCCAACAAAGATCAGCCATCAGGGAATTGATTGAACTCTTTGGTAGGCTGTTTTATTTTTTTTTTTTGATCTTTTTTAACGCAATTGAAATCTCCCACCAATGCAATATCCAAGGAGCATTTGCTTGCAAGTTCTCAAGTCTTTCCGCAGATGCCATCAAAGCTTTGCCACTTCTAGCTTCGCTTTTCTTTTTTCAAATTCTTACTTTTCCTTGTTGCTCACATTCGTCTTGGGTCACTTTTGTTGGGTTATCTTACATCGGTTGTTGTGTTGTCGCCTCTCTAACCTAAGGCCCGATGTGTAAGGGAAAGATTGTTGGGTTATCCCACATTTGTTATGGAAGGGGCTAATGGTCACCTTATATGTATGACAGTATGAGGGAATACCTCATCCTAGGGCTAGCTTTTGGAGTTAAGAGTGATAAAGACCACCCAACAATTATCATCTCAAAATCTATGTCTCGTAGGTACTCGAGTCTTTCAACTTGGAATTTTTCTCAGTGGCTTCATGTGCGAAAAGGGGCTTATCCACCCCACCAGCTATATAGCTAAAAGCGCACTAAGAGGCCAGTATTCAAGGATTATATTAAGATTTTAACCCAAATTGGAACCTTACTCCATTAAGCCTTCTCCAATTTCATCTTAAGCTGCCGCCCTCTAAGAGTAAGCACTCCCCCATCAAAATGCCAAGGTTCCTTTATTGTGAATAATGAATCAATATTATTAAAAAGACTCCTGTATCCAATAAAAAACTATCCACTCAAACAGTTTTATGTTGTCAAGTAACTATGAATATAAGAAACTTTGCATTTCTCACAATCTCTTCCTATCAAACAGAGCAAGCATCCTCTGGCGTGGTCGTTTTGGATAGATGAGTAGGATGGGTCATAAGTGACTAATTTTAATTATATTCCTAATCACAATTTTAGAATTCTATACAAGTAAGGAAGATTTTAGATAAACTTATTGTTTTTTTTTTTTGGGTAAGGGGTGCTTGGGGAAGCGGACACACACACCCAACCACTTACCTCGAAGGAGCGCTATGGCAACTCAGACGAGCATCTATCTGTGCAAATTCCTTTTATTTTGCTGAAGGCAGGAGTGAAACCCTGAACTAGGTTACAACAAGCGAAGTCTTCTTTACCACTAAAGCACGTGGCAGCTTCAATTTCCAGACTTTAGAATTTAAAATAAAAAATCACAATTTGCATTATAAAATCCCTACCAAAAGTCCCCTTAGTTTTTCAAATTCTCAAGCCACTAACTCATATGTTCCATCAAGACTAGGAATGGCAATGCTTTTATTTCAGTTAGGTTTTGGCGAAAATCTATTTCTATGTATATCGGGAAGTATCGGCTTGGAAGGTGTGCCAAACTAATAACTTTTAATGTCATTTTTTTGTTTTATATATTTTCATGGGTAACTTTGTCTTTTTCATTTTCACTTCTCAAAAATACCCTCAATAATTTCTTTATGCCTTATATGTCCCAATCTTTTTATCTACGTAATACTATAAGTGCATCCTGCTAGTTGTGTTCAATACAAGCCGAAATCGAATTGAAAGTTTGAAACCAAATAGGTTTTTAAGTATGAAATTGAAATAAGCCAAAGTTGAAGTTTAAATCCAAACCTGAATAGGTTTTCCGAAATTGGTTAATGACTAGTAACCACCCCAAACAGACTCTAATAGGCTTGGCTCGGTACGGTTTTAACCGTTGCGATGCCCAACCAAGACATTAGGTTGGGTGCTTGTTATTTTAGAGACACATCGGTCGCACCTCTCTCCTTCTCCCTCTGCGCTCTCTCACTTTCTCTCACTCTCTGGGCATTTGTTTTGGTTTCAATTTTGCGCTACGTCTGCTGTTGCTTAGCCTGGTCATGGAGCATCCGGAAACGGAATTCATTAGAGAAGCCTCTGAGGAGGCCTCTCGGCAGTTCAAAACCCTAATTGACACCAACGATCTGGATACAGTCAAGCAGTTACAGCACCTGATGTACTCTCTGACTTTCCTCACAGCTTAAATTTTATGCTTCTTTTATGAATTTAGGATAGGATTGTTGAAATTGTCTCCACTTATTTTTTTTATATAATTTTCATTATATTGAAAGAATTGTGTTATCAGTTTTTCAAATGGAGCGCACGAAGGAATTTTGCAACTGTAATGATTTAGAATTGATCTGATTATATTCCCAGTGCCTGTAATTATTTATAGTTAGAATTTATAGAATTGCTAGAGCCGTAGTGATCAAATTAATTGCGGGAATGAATAGCTTTTGATCCCTTTTCCGTTGATTGTAATTTAATATGTTGTTCGATGGTATTACGTTGATTAAACAGGTAGAATTAACTGCAAGTAGCGTGATGTTTGATGATCGGCAGAAAAGAAAGAGGATATTTTGTACTTTAGAAGCTTTAAATTATTCTGTTTAAGTGCTTCAATTGTTGTGTTGGATGAGTTCTGAAATGGATTCTTCACAGCATTGTTATGGAAGAATTTTTTGTACAACGAATTGGTTATGATCCTAAATGTAAAAGGCTTGACCGAAGAAGTCTCCCATAAGTCTTGGGGCTTTTGGAATAATGGTTAAGCCCATAAGAGGAGGCATTAGAGTAGGTACCATGTCCTGGGCCTCCAAGAGGGAAAGTGGATAACTTTAATGAATATACTTTAGTTTAGGGAAAATGTAATAAAGGAATGATTTAAGAATAATGATAGGCGTGAAGGATAATGTTCAAGTTGTTACTTGAATTAGAGTTAGTTTATTGACAATGAAGCTAGTTTTACACAAAGATTATTAAAAATTGGTCAATGCTTGTGCATTTATGGTGGGTAGAAATCACAGTATCATCAGAACAGAATTAGTTATGATGGTTTTATGTTGATTATATTACAAGTAATATTACTCTTTGATGGTTAGGGAAGAAACTAAATTTCTGAATTCTGATCTTTGGAGATGTTTGTTTCTGGGGTTTTAAGGGTTTTGTTTGTTCTGATTTATCAACTGTGTTGCTAACTTTAACACAATCAGTGTCATGGAATGATTATAGTTCTAAATATCAGAATTGTGAATTTATGATATGATTGCAGCGACATGAGAAGTTCTAAAATATAAAAGTTAAAGTTCAGGGCAATGTTTTTAGAAGTGATAATTTAAAATTACTGAATATATTTTTTTTTGCTTTATGTGCATATATTTTTATTTGTCAGAGAAGTTTTGAATTGGTTCGAACGAGGACCTGTTGAGGGAAATCCTGTGAAGGTAGAATGTTATATCAACTAATTAGAGCAGAAAAATAGAACAAACAATACATGGACATGAACTTAGGGCTGGAAGAATAGTTGCAGACACTGATAATCTACCGGCTACAACCGTAATAGTCAATTATAAGGAATCCCAGTTTAGTTGGCTATAACATCCTTAACCTGGTGCAAGAAAATTCAGAAAACCAAATCGCTGATCTTAATTTTGTTTCATAATTCTCAATAGCTTAAGGTGGAAATTACACACCTATAGTATTTGATGTTGGTTCCTTTAATATGATTCAATAGTAAGCTGATATGGGCAAAATATAAGCTGATTCCACAGGATTGAGGATTCAGGAACATAAGCTGATATGGGCAAAATATATACCAAGTAAGGTAGCTTTCTTTACATGGGCAGCAAGGTTAGACAAGATCCTAACTGTGAATCACCTAAAGAATAGAGGATGGCAGATGCCCAATAGATGTATAATGTGTAAACAGAGTGAAGAAACAGTAGATCACTTACTAATCCATTGTGAGGAAGCCAACAACCTATGGAACAGAATTATTGCAAGGTTTGGAATAATGTGGGTTCAGGATAAGAGCTTCGATAAGGTTTTACAGGTTTGAAGTGTAAAGAAAGGGACTTCTTGGAAGAACTTGTTGTGGAATGTTGCTCCTGCCTCCATCTCTTGGGTAATCTGGAGAGAAAGGAACAATAGAATTTTTAGAAGTATAGATTGAGGTTTGCCAAATCTAGAAAGGAAAATTTTGAGACTCATGCATAGCTGGCTGCCAGCTCATGGTATGATGAATGATGTGCAGTTGCAAGACCTGGCTCTTTGCCACATATTTCCAGATTAGGTAGGGAAGTCCAGCAGCAGTTATGAGGATTGTTTTGTTCATCAACAGAGGGGGGGAGTGGGACTGGGAGTAGGAGTATTTGAATATGTAAATCTTCCCTCGTGATCTGTAAGTTTGATTTCAATATGTATCATAGGTACACCGTTTGTGTACCTATGAATCATGCTTCTATTCATCTGTATATATAATATATTTTATTTACCAATAAAAAAAAACATATAAAATTCTCTGTCTTCTGCAATTTTCCATTTGACTTCCATTATTTGCGACATAAAACATGGCTGGTTGTGCAATATGGACAGGAAAGCTCATGGTAAAAGATTATATAACGCATGATATTTTTACATTATATAGATTGACCTTGATAGCTCATTTGAGAAGGGCCATTAGCTGTATACAATTAGTAATTCTCATGTGAGAAGGGGTATTTTATCGGATTAGGGTGATTCTTGTTATTAATATTGACTCAAAATTACTATTTTTTACTAGGGTTTCTTCCTGATATCACTTGGTTGGATGGCACTGATTCACTAGTTCCTCGATCTCCACCAACAAAGCTTTTTTTTTTCCTGCAATAGTTGAATTCACTTAGGCTCCGATTGGTTCGATGAATTGGAATTAGAATTGAGAATTCTAATTTCAATTCCAATTCATTGATAATTGGAATTAGATGACTTTAAAATTCTTGTGATTGGATGACAAGAGAATTGAAATTTAAAATTAGAATTCATAAAGAATTGGTTTAAATTCCAATTCTATTGGTTGGATAAACATAGAAAATTCAATTAATAAGTTCCAATCCCACTCATATTAGCCTTTCTTGTAACCATAAGCACTCGGACTAAATGCCCAAGATTTTGAATGCAAGTTTATCAATGCTCCAAGTCCATAAGGTGGAGTAGCTCTAGTTAACAGTGACGCAAGATGAAGATAATAAGCAAGGGTAGCATCTAATGACCCAAGAAACAATTAATTAGTTTCTTAGACTTGAAGCTCCATCAGAATCTTACCAAAACGTATTACCAAAAAAAAAAAAAGAATCTTACCAAAACGACAAAAAGGTCAAAAGAAAAAAAAAATTCCGTCAGTTGGGTTTTAATGCCCATGGTTTATGGAGGGAAGGTAGACTTGAAGCTCCATCAGGCTCTTACCAAAACGACAAGAATAGACGGATCTAAACTGACCTGCTGGGTTTTAATGCCCATGGTTTGTGATTAAACAGCAGGATCAAGTACTTTTGTGCGCTACTCCAATCCATTACTTGTGATAAACTGGGCGCAGGGACGTTTAGAATTTTCTAGGGTTCCTAAGGTATGGCACATTAGATTGTTTTAGGGTTCATAAGGTAGAGCACAATCAAGAGCCATAGAAGACGCAAAATCAATGGAAAAAAAAAATGAGAATGTCAGTTTAGAAGTGAAAACGATAGAGAGAAATAGAGAAAGAGAGGAGCAAGAGGGAGACAAAGGGAAACTGTCTAGTCTGTTCGTTTGCAGCATCCCCAACAACAATGAAAATTGATAAATAGCAACTAGAAAAAAAAGATAGAGAGAGGGAGAGAGAGGAGGGAAGGAGAGGAACTGGAGAGAGCAATCAACACCAGAAAAGGGAAGCTGAAAGAAGAGCAGCAACCCACGAGCCAAAGGAAGAAAATAGACTCCGGAGGCTTTTTTTTTTCTATCGAGTTGTTAATTCTTGATAACAATTCCCGAATTCTCGACTCTTGGGTCAGGAATTAGATCATCTTAAAAATAGCTTTAAACCAATTCCACAGAATTACAATGTAATTCTAATTTCAATTTTAGAATATCTAACCAATCAAAGGAATTGGAATTGAAAGCCCAATTCCAATTCTTTTCATGAATTTCACTTCCAATTCCTTGAACCAATCGGGGCCTTATGGTGATTATCTAATTCTGGTTTCTGTGTCCCTACTGCAGATTGGGAAGGTTGCAAGACAGCAATGCAGTTTTATCACAGTTTAATGAGTATTCAGAACATTGTTTCATGGAAGTTTCTGGTGATTTCTCTAGGAATACTCATCTCCTTAAGTCTATGAAGTCTGATCTTGATTATATATTTCAGAAACTAAGGTATTGACCAACTTGTCTTGGTTTCATCTGATTCTCAGTTGTGCTTTGTTCTAGGAAATTGCATGCCATATGAACATGTTCATCATTCATGAAAATTTGGATGGTATCTGATGTAGAAATTATTTATGTTTGGTAGATGTAGTTATATGCATTTTCGTTTGCAAGAAATAAAAAAATAAAAATAAACACAAAACAAAGGCTGTTCCCCACCCTATCCCAGTGCGCATTCCTCTCTCTAGCTTGTCCTTATCTGTGTATACTGCTAATGGTTTGACAAGTTCCTCTTATGAGCTCAACAACAACAAAATGTTTTCTCCCATGTAGTTTATTTTTTCCTCTTGAGATAAGTAAGTGAAAATTTCATTAGTAGAACAGCATACAACATACTAAACTAGATGCCCTTCACATAGGTTCGAACCGCCCACAAATGAGTTGCCCGTGAGGCCCCTCGGGCCCCTCCCCTATGGGCTCATACTTAAGTACGAGCCACATTCCAACACGCACATTGCTATAGGAGTGGTTTATGACTCCTTCAATATTGCATGTCACAGTATCATTCTGATAATGAAATAGGAAAAGCCATGGAACTAGACCAAAATCAGTTACTTAGTTTGATACAGCAATTTTCCTTGTTGAGTTGATGGATTTACAATTTGGTCCATATCCAAATTCCAAATCAGCAGTTATGGAAGGTTGGAAAAAGCAGATTTCACTGAAGGCAAACCCGAGGAATAAGTTACACTGTCATACTTAAATGCAGTAACAACTTTTCTATGTTTCTTCGTTTTTATTCCACCAGTTTGTACATGAGCTGTTCTGACTAGTTATCAAAAAATAGAATTCAATATCATTCGGAAGCCATTTCTATGTTAGTAGATAACCAAAACAGGGCAGTCATAGAACTAGTTTGATCTAATTGGCTTCTTTCTGAGATTATCTGTCTTATTGTTCAGTGCTGTGGTTGCCTGGATTAATAATATGCTTGATTCGAGCTCTTTTTTAAGTTCGTGTAATTATTTGGCAACTCTAACTTATGGGTTCCCTACCAAGAGAATCTGTTGGATCTCTATACATTTGAAAGTTGCTCTTGCATTATTCTTGGATTGTTTAAAATATATTATTTATGTCGCTGAAATTTCACCAAATCCTTCCTTTTTTTTTTATTTGTTTTCTACTTGAAAAAAATATAATATTTGCCCAAAAAAAAAGGTCATCCATAATATTAATTTACAACAAAAAAAACGTAATAGTATTTGTAAATGCAAAAATCTCTCCTTGGGTTTTGTGCCTCCCCTCTCCCACAAAAAAAAAAAGAAAAAAAAGAAAAAAAGGAAAAATGGGAAAAAACTCTCCTATGTTTTACTATGATAGCATTGCTCCTCCCTTGATCTTTCAAAATGACAAAGCCATCCTTCTAGTGTGCTAATAGTGACATGTACCCATTGCCAGCACCAAAAAGATTTTTCTTCTATGTTTGACCGGTAAGAGAAGATTGCTTACTCGATCACAGTTGACATCGACTATTTGTTCTCATAAATGAATTCAAGTTTTGGTGCTAATGAAGATCATATTCTATGATCCAGTAATGAGTTCTATACTATTTTGTCAATTAAAAATTTGTTTCCGATTCCAGCCATGTCCATTTTTCTCCCTCATTTCTTCATAAATGTATTAATTGATTGATTTTGTGTGTGTGTATGTGTGCTTTTTTTTTTTTTTTGGGTAGTCTTCTACATGATTGAATTATGTAATTAGATCCACCACTTCAATGCCCTCTGAAATCAATGACTCTATGCTGTTGGTAAATTGATTTGATGGCAGAAGCATGAAGGCAAAGCTTTCGGCTACTTATCCCGATGCATTTCCAGATGAATCAACGGCAAAAGTACTTGACCAAAGACCAGACCTTGAAAAACCTCAGTAAAGGCTCTGCTAATCTTCTGTATCTTTTTATTGTTTTTTTTTTCTTTTTTGGCCGAAATTTTTATTTATTTATTTATTTTACATTTCAATTTATTCACATCTGAAATGTATGTATTCTATCGTCAGCACCAACTTCTAAACTCGAAAATGATGAAAAGTTTTTGGGGGTAGGTTCTTGAAACATCAGTTTTGTGAATATTTATTGTTTATAATTTTCTAGTATTTCCTTGTTAATTCTTTGCTACCCTCTATTTATCCATAAAGATGGTTTTATAGCTTTTCTTTATCGGCTAATATCTAATTATTGTTTTCCAAACACGCTCACATTTTTAGCTTTAAAACTCTTTTGTTAAATATTGTTTGTCGAGTTTTGATTTAAAAAGTTTTAGTAACTAATTTTTTCTTTCGGTCTTCTTGTTTCCCTTTTTCTTTGCTTTTTTTTTCCTTGGTTCCTCATTGTCCATCGTTTTCTCAACTTATTTTCTGCATTTTTTTGCTAGATTTTGTGAAAAAGTTCTTTTTAAAATTGCATTTATTTAGAGGAGTTTATTTTATTATTAAAGTGTTTAACCTCCGGTGTTGATAGTAATTGATAATATTAATTTATTTTACAAAAACTTTTTATATTTTATAAATTAAAATATAATCTAAATTGAGGGTTCTTAGATAAAAAGTTTGAACACGTTTTAAGCTAAAAAAAAAAAAGAATTGAATTGAAATCATATATATTTTTTTTAATTTTTAAAAAAATTTAACAATAGTTAGCGATATCCACACAGATATATTGTAAATAAAATAAAAATGGATACACATCAATATTTTCTGCGATTAACTCTGTTACATTCCTCAACGCACAAAGTCTAGTAGTTTTATACTTTTATTTAGAACAAGTCTTGGAACTGTACTAACCACGGGGCATCCTGTTACTAATTTTACAGATTTTATTTAAGTTTTCTTCTGGTGGTGACGCTTATAAACAGCAACTGTGAGGACTCCGTGATCTACATCTGTGTGTATGTTGTTCGCATCAGCATCATCTGCAAGTGTAAACTGCTTCCAGAAGTGCCCAAACGACCAATGCACGTCACCTCTCTCCCTCCCTTACTTCTTCTCCTCCCCTTCGATCCTCAGAACTCCTTCCTCGGCTTCCACCTTCACATCCTCTTTCTTCAACCCTGAAAAAAAATGATGATTAACACCCCTTTTTAGTTCACTCAAATTTTCATGCATATTCTTATTTTTAACATGTGAAGTCTGATCTGATCTTCTCCTTCACCAAAAGAAAAGAACATTTTACTAAACGTAGGCTTCGTACTGTTTTCTGCCGTGAGGAAGTTTAATTGTTTAAACGTTATTACCCTTAAATCATGGAACAGGGAAACATACCGGGAACTTTTAATGTATAAACGTAGGCTTCAGGCGTCTCCTTGTATTGAGATACGATTTCGGTCTATGCGGCTTCATGCCTATACATATTACCCATTCTGCCGCCGCCGTAGCTGGTTACATACGGCCTCGCAAATTCCTCCCATGGATTTCCTCCGGGAAAGTACATAGACGTCGCCGCCGGTAGACAAAGCGCCCCCACAACTACACAAAACCACGACGCCACCTCCTTCATTTCGATTTCACGGTCACTCTTCAACGTCAGATAGAGAGAGGGGATAAAGCAAGAGGGGGGACAGAGAAAGTCCTTTCGCTTTATATATATTCTGAGGGCGCACAGCGCACTCAACCCAACCCGGACACTACCTCAGTGGATCATTGAATTGCTAGTGTTTGCTCCGGGTGACACAAGATGATTGGTTGTAGTTGTAGTGCCCGTAAGGTTCGGTCCCCTTGAATTTGATCTGGCTTTCTGACGCACAAAAATTATGTTGACAATGTGGTAAGTGCACGACGGCTAGAGTCACTCCACTTTTGATCGGCTGTTTCAACAGGTAAGATAACATGTGCCACTTGCCAAAATGGGAACTAGTATAGAATATAGATGACTCATATCTTGACACATGTCCATCTCAATCCTTTGGTAGCTTGGCTTAATCTATCACAATTGAAGCAGTATGTGTATTCTTTGTCACGTTAAAACAAAATTGTGTGGCATTCAATATGTCATTGCTTTTGGTTGAATAGGGATATGTCAACTTGCCTAAAAGATGGTTATCTTCTTTGTATTTGCAGGCATACGTTTTGGGCTAATGCTCCAATCGGTTTACTCTCTCTGAGTATGTAGGGGAAAAAGGGCTGGTATATATATATACTAGCAGGTACATATGCAATACTGCACGGATGTAAAACGAAAAGGGAGGGAACAATTTTATAACTCTTGAAATTTTAAATGAATTGAGGCAATTATGACTATTATACCCCTTTTATACATAAATCTTATCATTGATGCGAGAGGGCCTTTTGAGGAAGTCGTGCATTGTAAATAGTTATCACGATTCCCAAGGGGTCTATTCTCGTTATATAGAGTATAGATATATCATAAAAATTCATCACTCTAGAAAGATGCTATTACGTGGAGTCTTAAATGGTTACTAAGAACTGTACGCATTATGCGTATAGAATATTACAAAAATACTAATTTGTAAATGTCTATGTGGGGCCAACTTAGCAAAACACAAGCAAAAGCTCAAATCATATGCCATTCGATTCGGTTAGTTATGCTAACGTAACATAACAAATCAATAAAATTAGGAAAAGCTAAAGGGTGTTTTAGGCATGGAATGTCAGGTTCGAATGTTAACTCCTTGCTTTATTTATTAGTATAGATGATTTTGTTTTTGTTTGCCACGTATGTAAAATGTTTTTCTTATTGAAAAAGCTAACAAGGCAAAAAATGGTCACGGGAGATGTCATTTAGACAAAAAAGTGCCTTTAGTAGAGCAAATTTATGTCTTTTAAAGATAATGCAGAGGGTATTATAAACGGGTTTTGGCGCCTTTTTACCTGAATTCGTATCCGATGAAGGCCAAGCGCAGGCTACAGAGAAAACCTTCCAATTCGTGTTTGGGTTGTTCAATGGTGTTACTGTGCACTTCACGAGCCTTATCTGAGTGAGTTCCAAATTGAGATTTTCCAGCTTAAAGTCTGTGGATTTCCAACTATTCTCTAAGGTATGTTTCATCTAATTACCATATTTTCTGCTGTCCTCTGGAAATTTTCATTGAGGTTTCTATCATTCCCCAGCTCCCCCTATTTTTCTTACTTTCTGGATCTTTACATCTAGTCCCTGAATGTCTAGATCTCTGATTAGCATTGTCCGATTTGAGCATAGTATGTCACTATCTGTCGATTGAAACTGTCTTTCTTTAATTTTTTTTTCTTTTTGGATATGGCAACCCCCAAATTAATTTCAAGTTTGGCGGAGGGATAGTTGGGTATTCCTCTCTACATCTCTGATTTCAAGCTTTTTAACACGGAAGAACAAGAAAGTAAACCTGAAGCGCTGGCCCCACGGGTATTTATTACATTTTGGATACTACTAGCCCTATCCCGATCTATTTGAAGATTGTCTAGTTTAGTTTTCTTAGGATAAACACTGGATTTACAGATCCTTTTTACATTTTGGGTACTACTAGCTCTATCCTGATCTCTTTGAAGGTTGTCTGGGTTAATAGTGTCTTAGAGTTGCATGTTTTCCTGTTCTTATCTTGTTAGATTTACAGTTTTTTGATTGCTGTCTTCACAGACGTATGCATAGCTTTCCCATTGGAATTGTCAAGTTTTAGGACTACCTCACTCCTCGAGATGCACAACCGTTACTTACACTTACTATTATACCTTCATTAGCCAGGAAAAATTAATTTCTTGTGTTGTTTTTAAAGATTACCATCTAATCATTTTGAACATTCAAATGTCAAATATCTAACATGTAAGATCACAATGAATCTAATTCCATTTTAGAAAATATTACCATAATAATTTCCAAGGCTACATTGATGTGAGATGGACAGAAATTCCATTGTAAAGAGAGAGAACACACCTGTATATAGTGTAAAACTAAATATGTGTACTTCGACTACATCTCAGTAGATGGAACAAAGAGCCCAGAAAAACACAAAAATAAACAACAATATATAGAGAAACAAGTACTGGGATTTAAGCATCAGACCAGCTAATGTTCAAATCACCCCAATCACTCTTAGGCACACCCAGGGCTTTCCACACAGCGTTTGAGGCATCCACAATGTTGTTGGCACAAGGTGGCTGATAGTCATGGTCACTGTCGCACCCCATGGTAGAGTCACACTCGTCCACCACCATGGCCACCACACTACGTCCATTAGCACTGATTGTGATGTTGTTGAGACACCGGCTCTTGTTGTTGAACCATCCGGTTGAAAGTGCTACCACTGGTGTGTCATCTGGGTGGTACTTATTGTCACATTCCGATGGTCCGCCGCCATCTCCTCCCTTTGCAAAGCTGTTAAGTGTCAGAACTGCCTTTGTGTGGCGAGACACTGGGGGTGAACACTTGTATGTTGTGTACTGCTTTCCCTTCACACAACAATCAGAGTCATTTTCTCGGTTGCATTGCCCTGGAGGGGGCTTCTTCCCTCTGATTTTTCCACTTGGCTTGCAAGCCTGGGCATCAACTATCAGGCAATCTGAAATGAGGCATACAAGTACTAGGAGGAAGGATGTGGTTAAGCAAATTCTCTTACTCATTCTCCCTCTCTGTTTGTTTCCCAGTACTGATAAAATAATCCTCAATGCAAAACAGGCTTACAATGGATGCTGTATATATAGGGATTTCTTACTGAAAATGCCTGCATCCAATACAAAAACTACGAAAGGACCTGTTGCTCATATTGTGTTTATATGAATGATAGTCTTACTGAAGGAGAATTCTGGTAATTTTAGGATGAAATGTGGTGTTAGAAAGATACGACTCTGTAATGCAAAACAACAATTATAGATATCACACAATTTAACAGCATGTGAATGCTTCACCGTGCAGAGTAGGATACATTTGATTAGCATAACTGATACGGCCTGACATGCCAAATGATGTTTGAAATCCTGTTCCATATGTCCTTTTTTTTTATCAAGGGCTTTGCGTATCAGGAACTTTGCACTCTATTATTCTGAATGACTTCATTGATTATAATAGTGACAATACTAAGACAAATAATTATATAGATGTGGGAGATTCGGATCTCTTATTTTCTTTCCTTTGTCGTTATTCTATTTGCTTCAACACAAGCAACTACAAGGGATCACCTACACTAAGTTGTCCTTCCTATCAAGTGACTGTCATCATGTTCCTGTCCTTAGATTTTTTAATGTTTGAGGTATTTGGATTTTACGCATTATAAGCTAAGTGATTCTTTCCAAACATAATGGGACAGAATTGCACTCAAGAAGTTGCAAATGGGATTGTTTGTATCAGAAAAAAATATAATATTAACTTTGTTTTCGATCAGAGAACTTTGACTCCTCTCATCTACATTATATATTCTTCTTTCTTTTCTTCTTTTGTTTATTAGTTGGACTGTCTTGCTAATCTAACCGTCCTAATATAACAAAAATAGTTATAATTATAGATGACTAAGAGCGGTATAGTACGTTCTCTCAGTTGAATTCACGGACAACCTCAACCTGGTTCTGATTCAACCTCCATATATATGATCACTATATTTTCCTATTCCATACATTCAGCATATACAACTTTTAAACATTAACCTTCAGAGCCAGAACTTTTATCTTATTATTTTTAAACTGTAGTACTTCAACAAGGGACTATCCAATAAATTTTTTTTTTTGTGATTTCTATGGTATGCATGCAGTTGGCAGTTTATTGCAATAATTTAAGCTTCATTTAGTTTTTAGTATCTCTTGGTTGTGTCTTCATTGTTTAGTATGAAAATTGTGGCCTCTAAACAGCAAATATGCACATATGGTACTAAAATTTTTTTTTATTAAGGGGATTATTGTGATTTAGTTACAAGGTTGAAGATATAAATGTTTTTAAATTGTTAACTGGATAAAGATTTTTGTATGTCATAGGGCGGAGCAAACTGGTATCTCAATGTGATTACCATGTTTTGCCTATTTCTGGCACAGTTGTGGTTGAGTCAATTGAAGCTTTTTTGTGAACATGTCTAGGTTCTACTAGCACTCGTGTGGTAAACATTTGTTCCTTGTATCTAACAAACCAAGCTATTAGTTACATCAAAGATATGCCACTGGACCTCCTCAAAACTAGATAATCAAATACCAAGAAATCATCAAACTCTCCAATTTGATGTATTCTGTATGAAATCAGCTCAAATATTGCTCCTGTTTTTTGTTTACAAACTTAACTTTGACCTTTTTGTCCAGAATGAGGCAGCTTCCAGTTTTCATGTAAAATGAAAGTTATTCTGGGTAGCTCTTATCGATCTGTGTACAGTTTTACTCCTTTTGTATCCAATTTGCTCTAATATCAACAAAGCCCAAGGAAAGAAATTAGATGGTGAAAAAACGAACCTCTAGTACCAAATCATATACAAACCTCTGTAAGTTACTTCAAAAACAGAGAAAATCAAGCTCATATATATCCTAAAGGAAACAGGGACTTTTTCTTATCCATTTTATCTCAACTATCACAAAACCAGTTTTCTTGGATATATGAAGAATGTTGGAAAATGAAGCATCACTTGGATTGTTCTCTGATATGCTTCAGTTACCACTCATTGATCAGTGTATCTATTGAATGCCTTTGATTAGAGTAAGAGGTCGATCCTTGGCTCTTTCACAATGGACTTTCCAGGTAACTTAATTTGGACAAGAATAGTTCTGCTTTCTTTATGCTAGTTTGACGGGGAATTCTTCCCAGAAAGCCATGAAAAGAGTACAGATATTTTAGGCCATAGAATTTCACAATTACAATTTCGGGGGGGGGGGGGGGGGGGGGGGGGGGTGTGTGTTTTGAATAGGTGAAGCAAAAAAATTTTCTATTAATTAAAGACAAGTCCTCAATTAATATGCATGAACAAATCCTCAAAATAATTTCAGAAAATAATTACTAACTATCAAGCCACCCAAATTGCAAAATAAGTAAAGCATGTAAAGACATAAACAAGACAAGCAATTCGGTGACGAAGGGAAAACTCTATGAGAACTCTCACTAGAGAAAAACCCTCCGGGCTATGTAGGAGTCACCTAAAAGATCCAATATGAAAAGAAGACTTACAACCTGTAGTTCAGACGACTCAACATCCCTATGCTAGAGTCTGCAACTCACAGACTTGAAAGTATCTGAGGAACTCCTCAGATTTGCTCCACAGCAACACTTCAGAACTCTAAAGATCTTCTCACACGATCACCCAAACGAACTTGCTTTGTATCCGTAGGAACTCTCATGATTCAATCTTCTCAACTCGGAACTCTAAGGCTTTGAACAAGGAAGAATAGAAGGTTTGATGACTCAAAGAAAGAAAAGGAAGGAGAGAAGTTTCTCTTCCTCACACAACTATTTAGGATTCCAAAAACGTCTTAGGTAACCCTAAAGGAATGTCTAAACAATTCTTACATAGGTTAGAAAGAAGTAGAAAAGGAATAGGAAACAAATAAGAAAAGATCGAAATTTTAAAACAGAATTTCCCTTATTGAACATTCGAACGTTCATCGAACGCGACTCTAACGTTCAATGCATAAATCTACTTCACCTCTTCTCGTTTGAACGAAGGTCTCATGTTGAGAATATATAACACGAACGGGTCGAACGTTAAGTCTTTCGTTGGCGAACGCAACTCTCGGGGTTTCTCTGCAGACCTTGACCGTTTGAACGGTAAGCCTTGCCTTCTCGAACGCAACTCTTGGGTTTGATTGTATGCACTGAACGGTAGGTCCTGTCTTCTTGAACGTAATTCTCGGGTTTGTCTGCAGAACTTGAACAGTCGAATGCCACAGCTAACGTTTATCTAATGTTTAACACAATTTCCTCAATTTGACTCCGATTTTGACGCCGTTTGAACCATAACTTCTTGGACTCAATTTAAACATTCTAAACACACTTAAGCACTTTCTTTTTGGCACTGAATTAAGCAAAACTAAAATATTAAACCTAACACAATGTTAGGACTGAATTTATGCTTTATAATAGTAATAGATTTCTTCTTTAGACCAGTTTTCTTTGAGGCATTGTGGATTCAGGGGAATGAACCATCACCCAAGACAGATTTTAACATGTGTAGTGCATATAGATAGATGGGGTCAAAGACCCAGAAAAATGAAAAAGAAATACATGGTATTATATAGACAAACATAAACTAGGATTTAACTTAAGCATCAGACCAGGCGATGTCCAACTCCCCCTTGCTCTTAGGGACACCCAGGGCTTTCCACACAGCTTTTGAGGCATCCACAATGTTGTTGGCACAAGGTGGCTGGTAGTCATGGTCACTGTCGCACCCCATGGTAGAGTCACACTCGTCCACCACCATGGCCACCACACTCCGTCCATTAGCACTGATTGTGATGTTGTTGAGACACCGGCTCTTGTTGTTGAACCATCCGGTTGAAAGTGCTACCACTGGTGTGTCATCTGGGTGGTACTTATTGTCACATTCCGATGGTCCACTGCCATCTCCTCCCTTTGCAAAGCTGTTAATTGTCAGAACCGCCTTTATGTGGCGGGACACTGGCGGTGAACACTTGTAAGTTGTGTACTGCTTTCCCTGTACACAACACTCAGTCATTTTCTTTGTTGCATTGCCCTGGTGGGGGCTTCTTCCCCCTGATTTTTCCACTTGGCTTGCAAGCCTGGGCATCAACCATCAGGTAATTTGTAACGAGGAGAACAACTACTAGGAGAAAGGATGTTGTCTTACTCATTGTTCCTCTCAGTGTGTTTCCCACAACTGATACTTCGATCCTCAATGCAAAACAGTCTTACAATGGATGCTGAATATATAGGAATTTCGTACTGAAAGTGCCTGCATCTAACACAAAAACTACGAAAGTGCCTGTCGCAAAGACTCTATTTATTTGAATGATGCTCTTACAGAGACTGTTCTGGTAGTTTAGGATGAAATATGGGGTTATTATTGTACAACTCTTTGCTGCAAAACAACAGTTAAAGGCATCATACTATTTAATATAATCTGAGTGTTTCACCGTGCGGTTCAGGGTACATTTGATCGACATTTCTGTCACGCCAAATTATGTTTGAGATCTTAGTCAAGTTGTCCTCATCAAGGGCTTTGCAAATCAGGAATTGTGAATTGTATTTTATTATAAAGACGATCATTATATATAAGAATGGTAATAGTAATACTAATAATTAAAGATATATTTGTAAGAGATTTGGATCTTTTCTTCTCCTCTGGTCTACGTTTGTTGTTATTATGTTGATTCTACTAATGAAACTACAGGGCATCATCCGCACTTAGTTGGCCACCAAATCAAGTCACCATCAAAGAGAAGAAGCTAAGATGTTCTTTTCAGGCTTAAGGGGACAGAACTGCATTCTCAAGAAGGTGCGTACGGCATTTTCTTTATTTGAATATATATTGATATTTTGTTTATTAGTGGGACTTGTTTTCTTATTCTTGTGAGAGATAATGAGATTGTTGTTACAATAGCGCGATGAATATGCAGCCACCGCTAATTGTTACCACGTGTAGCATCCAACGGCAGCTGCTTACTTGAATGTGAAGACATTTTACATTGAAAAATATAAAGTGAGTAGCTGCCATTGGATGCTACACATGGCAACATCCAATGATGGTTGCAGCAACCTGGTGGCAGACGATTTCGACCCCACAAAAGCGGTTCGAAGTTTTATGACACAAAACTATAATTTGCCGTTTTAAGTATGATTACATCAAGGACCCTTAATTGAAGCCTCAATATTTTAGTTGGGATGTAAATCGTGCCGTGCCGTGCCAGTCCACGCTATGAGAGTTGTGTCTACTGTAATTTGTGCGGTGCCATGCTGTGCTGAGTTGTCGTGCTGGGCTTACAGTACAGGAACCTTGGCCTGGGATAGTCTATGGCCCACCAATTTTTGTACCGTGTTGTGCCATATTGTTGGGTCGGGCTGTGCTCTGTGTGGGCTCGTACTATGCTTGGGCATTTCTGGGGTTTATAGTTCTTCGGCAAAGTCCATTGATGTTTTATGTATAAATAAACTATGCCTGATATGATTTAATTGCGTATTCATGAAATTATCTTTCTTGGGAATGGCATCGTCTGCTGCGTCATCCTGCAGCAGGCAATGCCGCAGCCGTGAGATGATGTCACGTGTAGCATCTCACGGATGGTATTTTTTCACCTAAAAGTGTTTTTTCACATTTTCATAGGTGAAAAGACATCAGCCTTGAGATGTTCCACGTGGCAGCATCGCACGGCTGAGGCATCGTTCTTGCCACGATGGCTTTGAATCCAATCTCTTGTTTTTGCCTGTGATGTTGGCAAGTACACCGATTTTGCTAGTTTTGGATTCTCCATGTTCTTCGTTGGAGGTTGCCGAGAGATTTTTTTAAAAGAGATTTTTAGGAGAGAGATTTCGTTGGAGATTTTTTTTTCACATGCATGTTTTACCTATTTCTAGCTTAGTTGAAATTGTGTCCTACAGAAGTGTACTCTCTGTTGGGGCTCATGTTGACTTGAGACCAAATCCCAGAAGGCTAGATCTTACTTGTATCTTAACCAAGTATCGAAATACATCAAAGTCTTGCCAATGAACATCCTCAAAACAACAAAGAAATCATTGAACTCTTCAACTTAATACGTCGTATATAGAAATGTAACCACGTAGGGCAGGTTAAGGTTTGGTATGGGCTAAACAATAATATATGCATAGACAGACATGTACTAGGATTAATTTAAGCAGCAGACCAGACAATATCCAACTCACCCCAATCATTTTTAGGCACTCTCTGGGCTTTCCACACAGCTCTTGAGGCATCCACAATGTTGTTGTCACAAGGAGGCTGATAATCATGGTCACTGTCACACCCCATGGTGGAGTCACACTCGTAGGTCAATGCATGCTGCATATATAAGGATTTCCTGTTGAAAATGCTGGCATCCAGCACAAAAATTACGAAAGAAACTGCTACGTTAACTGACCATCAATGAGAATGATGATGCTCTTACCAAAGGGCCATTCTGGTACATTTGCATGAGATATGCTGCAATAGAATAAATACAAGCATCAAACCAACCAATGATATCTGAATGTTTCACCGTGCAGTAGTGTATGATGTAATGGAACAACAAAAACTGCCACGGCCTGGCGTGTCCTTTGATCCTTAGTCAAAGGGCTTTGCATGCCAGGAACTGTGGATTATATTATTCCAACTCTATTAATTTTAGCCACGAAGACAAGGTGCTAAGAGACTTAGTTTTCAAGCATAATGGGACATAATTTCAGTCTCGATGAGGAGCAAATAAAGTCGTTCGTAATTTAATGGAAGCTATATTGCTTGTCACCACAGATTGAGCGATCTTTTTGGTTGTCGCCTTTTTTATCTTATCTAGGGAAAATTAATTTTCAGTAGTCCTTTTTTAAAATAATTAAGATTCAGTTAGTAAAGTTTTGAATTTTAACTTTTAATAAACCTTTATCAAAATAATTAATTTTTAGTAACATTTTACTATTACAAATCAACTATTGCAAGAATACCTTGACATCACTCATCCAAATGGCTTCTACAAGTCACTCACGCAAGGTACAAGTCATTTTATTGACTTCTACAACCCTATAAAAAGATTTGTGTAAGCCGATTTATTGACTTGAACAAGTCAATTTATTGCTTGTACAAGGTTTGAAAATGAGTTGTATAAGGGTATTTTCGGACGAATTTATTGACTTGTACAGGTCATTTTATTGCTTGTACAAGTCTTGAAAGTGAGTTGTATGAGGGTATTTTTTGATGAATTTATTGACTTGTACATGTCATTTTATTGCTTGTACAAGTCTTGAAAGTGAGTTGTATAAGGGTATTTTTGGACGAATTTATTGACTTGTACAAGTCTGAAAGTCAGTTGTATAAGGATATTTTCGGATGAATGTCTTGAAAGTGAGTTGTATAAGGGTATTTTCGGATGAATTTATTGACTTATACAAGTCTTGAAAGTGAGTGTACAAAAGTCTGGAAAGTGAGTTGTATAAGGGTATTTTTGGACGAATTTATTGGTAACGAATTACTTATTGACAACGTTGGGTTGGAGGACGGAATTTCTCGCCGGACATGACAAAAAGACGTAACGTAAAAAGATGGCAAAGAAGAAAGTATTGAGCAGTTGATGAATTTCGGAACCACGAGCAACGAATTAGTCAAAATGGGCGGCCGACAAATTTGGGATGGGGTAGGTGAGAGTCGTGAGACGACTAAAAGGAGAAGATATAGTGGCAGACAATCGGTGGAAATTCTCGATCTTGAAGAATTTCCAGGAAGATGGAGAAGGAAGACCAGAGGGGAGGAGCTAGCTGCCACAAGTAATCGATGGTTTTATCCATAAAGATGGTTTTATACCTTGTATTTATCGGCTAATATCTAATTGTTGTTTTCCAAACACGTTCACTTTTTTAGCTTTAAAACTCTTTTGTTAAATATTGTTGTCGATTTTTTATTTAAAAAATTATAGTAACTAAATTTTTCTTTGTTCTTTCTTTCTGTCTTCTTCTTCTTTCCCTTTTTTTTTTCCATTCGTTCCTCATTGTCCATCGTTTTTTGAACGTATTTTCTGCATTTTAGCTAGATTTTATGAACGTTAGCTAGAGGGGTTTATTTTATTATTATAAAGTGTTTAACTTCAGTGTTGATAGTCATACATAATATTAATTTATTTTACAAAATCGTTTTATATTCTATAAATTAAAATTTTAATTTGAATCTAAATTGAGGATTCCTAGTTAAAAGTTTTAACACATTTTAAGTGAAAAAAAAATACAAAAGGAAAGAACTGAATTGAAATCGTCTTTTTTAAAATTTTTAAAAAAATTTTAACAATAGTTAGTGATATCCACACACATACATTATAAATAAAATAAAAAGGATACATATCAATGTTGTCTGTAATAAAATCTAATGGACTTTGATCTAAAAGGTGCAGTTATAATCATTATTGTAAATAGAGGAATATAGTTATAAATAATAAAAAGACGAGGATATAAATTCAAATATATATTATAATGTAAGGACATGGATGCAAAAAACCCAAAAAATAAAAATAAAAATTAGCAACCTCAACACGAACCCAAACTTAATGAGTGAACCACCTAAAACACTAGTATTCTTAGTTCACTCCAGCTAATGGTTTATAATTTACGAGCTTTTTCCCTTTCCATCTTCTTGCTAAAAACTAAAAATAAAACTAATTGTTTTACGAAATATATACATAAATACATAAAAAGGTGAGCATCAAATAAGAAAAGGGCAAATTACACTTACCTCCCTTGAGGTATGACATAATTACATTTACCTCCCTTGGGGTTTCTGATATAACACTGTCACCCCTTGACATTTATGTGTGGGTCACACTAACACCCCCTCACTACACTTTCCGTCAAAAAAATAACGGCAAATCATTAAAAAATAAATAATGTATGACTAAAAATTAATTTTCCAAAAATGTATGACTAAATTAATTTTCCATCTTATATCCTTGTATTAAGAGAATATATAGGATTAGGGTTGATAGACCAATTAAAGTTTTTTCAAAAGCTACATAATCTCACATGTGCCAAATGGATTCCAATTAAGAAGATCCCACATGTGACAAATGGATTCTAATTAAGAAGGTCCTCCTAAAAGAATAGAATAGTTGAATGATTTTCACTCACCTGATTTACTTTTTATTTTAAAATTCTGACTTGAGTTTTTAACCTATTCACCATTAAAGAGCACATAATTCTGACTTGAGTTCCAGCAGCATTTAAAGCATGTTGCCGGGCTCTTGAGGTTTTCCGGCATCCACGTAGAACTGCTTGGTGAAGCCAACAATGAATGACGAAAGAGAGATCCATCGTACCCACTACCCACTACAAATTTATTATCAACAAGAAAAGGAGGCTGCCACTAAGATTTTGATTTTTGAGGACACTATTAAACGTGTCTTAAACAGAACCATAAGTTTTTGAGGCATTGGATATATGAATTGTCTCTTCCCATTGGCCCACGAAAGTGAAGGAATCTTTACAAGAACATTGAATCCGTTGATGCTGAAAGATCCGTTGTGATGGTCCAAGAACGTCACCGGCCGCTTGCGTTAAAGAACCCACTCGGCCACTCGCGTTTAGGTTTAGGTTGGACCCTTTAATGCTATTAGCCATGGACTATCCTGTTAAACAACCAACACACCTAAAAACTTAGGTCAAGGCGCAACTACATTAATCAACGATCTAAATAGAATACTATTTCAAGCATGTGCGAAGCCAAGGAAAAACTATGTATAGGATGTGTTTTTTCTGATCAGTCGAACACTGGACCTTCCGTTCTGATACAAATACATATATTAAGGGACTAAAATACAATATAATACTAGTGGTGGCACATGCATATATATGCATGTACTCAACCTACAATGTGTTCTTAAACCCCAAGCAGTTTTTTACTTTATTTTATTCTATCTTTTGACATGGGGATCATTCTTGAAGCTTTTTAATTTACAACGACAGCAGAAACACGTTTTGAGAATGGATGGAAGAGGAGTAATTCACGATGGGAGAAACAATTATAGCTATATCATAGAAGTAGGGGATTTAAATTTTAAAGTTGAATTTTCTCCCATTAATGGGAGAAAAGGTGGATTACCACCTGAAGAACAGGGGTAAAATTGGATTGAGGGTCCGTTAAAACACGGATTACAAATCCCATTAATGGGAGAAAAGGCTTCGGCGCAAGGTTGGACACCCTCACCCAGAACTGTTACCTGAATGTTGGGGGTTATGTCTCCTCAGTATCCTGGCTTATTTTGCTTCTTTGCTCATATCGGTATATTATATGCCTATACTGGCTTGTGACCATAGCTCTTGTAACAAGGTTTTCATTTAACGAAGAAAGAGCTTAGCTCGGCTTTCCATAAAAATAAAAAAAAAAGGAAAAAGAAAAAAAGAAAATTTGAAAATTGAAAGAGTAGGTGGTGGCCATAGCTCTTTCATTTAATGAAGAGCTTAGCTCGACTTTCCATAAATAAAAAAAAAAAGAAAAATTGAAAATTGAAAGAGTAGCTTTTGGTTGTTGTGGACAATCCTTGGGAAAAAAAAAGGAGAACCATAATCTAGGGAATCTTCTTCAAGTTTTACTAATAGAATAGAAGTCCGTGTTATGGTTCTAAATGTTAAGTGCTTAACTAACAACTCCTATCACGTTTTGAAAAAGCCGACTTTGTTTATTAGCATTTGTCTTTGGCTGGCTCCGTTTCGGGATCCACCCAGAAAGATTCCCTCTTTTAGACCTAATGACTCTGTGTATGGCTCGAGATTATGATTACTGGGGTCATTCCAGATTATATACTTGAACGAACCGTGGTTGCAGGGCAGCCTGTGAAAGATTTCGCTTTATTGTCCAGTAATGTGATCTTTTTGTACTCGAGTTTTATGAACGTGGTTGAAATACAGAGAGGTTTAACAGGGACAATTGGATGAATAATTGCTTCAATGAATCTATTAAATTTTCTATCGAAAGGGTTTGAGTTGTTACTTCAAACTAATTCAAAGTGGCATCGGATTAGAAGAACCTCCGATCAACAAAAAGTGGCTAAAGATGTCATGCATATAAAAGACAGAATAATATTAGAAATGCCAAAATTTCCCTCTCTCTCTCTCTCTTAATCAAGATGCTCCACTTCAACACTTTTTTTTTGGTAGCGATGCTCCACTTCAACACGCTAAAAGAAAAGTAATGCTAGAATCGTTACCAAAAAAAAAAAAGTAATGTTAGAACATATATAAAATATATTTATAATGATTCTAACATCCGATCGATACGACAGCCTGGAAGACTTGAACTTCCCTTTTTTTTTTTTTGGTGAGAAAGACACAATTCATTAAAATCTCCTGCACTACCGACTTGAAGACTTGAACCGCACTTGAAGAATTTTTTTGTTTTTTTGTTTTTAAAGAAAAGGGGAAACTTTGCATTACTGTAAAACCAGAGTACATCTGGGGAAGGAACGACTGTAAAAATCATCCTTCAAAGCGGTAGAAATGGTAGATGGAAAGTTTCTGAACCAAAAACAGGAGAAGAAGTCAAGAGCATAATTGGCGAGACAGTCCGCCACACAATTTGCTTCACGGTAGATGTGGCACTTGGAAGACTTGAACCTCCTTTTTTGGTGAGAAAGACACACTTCATTAAAGTCTCCTGAACTACCGACTTGAAGACTTGACCTACAGCCTTGAAGACTTGAACTACCATTGTTTCTTTTTCTTCTCCATACATTAATTACACTCTCTCCTTCCTTGCGGAGACTAGTTTTCCTCTTTTCCTCTTTTCTTCCAGCACCTGCTATCCTTTTGACACCATCTTTTTGGGTCCTTGAAACCTAAAACTTCCCGTAAAGACAATGGACTACAACTGCATCAAGGACATTATCTGCTCTATCTGTCAATTGTCCGCCGGTCCTATAAGCTACATCTGGGGAATCCAAGACAATCTCAACACTTTGTCTGATAAAATGGATGAACTGATTGAACTAAGGAATGATGTTAATAGCCGTGTAGCAATCGAAGAAGCAAATCCAATGAGGCGACGAACGAGCCAAGTAGCGGGGTGGCTGAGAAGGGCAGACGAAATGGAAGCCACAGCGGAAGAAATCGTACGAGAATGTTCAGAAGAAATTAGGGACAGACGCCTGGGAGGTTTTTGCCCCAAGAATTGTTGCACCAGCTACCAGCTTGGGAAAAAATTGGTACGGAAAATCAAAGATGTGGACGAACTAAAGGGCCAAAGAAGAGGTTTCGAAATTGTAGCAGAGACATTGCCCCCACCTTCGGTACAATATATGCCTACTGTACCGGCTCCGGTCATGGATCTGATGGTCGAGAAGGCGTGGAGCTGCTGCATCAACAATGAACGTGTGGGGATTATGGGAATCTACGGAATCGGGGGTGTCGGTAAGACTACCCTTCTGAAGCAGATCAACAACGAATTTCTACATCGACGAACCAGTCATTTTGATGTGGTGATTTGGGTTGTTGTATCCAAGGAAGTAGACGAGATGAAGATTCAGGATGATGTTGCTAAAAGGCTCGTCGGATTAACATTACGATCTGATGAAAGCCTTGAGGACCGTGCTTTGAAGCTCCACTCTGTGTTGAGTAAGAAAACGTTTGTGATTTTAATGGATGATATTTGGAAACCAGTGGATTTGACAACCATAGGGATTCCTCTTCCCGATATCAAAAACAAGTCAAAGGTATTATTCACTACCCGTTCTTTGGATGTGTGCGGACAAATGAAAGCTTGTGAGAAGATAAAAGTAGAATGCTTGGGTTCTGCGGAAGCATGGAAATTATTCCAAGAAGAGGTTGGAGACGAAGCCCTCAATTCCCATTCTGAAATACCTGAAATAGCTAAGCAAGTCGCCCAAGAGTGTGGTGGTTTGCCACTAGCACTCATCACTACTGGCAAGGCTATGGCTAGCATGAAAACTCCCCAAGAATGGAAACATCATCTAAAAAACTTGAAGGAGTCTGCATCGGAGTTTCCAGATATGGAAGACAAGGTATATTCTATTTTGAAGTTTAGCTATGATAGATTGCCTGACGATACCATTAGATCTTGCTTTTTATACTGTTCTATGTTCCCTGAAGATCATTCCATTAAGAAAGAACAGCTTATCCGTTATTGGATTGGGGAGGGATTCTTGGATGGATTTGACGACATAGATGATGTTGAAAACAAAGGATATACCATCATTGAAATTTTAAAGCGGGCTTGCTTGCTGGAGAGTAGTCTAGATTTTCCAGGAACAGAGGTGAAGATGCATGATGTCCTTCGGGACTTGGCCCTATGGATAGGTTGTGACGATGGAAGGAAAAAAAACAAGTTGTTGGTGCAAGCGGGTGTACGCTTGGCAGAAGCGCCCAAGGTTGGGAAATGGAGAGAGGCCGGAAGAATATCATTGATGCATAACAACATCAAAACATTAGCAGAGGAGGCACCCAAATGTCCCAAACTCTTAATTTTGATTCTTTCTAGCAATTATTATTTGGAAAATATTTGCAATGGTTTCTTTCGATATATGCATGTTCTCAGAGTTTTGGATCTTTCTAGGGCAAGAATTAAAGTGCTTCCAACGAGCATTGTGGAATTGGTTGAGTTAAGGTACCTTGGCTTGCGAGGAACAGAGATAAAACAGTTGCCTAGAGAGATGAAAAAATTGGTTAAATTGAAGTGTTTAGATTTGAGTTATACAAACCACCTTGAATTCATTCCATGTGGAATAATATCAAGATTTTCAAGGTTGCAAGTGTTAGACTTTTTTGGGAGCAATTTTGAGCATTGGGAAGCAGAAAGTGATGATATTGGTCAAGATGAAGGAAATGTTGGAGCTAGCATAGAAGAACTTGGACGCTTGGAGGACCTGCAACACCTCTCCATCAGGATAAAAAAAGTCGCTTGTCTTCAAAGAATCCTCGCTTCTCAAAAACTTGCGAGTTGCACAAGACAATTTTGTATCAAAGATTGCAAGATATTTATACCAGAGAATTTGAAGGATAGATCCTTGTCAAAAATTCGTGATGTCAGTATTGATAATTGCGAATTCAAGGATCTATCATGGCTTTATGGTTCTCGGAACATTAACTCTCTTGGCGTATGTAGCTGCAAGAATCTAAAAGTATTATGCAATGGCTTAAACCCCAAGGAGCTTAAAGTAGATGATTGCAAGGGTCTACAACAACTATGTGTTTGCACGAGTGGATGCTTTACAAACCTTACTCACTTAATAATTGATCATTGCGATGCATTGGAGGATTTATCATCATTTCGTGGATCTACGAACCTTGAAATCCTTGAAATATATTATTGCAAGGGTCTACGTGTTGGCATAACCGGTGGATGCTTCCCAAACCTTAATAATGTAGTAATTATGAATTGCGAAGCATTGGAGGATTTATCATGGCTTCAAGGTGCTCCGCACCTCCGTGAGCTTATGATACATGATTGCTATCGTCTACAACAAATATGCGATGGCGCGGCTGGATGCTTTCCAAAACTTTGTCGGATGGATATCAAGGATTGCTTTGCATTGAAGGATTTATCATGGCTCTGTGGTGCTCCTAACCTTATATATCTTTCTGTGATTGACTGCAAGTGTCTTGAACTAAGATGCGATAGTACGGTTGGATGCTTTCCAAACCTTCATCAAGTGGATATCGAGGGTTGCAATGCATTGAAGGATTTATCATGGCTTTGTGGTGCTCCTAACCTTGAAGAACTTTCTGTGAGTGACTGCGAGTGTCTCGAACTAATATGCGATGGCACAGCTGGATGCTTTCAAAACCTTCGTGTGGTGCATATCGAGGGTTGCAATGCATTGAAGGATTTATCATGGCTCTGTGGTGCTCGAAACCTTGAAATACTTAGCATAAGTTATTGCAAGGGCTTGGAACTAATATACAAGGGTGAAGATGCAGAGGGGGGTGAAAGTCAAATGATATTCCCACGACTCTCGTCGTTGGAACTTTACGGCCTACCAGAGCTGAAAAGCATCCCTTCGTTTCCTTCTAACACAAAGAAAATGATAAAAAGGTGCCCAAAGGCAACCAATACTCGAAATGAGGTAGCTCATCATCTTTGTTATTGAACTTGATTTCAATTCTCATGCCGCATATATATAAATTTCTAATTCTGTTTCTTGTTGATCTTTTTTATATGGGCATACAGACTTTGCATGGAGGACTCTTTGCTCAATATTTAGAGGTTGAGGTTCTCGGATTTAAGATCTAGAAAGAAAATAGCAACGGGAAATTGTGACCCATGGGTTGAAATATTCTTATTTTCTTTGTTTGTTATTTATTTCGTATGATTGTATGCCTAGCTATATGTAGCATCGAAGTCATTCTTATCATTTATTATTGCTCAACCTTTAGTGTTACAAATAATTTATAATTCATAGTGTCTAAGTGAACGAATATCATTATTTAGGTATACATTATGATTTTAATTCTTAAAGTCAAAAAGCCGTGGTGATCAAATTAATTACGGGAATGAATAGCTTTTGATGCCTTGTTTGTTGATTGTAATTTTACGTGTTGTTCAATGGTATTACGTTGATTAAACAGGTAGAATTAACTGCAAGTAGCGTGATGTTTGATGATCGGCAGAAAAGAAAGAGGATATTTTGTACTTCAGAAGCTTTAAATTATTCTGTTTAAGTGCTCCAACTGTTGTGTTGGATGAGTTCTGAAATGGATTCTTCACAGCATTGTTATGGAAGAATTTTTTGTACAACGAATCGGTTATGATCCTAAATGTGAAAGGCTTGACCGAAGAAGTCTCCAAAAGTCTTGGGGCTTTTGGAACAATAGTTGAGCCCATAAGAGGAGGCATTAATTAGAGCAGGTACCATGTCCTGGGCCTCCAAGAGGGGAAGTGGATAACTTTGATGAATATACTTTAGTATAGGGAACATGTAATAAAAGAATGATTTAAGAATAATGATAGATGTGAAGGATAATGTTCAAGTTGTTACTTGAATTATGGATAGTTTATTGACAATGAAGCTAGTTTTACAAAAAGATTATTAAAAATTTGTCAATGCTTATGCATTTCTAGTGGGTAGAAGACAGAATTAGTTATGATGGTTTTATGTTGATTTTATTACAAGTAATATTACTCTTTGATGGTTAGGGAAGAAAATAAATTTCTGATCTTTGGGGGTGTTTGTTTCTGGGGTTTTAAAGGATTTGTTTGTTCTTGTTCTTGTTTCGTGCTTCCGTGTGTTTAACAAGTTGAGTTGATGATAGACTAAGATGGCGTGATTCTGTGTTTGGAAAATTTTGTAGATGGGATCAGATGGTTCATTGTCATGTTACTGCTCTCTGCACTTGTTTAAATGAGAAACATAAAGTCATAGTCCTTATGCATGTGTATTTGGGACCTTCCAGCTTTCAATAAATTGGATCGCCCTTGATAATTTTTATAATGGCAGGAAGAAGATTTGAGTGAAGATGAAAATGATGAAGAGGAAGATGTGGAAGATGAAGAGGAAGATGTGGAAGATGAAGTAATAGTCCTTATGCATGTGTATTTTGGACCTTCCAGCTTTCAATTTGGGGCTTTTATTTCAAGTGTCTTTTATCTTGGATATAAGTTTTTACTGTTTCAATAAATTGGATCGCCCTTGATAATTTTTTATAATGGCAGGAAGAAGATTTGAGTGAAGATGAAAATGATGAAGAGGAAGATGTGGAAGATGAAGAGGAAGATGTGGAAGATGAAGTAATAGTCCTTATGACGCATGTGTATTTGGGACCTTCTAGCTTTCAATTTGGGGCTTTTATTTCTAGTGTCTTTTATCTTGGATATAAGTTTTTACTGTTTCAATAAATTGGATCGCCCTTGATAATTTTTATAATGGCAGGAAGAAGATTGCAGTGATTTGGAAGCAGGTAATGAAGATGAAAATGTTGAAGAGAAAGATGTGGAAGATGAAGAAGTGCTTCCAAAAAAAAGTAATAGTCCTCATGCATGTGTATTTGGGACCTTCCAGCTTTCAATTTGGGGCTTTTATCTTGAATATAAGTTTTTACTGTTTCAATAAATTGGATCGCCCTTGATAATTTTTATACTGGCAGGAAGAAGATTGGAGTGATTTGGAAGCAGGTAATGAAGATGAAAATGATGAAGAGGAAGATGTGGAAGATGAAGAAGTGCTTCTAGATAAGGTATTGTTTCCTCCTAAAACTTAATTGAAGAAAAATATTTGCCGGGCTACCAGCACCGGTTGTGGTTTACTCCGTGTTTTGTGTCGTATTTGCAGTTTGAAGGGAAGCGCAGAACAGGGGCCCACGTTGCGAGCCTGGCCAATTTTTTATCACATACTTTTTATTTTTATTTTTATTCGTTCGCTGTGACACAGTTATATTTGGTTAAGACCTTGTAAAGGATATAAGCTTTTTATTTTTAATATAATCAGACAACTCTATAATGATATTCAGATTTGATATTTTAAGTAAATAGATATTTATATGTTCAAAATTTCACTCTGGCGCAGACCATACCTGCTCTTATGTAAAATGGTGATGGATAAGTCACCACATCACTTGGCGCACGTTATTACCGAAAAAAAAAAAAAATCACCTGGCGCACGTACATGAATTTATGATATGATTGCAGCTAGGGGTGGCAATCGGTCGAATATGGTACGGATCTGCTAAGATCCAAATCTGATCCGAAAAAAATTTACCGATATCAGAATTCGATCCGATATCCGACGGATCTTTAATACTAAATCTGAATTCGAAATTCAATGAATATCCAAAATCCGAATTCGATTCGATATCCGATCCTAAATCTGAATTCGATCAGAAATCCGAATTCGAGCCTGTTTGAACCTGAAACTTTAAAAAACAATTTTAACAATTAAAGTAAATTTAACTATAAATTTTAACATAAATCCAAGTGTTTAATGATCAAATGATGATTTAACCCTTTTAACTTATGGTTGAACCATGGTCTGGGCTAAGTTTATATATATTATAAGTATGTTTTCGGTTTGGATCTTTTTCGGATCGAATACATGTATATCCGAATCCGAAAAAATTCGGATCCAAAATTCGAGATCCGTATCCGAACCATGGATCTAAATCCTATATCCGAATTCGGTAATTTTGGACCGGATTCGGGTCGGATTCGGATATATATCCGACCCATTGCCAGCCCTAGTTGCAGCGATTTGAGAAGGTCTAAAATATACAAGTTCTTACCAAAAAAAAAAAAAAAAAGAAAAGGTCTAAAATATACAAGTTGAAGTTCAGGGCAATGTTTTTAGAAGTGATAATTTAAAATTACTGAATTTTTTTTTTGGGTTGCTTTATGTGCACATATTTTTGTTTGTCAGAGAAGCTTTGAATTGGTTCAAACGAGGACCCGTTGAAGGAAATCGTGTGAAGGTAGAATGTTATATCAACTAATTGGAGCAGAAAAACAGAACAAACAATACATGGATATGAACTTAGGGCTGGAAGAATAGTTACAGACACTGATAATCTACTAACTACAACCGTAATAGTCAACTATAAGGAATCCCAGTTTAGTTGGATATAACATCCTTAACCTGAAAATTACACATTAATAGTATTTGATGTTGGTTCCTTTTACAGAATTCTGACCTAGACTAAAACAAGGATTTTCAACTAACCAGGTTTCATATTTTAAGTCCATTAACAAATCCATATTTTTTGATTTTGTACTGTTAGTTTTAAAATTTTCAAGACATTAATGATTCCAATAATAATATAAAGAATGCTGATTCACAAGTTCTTCAACCTCCACCAACAAAGTCCTTTGGTTTTTTCCCTGCAATAGTTGAATTCACTTATAGTGATTATCTAATTCTGGTTTCTGTGTCCCTATTGCAGATTGGGTCGGTTTCAGGACAGCAATGCAGTTTTATCACACTTTAATGAGTATTTGGAACATTGTTTTATGGAAGTTTCTGGTGATTTCTCTAGGAATACTCATCTCCTTGAGTCTATGAAGTCTGACCTTGATTATATATTTCAGAAACTAAGGTATTGACCAACTCGTCTTGGTTTCATCTGATTCTCAATTGTGCTTTGTTCTAGGAAATTGCATGCAATATGAACATGTTCAACTTTCATGAAAATTTGGATGGTATCTGATGTAGAAATTACTTATGTTTGGTAGATGTAGTTATATGCATTTTTCATTTGCCAAAAAATAATAATAATAATAATAAAAGATAAACACAAAACAAAGGCTGTCCCCCACCCCATCCCAGTGCGCATTCCTCTCTTTAGCTTGTCCTTATCTGTGTATACTGCTAATGGTTTGACAAGTTCCTCTTATGAGCTCAACAACAACAAAATGTCTTCTCCCATGCAGTTTATTTTTTCCTCTTGAGATAAGTAAGTGAAAATTTCATTCGTAGAAAAGCACACATCGTACTAAACTAGATGCCCTTCACATAGGTTTGAACCCCCCACAAATGAGTTGCCCGTGAGGCCCCTCGGGCCCCTCCCCTATGGGCTCATACTTAAGTATGAGCCACATTCCAACAAGCACATTGCTATAGGAGTGGTTTATGACTCATTCAATATTGCATATCACAGTATCATTCTGATAATGAAATAGGAAAAGTCATAGAACTAGACCAAAATCAGTTACTTAATTTGATATAGTAATTTTCCTTGTTGAGTTGATGGATTTAAAATTTGGTCCATATACAAATTCCAAATCAGCAGTTATTGAAGGTTGGAAAAGCAGATTTCACTGAAGGAAAACCTGAGGAATAAGTTACACTGTCATTCTTAAATGCAGTAACAACTTTTCTATGTTTCTTGGTTTTTATTCCACCGGCTTGTACATGAGCTGTTCTGACTAGTTATCTAAGAATAGAATTCAATATCATTCGGAAGCCATTTCTATGTTAGTAGATAACCAACACAGGGCAGTCATAGAACTTGTTTGATCGTATTTGCTTCTTTCTGAGAGATCTGTCTTATTGGTCAATGCTGTGGTTGCCTGGATTAATAATATGCTTGGTTGGAGCTCTTTTTTTTTTTTACCCCTTTTTTAAAGTTCGTGTAATTATTTGGCAACTCAAACTTATGGGTTCCCTACCAAGAAAATCTGTTGGATCTCTATACATTTGAAAGTTGCTCTTGCACTATTCTTGGATTGTTTAAAATATATTATTTATGTCGCTGAAATTTCACCAAATCCTTCCTTTTTTTTTTGTTTTCTACTTGAAAAAAATATAATATTTGCAACAAAAAAAAAAGGTCATCCATAATTTTAATTTATACAAAAAAAAAAAAAAAACGTAATAGTATTTGTAAATGCACAAATCTCTCCTTGGGTTTTGCGCCCCCCTCCCCCACAAAAGAAAAAAAAGGAAAAATGGGAAAAACTCTCCTATGTTTTACTATTATAGCATTACACCTCCCTTGATCTTTCAAAATGACAAAGCCATCCTTCTAGTGTGCTAATAGTGACATTTACCCATTGCCAGCGCCAAAAAGATTTTTCTTCTATGTTTGACCGGTAAGAGAATTACTTGATCACAGTTGATATCGACTATTTGTTCTCATAAATAAGTTCAAGTCTTGCAGCTAATGAAGATCATATTATATTTTTCTATGATCCAGTAATGAGTTCTATACTATTTTGTCAATTAAAAATTTGTTTCCTATTCCAGCCATGTCCATTTTTCTCCCTCATTTCTTCATAAACGTATTAATTGGTTGATATTGTGTTTTTTCCTCTTTATTTATTTTGGGTAATCTTTTAAATGACTGAATTATGTAATTAGATTCACCACTTCAATGCCCTCTGAAATCTGTTTGAGTCTATGCTATGCTGTTGGTAAATTGATTTGATGTACAGAAGCATGAAGGGAAAGCTTTCGGCTACTTATCCCGATGCATTTCGAGATGAATCAACGGCAAAAGTACTTGACCAAAGACCAGACCTTGAAAAACCTCAGTAAAGGCTCTGCTAATCTTCTATGCATTTCCAGATGAATCAACGACAAAAATACTTGACCAAAGACCAGACCTTGAAAAACCTCAGTAAAGGCTCTGCTAATCTTCTGTATCTTTTTATTGTTTTTTTTCTTTTTTGGCAGAAATATATATATTTTTATTTGACATTTCAATTTATTCACATCTGAAATGTATGTATTCTATGTCGGCACCAACTTCTAAACTTGAAAACAATGAACAGCCCCCAGCCCCCGGCGGGGGAGGGGGAGGAGGTTCTTGAAACATCAGTTTTGTGAATATTTATTGTTTATATTTTTCTAGTATTTCCTTGTTAATTCTCTGCTACCCTCTATTTATCCATAAAGATGGTTTTATACCTTGTATTTATCGGCTAATATCTAATTGTCGTTTTCCGAACACGTTCACTTTTTTAGCTTTAAAACTCTTTTGTTAAATATTGTTGTCGATTTTTGATTTAAAAAATTATAGTAACTAAATTTTTATTTATTCTTTCTTTCTGTCTTCTTCTTGTTTCCATTCGTTCCTCATCGTCCATCGTTTTTTGAACGTATTTTCTGTATTTTTGCTAGATTTTATGAACGTTAGCTAGAGGAGTTTATTTTATTATTATAAAGTGTTTAACTTCAGTGTTGATAGTCATACATAATATTAATTTATTTTACAAAATCGTTTTATATTTTATAAATTAAAATTTTAATTTGAATCTAAATTGAGGATTCCTAGTTAAAAGTTTTAACACATTTTAAGTGAAAAAAAACAAAAGGAAAGAACTGAATTGAAATCGTCTTTTTTAAAATTTTAAAAATTTTTTTAACAATAGTTAGTGATATCCACACACATACATTATAAATAAAATAAAAAGGATACATATCAATGTTGTCTGTAATAAAAACTAATGGACTTTGATCTAAAAGGTGCAGTTGTAATCATTATTGTAAATAGAGGAATATAATTATAAATAAAAAAAAATGAGGATATAAATTCAAATATGTATTATAATGTAAGGACATGGATGCAAAAAACCCAAAAAATAAAAATAAAAATTAGCAACCTCAACATGAACCCAAACTTAATGAGTGAACCACCTAAAACACTAGTATTCTTAGTTCACTCCAGCTCATGGTTTATAATTTTCGAGCTTTTTCCCTTGCCATCTTCTTGCTAAAAACTAAAAATAAAACTAATTGTTTTACGAAAAATATACATAAATACATAAAAAAGGTGAGCATCAAATAAGAAAAAGGTAAATTAGAAATTTTATCTCCATCTTATATCCTTGTATTAGGAGAATATATAGGATTAGGGTTGATAGTCCAATTAAAGTTTTTTCAAAAGCTACATAATCTCACATGTGCCAAATGGATTCCAATTAAGAAGATCCCCATAAACGACTAGAATAATTGTACTAATAGAATATATAGGATTGAGGTTATATAGTCCAAATAAAGTTCTTCAAGCACCATTATCCCACATGTGACAAATGGATTCTAATTAAGAAGGTCCTCCTAAAAGAATAGAATAGTTGAATGATTTTCACTCACCTGATTTACTTTTTATTTTAAAATTCTGACTTGAGTTTTTAACCTATTTACCATTAAAGAGCACATAATTCTGACTTGAGTTCCAGCAGCATTTAAAGCATGTTGCCGGGCTCTTGAGGTTTTCCGGCATCCACGTAGAATTGCTTGGTGAAGCCAACAATGAATGACGAAAGAGAGACCCATCGTACCCACTACCGACTACAAATTAATTATCAACAAGAAAAGGAGGCTGCCACTAAGATTTTGATTTTTGAGGACACTATTAAACGTGTCTTAAACAGAACCATCAGTTTTTGAGGCATTGGATATATGAATTGTCTCTTCCCATTGGCCCACGAAAGTGAAGGAATCCTTATAAGAACATTGAATCCGTTGATGCTGAAAGATCCGTTGTGATGGTCCAAGAACGTCACCGGCCGCTTGCGTTAAAGATCCGTTGGACCCTTTAATGCTATTAGCCATAGACTATCCTGTTAAACAACCAACACACCTAAAAGCTTAGGTCAAGGCGCAATTACATTAATCAATGATTAAACAACCAACACACCTAAAAGCTTAGGTCAAGGCGCAATTACATTAATCAATGATTTAAATAGAATATTATTTCAAGCATATGCGAAGCCAAGGAAAAACTATGTATAGGATGTGTTTTTTCTTATTAGTCGAACACTAGACCTTCCGACCTTCCGTTCTGATACAAATACATATATTAAGGGACTCAAATACAATATAATACTATTGGTGACACGTGCATATATATGCACGTCCTCAACCTACAAATGTTCTTGGGCCCCAAGCACTTTTTTACTTTATTTTATTTTTTGACATGGGGATAATTCTTGAAGCTTTTTAATTTACAACGACAGCAGCAACACGTTTTGAGAATGGATGGAAGAGGAGTAATTCACGATGGGAGAAACAATAATAGCTATAGCATAGAAGTAGGGGATTTAAATTTTAAAGTTGAATTTTCTCCCATTAATGGGAGAAAAGGTGGATTACCACCCAAAGAACAGGGGTAAAATTGGATTGAGGGTCCGTTAAAACACGGATTACAAATCCCATTAATGGGAGAAAAGGCTTCGGCGCAAGGTTGGACACCCTAACCCAGACCTGCTACCTGAATGTTGGGGGTAATGTCTCCTCAGTATCCTGGCTTATTTTGCTTTTTGCTCATATGGGTATATTATGCCTATACTGGCTTGTGGCCATAGTTCTTGTAACAAGGTTTTCATTTAATGAAGAAAGAGCTTAGCTCGGCTTTCCATAAAAAAAAAAAAAAAAAAAAAAAAAAAGAAAAAAGAAAAAGGAAAAAAAGAAAATTTGAAAATTGAAAGAGTAGGTGGTGGCCATAGCTCTTGTAACAAGGTTTTCATTTAATGAAGAAAGAGCTTAGCTCGGCTTTTGCATCAAAAAAAAAGAAAAAAGAAAAAGGAAAAAAAGAAAATTTGAAAATTGAAAGAGTAGGTGGTGGCCATAGCCCTTATAATAAGGTTTTCATTTAATGAAGAAAGAGCTTAGCTCGGCTTTCCATCAAAAAAAAAAAAAAAAAAAGAAAATTTGAAAATTGAAAGAGTAGGTGGTGGCCATAGCTCTTATAACAAGGTTTTCATTAAATGAAGAAAGAGCTTAGCTCGGCTTTCTATCAAAAAAAAAAAAAAAGAAAAATTGAAAATTGAAAGAGAAGCTTTTGGTTGTTGTGGACAATCCTTGGAAAAAAAAGGAGAACCATAATCTAGGGAATATTCTTCAAATTTTATTAATAGAATAGAAGTCTGTGTGACGGTCCTAAATGTCAAGTGCTTAACTAACAACTCCAATCATGTTTTGAAAAAGCCCACTTTGTTTATTAGCATTTGTCTTTGGCTGGCTCCGTTTCGGGATCCACCCAGAAAGATTCCCTCTTTTAGACCTAATGACTCTGTGTATGGCTCGAGATTATGATTACTGGGGTCAGACAGATTATATACTTGAACGAACCGTGGTTGCAGGGCAGCCTGTGAAAGATTTCGCTTCATTGTCCAGTAGCGTGATCTTTTTGTACTCGAGTTTTATGAACGTGGTTGAAATACAGAGAGGTTTAACAGGGACAATTGGATGAATAATTGCTTCAATGAATCTATTAAATTTTCTATCAAAAGGGTTTGAGTTGTTACTTCAAACTAATTCAAAGTGGCATCGGATTAGAAGAACCTCCGATCAACAAAAAGTGGCTAAAGATGTCATGCATATAAAAGACAGAATAATATTAGAAATGCCAAATTCTCTCTCTCTCTCTCTCTCTTAATCAAGATGCTCCACTCCAACACGCTAAAAGAAAAGTAATGTTAGAACATATATAAAATATATTTATAATGATTCTAACATCCGATCGATACGACAGCCTGGAAGAATTGAACTTCCTTTTTTTTTTTTTTTGGGTGAGAAAGACACAATTCATTAAAGTCTCCTGCACTACCGACTTGAAGACTTGAACCGCACTTGAAGACTTTTTTTTTTAAAGAAAAGGGGAAACTTTGCATTACTGTAAAACCAGAGTACAGCTGGGGAAGGAACGACTGTTAAAATCATCCTTCAAAAGCGGTAGGTAGAAATGGTAGATGGAAAGTTTCTGAACCAAAAACAGGAGAAGAAGTAAAGAGCATAATTGGCGAGACAGTCCGCCACACAATTTGCTTCACGGTAGATGTGGCACTTGGAAGACTTGAACCTCCTTTTTTGGTGAGAAAGACACAATTCATTAAAGTCTCCTGAACTACCGACTTGAAGACTTGACCTACAGCCTTGAAGACTTGAACTACCATTGTTTCTTTTTCTTCTCCATACATTAATTACAGTCTCTCCTTCCTTGCGGAGACTAGTTTTCCTCTTTTCTTACAACACTTGCTATCCTTTTGACACCATCTTTTTGGGTCCTTGAAACCTAAAACTTCCCGTAAAGACAATGGACTACAACTGCATCAAGGACATCGCCGGTCCTATAAGCTACATCTGGGGAATCCAAGACAATCTCAACACTTTGTTGAAGTCGATGGATGAACTGGTTGAACTAAGGAATGATGTTAATAGCCGTGTAGCAATCGAAGAAGCAAATCCAATGAGGCGACGAACGAGCCAAGTAGCGGGGTGGCTGAGAAGGGCAGACGAAATGGAAGCCACAGCGGAAGGAATCGTACGAGAATGTTCAGAAGAAATTAGGGACAGACGCCTGGGAGGTTTTTGCCCCAAGAATTGTTACACCAGCTACCAGCTTGGGAAAAAATTGGTACGGACAATCAAAGATGTGGACGAACTAAAGGGCCAAAGAAGAGGTTTCGAAATTGTAGCAGAGACATTGCCCCCACCTTCGGTACAATATATGCCTACTGTACCGGCTCCGGTCATGGATCTGATGGTCGAGAAGGCGTGGAGCTGCTGCATCAACAATGAACGTGTGGGGATTATGGGAATCTACGGAATCGGGGGTGTCGGTAAGACTACCCTTTTGAAGCAGATCAACAACGAATTTCTACATCGACGAACCAGTCATTTTGATGTGGTGATTTGGGTTGTTGTATCCAAGGAAGTAGACGAGATGAAGATTCAGGATGATGTTGCTAAAAGGCTCGTCGGATTAACATTACGATCTGATGAAAGCCTTGAGGACCGTGCTTTGAAGCTCCACTCTGTGTTGAGTAAGAAAACGTTTGTGATTTTAATGGATGATATATGGAAACCAGTGGATTTGACAACCATAGGGATTCCTCTTCCCGATATCAAAAACAAGTCAAAGGTATTATTCACTACCCGTTCTTTGGATGTGTGCGGACAAATGAAAGCTCGTGAGAAGATAAAAGTAGAATGCTTGGGTTCTGCGGAAGCATGGAAATTATTCCAAGAAGAGGTTGGAGACGAAGCCCTCAATTCCCATTCTGAAATACCTGAAATAGCTAAGCAAGTCGCCCAAGAGTGTGGTGGTTTGCCACTAGCACTCATCACTACTGGCAAGGCTATGGCTAGCATGAAAACTCCCCAAGAATGGAAACATCATCTAAAAAACTTGAAGGAGTCTGCATCGGAATTTCCAGATATGGAAGACAAGGTATATTCTATTTTGAAGTTTAGCTATGATAGATTGCCTGACGATACCATTAGATCTTGCTTTTTATACTGTTCTATGTTCCCTGAAGATCATTCCATTAAGAAAGAACAGCTTATCCGTTATTGGATTGGGGAGGGATTCTTGGATGGATTTGACGACATAGATGATGTTGAAAACAAAGGATATACCATCATTGAAATTTTAAAGCGGGCTTGCTTGCTGGAGAGTAGTCTAGATTTTCCAGGAACAGAGGTGAAGATGCATGATGTCCTTCGGGACTTGGCCCTATGGATAGGTTGTGACGATGGAAGGAAAAAAAACAAGTTGTTGGTGCAAGCGGGTGTACGCTTGGCAGAAGCGCCCAAGGTTGGGAAATGGAGAGAGGCCGAAAGAATATCATTGATGCATAACAACATCAAAACATTAGCGGAGGAGGCACCCAAATGTCCCAAACTCTTAATTTTGATTCTTTCTAGCAATTATTATTTGGAAAATATTTGCAATGGTTTCTTTCGATATATGCATGTTCTCAGAGTTTTGGATCTTTCTAGGGCAAGAATTAAAGTGCTTCCAACGAGCATTGTGGAATTGGTTGAGTTGAGGTACCTTGGCTTGCGAGGAACAGAGATAAAACAGTTGCCTAGAGAGATGAAAAAATTGGTTAAATTGAAGTGTTTAGATTTGAGTTATACAAACCACCTTGAATTCATTCCATGTGGAATAATATCAAGATTTTCAGGGTTGCAAGTGTTAGACTTTTTTGGGAGCAATTTTGAGCATTGGGAAGCAGAAAGTGATGATATTGGTCAAGATGAAGGAAATGTTGGAGCTAGCATAGAAGAACTTGGACGCTTGGAGGACCTGCAACACCTCTCCATCAGGATAAAAAAAGTCGCTTGTCTTCAAAGAATCCTCGCTTCTCAAAAACTTGCGAGTTGCACAAGACAATTTTGTATCAAAGATTGCAAGATATTTATACCAGAGAATTTGAAGGATAGATCCTTGTCAAAAATTCGTGATGTCAGTATTGATAATTGCGAATTCAAGGATCTATCATGGCTTTATGGTTCTCGGAACATTAACTCTCTTGGCGTATGTAGCTGCAAGAATCTAAAAGTATTATGCAATGGCTTAAACCCCAAGGAGCTTAAAGTAGATGATTGCAAGGGTCTACAACAACTATGTGTTTGCACGAGTGGATGCTTTACAAACCTTACTCACTTAATAATTGATCATTGCGATGCATTGGAGGATTTATCATCATTTCATGGATCTACGAACCTTGAAATCCTTGAAATATCTCATTGCAAGGGTCTACGTGTTGGCATAACCGGTGGACACTTCCCAAAACTTGAATATGTAGAAATTACGGAATGCGAAGCATTGAAGGATTTATCATGGCTTCGAGTTGCTTCGCGCCTCCGTGAGCTTATAATACATGGTTGCAGTGATCTACAACAAATATGCGATGGCATGGCTGGATCCTTTCCAAAACTTTGTCGGATGGAAATCAAGGATTGCTTTGCATTGAAGGATTTATCATTGCTTTGTGGTGCTCTTGACCTTGTATATCTTTCTGTGATTGATTGCGAGTGTCTTGAACTAATATGCGATAGTACGGCTGGATGCTTTGGAAACCTTCATCAGGTGGATATCGTGGGTTGCAATGCATTGAAGGATTTATCATGGCTTTGTGGTGCTACTAACCTTGAATATCTTGTTGTGATTGGCTGCGTATGTCTTGAACTAATATGCAATGGTACGGCTGGATGCTTTCCAAAACTTTGTATGATGGATATCGATGGTTGCAATGCATTGAAGGATTTATCATGGCTTTGTGATGCTCCTAAGCTTGAAAAAATTTCTGTGATTGACTGCGAGTGTCTTGAACTAATATTCGACGGCACAGCTAGACGCTTTCCAAACCTTTGTGAGGTGCGTATCAAGGGTTGCAATGCATTGAAGGATTTATCATGGCTTTGTGGTGCTCCTAGCCTTGAAGATCTTTTTGTGAGTGGCTGCGAGTGTCTTGAACTAATATGCGACGGCACCGCTGGATGCTTTCTAAACCTTCGTGAGGTGCGTATCGAGGGTTGCAATGCATTGAAGGATTTATCATGGCTTTGTGGTGCTCGTAAACTTGAAGAACTTTGTGTGAGTGATTGCGAGTGTCTTGAACTAATATGCAATGGTACGGCTGGATGCTTTCCAAACCTTCATAAGGTGGATATCGAGGGTTGCAATGCATTGAAGGATTTATCATGGCTTTGTGACGCTCCTAACCTTGAAAAACTTTCTGTGAGTGGCTGCAAGTGTCTTGAACTAATATGCGATGGTGAAGATGCAGAAGTGAAAGAAAGTCCACTGAATTTCTCACGTCTCTCATCATTAAGATTGGTCAAGCTACCTGAGCTAAAAAGCATCCCTTGGCACGCCATTCCTCCTGATACACGAAGAAGCATATGGTACTGCCCAAAGGCAACAAATGAGGTCATCATCATTGACTTTTTTTATCCTCGTTTTGATTTTTGTTACTTGAATTATAGATAGTTTGTTGACAATGAAGCTAGTTTTACACAAAGATTATTAAAAATTTGTCAATGCTTATGCATTTCTAGTGGGTAGAAGACAGAATTAGTTATGATGGTTTTATGTTGATTTTATTACAAGTAATATTACTCTTTGATGGTTAGGGAAGAAAATAAATTTCTGATCTTTGGGGGTGTTTGTTTCTGGGGTTTTAAAGGTTTTGTTTGTTCTTGTTCTTGTTTTGTGCTTCCGTGTGTTTAACAAGTTGAATTGATGATAGATTAAGATGGCGTGATTCTGTGTTTGGAAAATTTTGTAGATGGGTTCAGATGGTTCATTGTTATGTTACTGCTCTCTGCACTTGTTTAAATGAGAAACATAAAGTAATAGTCCTTATGCATGTGTATTTGGGACCTTCCAGCTTTCAATAAATTGGATCGCCCTTGATAATTTTTATAATGGCAGGATTGGGAAGCAGGTAATGAAGATGAAAATGATGAAGAGGAAGATGTGGAAGATGAAGAAGTGCTTCCAGATAAAGTAATAGTCCTTATGCATGTGTATTTGGGACCTTCCAGCTTTCAATTTGGGGCTTTTATTTCAAGTGTCTTTTATCTTGGATATAAGTTTTTACTGTTTCAATAAATCGGATAGCCCTTGATAATTTTTATAATGACAGGAAGAAGATTTAAGTGAAGATGAAAATGATGAAGAGGAAGATGTGGAAGATGAAGTAATAGTCCTTATGCATGTGTATTTGGGACCTTCCAGCTTTCAATTTTGGGCTTTTATTTCTAGTGTCTTTTATCTTGGATATAAATTTTTACTGTTTGAATAAATTGGATCGCCCTTGATAATTTTTATAATGGCAGGAAGAAGATTGCAGTGATTTGGAAGCAGGTAATGAAGATGAAAATGTTGAAGAGAAAGATGCGGAAGATGAAGAAGTGCTTCCAAAAAAAAGTAATAGTCCTCATGCATGTGTATTTGGGACCTTCCAGCTTTCAATTTGGGGCTTTTATTTCTAGTGTCTTTTATCTTGAATATAAGTTTTTACTGTTTCAATAAATTGGATCGCCCTTGATAATTTTTATACTGGCAGGAAGAAGATTGGAGTGATTTGGAAACAGGTAATGAAGATGAAAATGATGAAGAGGAAGATGTGGAAGTGCTTCCAGATAAGGTATTGTTTCCTCCTATAAAACTTAATTGTTGAAAAATATTTGCCGGGCTACCAGCGCCGGTTGTGGTTTACTCCGTGTTTTGTGTCATATTTGCAGTTTGAAGGGAAGCGCAGAACAGGGGCCCACGTTGCGAGCCTGGCCAATTTTTTATCACATCCTTTTTATGTAATTGCATATATTTTGCACGAATTACACAGTTATATTTGGTTAAGACCTTGTAAAGGATATAAGCTTTTTATTTTTAATATAATCAGACAACTCTATAACGATATTCAGATTTGATATTTTAAGTAAATAGATATTTATATGTTCAAAATTTCACTCTGGCGCAGACCGTACCTGCTCTTATGTATGGCACTTTTTCATTTCCCCATGTAAAAAACAGAGGGGAGAATGTGCTTGCTTGCCTACTTGTCAAGCAAGCATCGGTTACGGTTGAGCCCATTTAGGGGCTCAACCGTAGACGATCTCATTCCGTATGTAAAATGGTAATGGATAACTCACCCCATCATCACCTGGCGCACGTTATTACCGGAAAAAAAAATAAAAAATCACCTGGCGCACGTATATGAATTTATGATATGTAACAATGTTTGAAAAACCACGATGCTTTAGCTTGTGGTGCTTTGGCGCAAAGAATTGGGGTCACAAATGCATTGGTTGCTTGGGCACAAGCGCTGGTGGAAGGATTAAAGATGGCTTTGGCATGCAGAATTTCTAGAGTTCAAATCGAGAGTGATTCTTATACGGTTGGTAGTGCTTTTCTCAACCTTGGAGGATTGGGTCTCTTATCTAAGAAGCGCAGCACCTGTGTAATTTCTTCATCTCGGTAAAATTTCTAAAGGTGTATAGAGAGGCAAATGGGGCCGCTGATCAGCTTGCTAATTTTGCACTTGATGCTTATTCATGCTTTTGGGTTTCAAGTCCTCCGGAGCCAGTTCGTACCGCTATTCTGGATGATTTCTTTGGTAAAACAGCTATTAGATCTATTGTAATCGACAAGTAACTGTGTTGTGAGTTATTTATATATTTCTTGTTTTCGTATCAAAAAAAAAAAGCTTGTGGGTTTTGTTTTTCATTCATAGAAAAGTATAATATATGAATGGATAAGGTTTGTTGTATCAAACCATCCATGAGTTATCTACAACAGAAAAACAAATCTCCTATGTTTGAATTTAAATTACAGTTCATGTTTATCTTTAACATCCCCATCAAGCTCATGAGAGGGAAACTCTCACGTTGAGCTTGGATCGAAAAAATAAGAATAAAGATTTGGATAAGCTCTTTGTGAAGATGGCACTTTGAGATCATGAAGAAGATGAACAAGCCATTTAACTTCTGTAGCAATGAGAGCCAAAGCCCTATATTCAGATTCACAACTAGATCTCGAGACGGTAGGTTGTTTCTTTGCACTCCATGCAACAGGATGATCTCCAAGATAGATAGCATATCCAGAAGTGGATCAACGGGTGTCAGGGCAACCAACCCAATCTGCATTACAGTAAGCCACAAGCTTGGTAGATGAGAAAGGAGTGAAAAACAAACCATGGTAGAGAGATCCTTTGATATAACGTAGGATACGTTTGACAGGTTGATAATGGTGATCTGTTGGAGATTTCATGTACTGAGTCTACTGACTAACAGAATTAACAGCATGTGTGATGTCTGGTCAAGTGATAGTCAAATATTGAAGTGCACCAACCATGGACCGATAATGAGTTGGATCATGAAACGATAGTCCATCAGAGGAAAGATGTTGAGATACCACCATTGGAGTAGAAACAGGCTTACAATCGACAAGATCAGACCGTTGAAGTAAGTCATGTGCATATTTGACTTGAGTAAGAAGAAGACCATTAGAGGTCCGATGGGCCTGCTAGCCAAGAAAATAATTAAGTGGACCCAAGTCTTTGGTAGCAAACTCCTTGTGCAGTGAAGAGATAAACCCATAAGAAGATCATTATTGTTACTTGTAACAATAATGTCGTCAACATATAATAGAAGATAGATAAGTCCATTTGGCTGAGAGAGAACAAATAAAGAAGGGTCAGCCCGATTACATAAAAATCCAATTTGTAGTAAAAAGGAACTGAACCGATGAAACCAGGCCCTTGGGGCCTGCTTAAGCCCATAAATTTCTCTCTTTAAACGGCATACATAAGATGACTTTGTTGGATCAATATATCCTGGGGGTTGCTCCATGTACACTTCCTCTTGAAGAAGTCCATTAAGAAAAGCATTCTTAATATCAAGTTGACAAAGAACCCAATTATTTGTAATGGCCAACGACAAAACAACACGAATTGTAGAAGCCTTGACAACAGGGCTAAAGGTTTCAGTGAAATCCAAGCCTGGAAGTTGGGTATAGCCTTTTGCAACTAATCGGGCCTTAAATTGATCAACTGATCCATCAGATAAATATTTGACCCGAAATACCCATTTTGAACCAACTACATTGGCATGTGGAGGCCTAGGTACTAACTCCCAAGTCTTATTGGATTTTAGAGCACAAATCTCATCATCCATTGCAGAAAGCCAACCCAGAATTTTGGCGGCAGACTTAAACCCACGAGGCTCCTTAATTGTAAGAAGAGCATGAATAAGTCCTGTAGATGGCACAATACCCATGTAGGCAGAGTGTTTGGGCTTAATATACCATCCTTGGCCCGAGTTACCATGGAGTGAGTGGGTTGCAATGTTGGGGCTGAAACTGATGGTGCCACATTTTCCAAGGTCAATGGTTTAGGAGAGACAGTAGCATCCTCTGTTGAAATTGCTGAAGTGTCAGATTGGAACATAGTTGGAGAATGGATTGAAGGAACCTGCACAAGTGAAGAAGCCCGAAAAATTCTAGAAGAATCAGTAGTACATGGAATGCATGAACGGGCCTGAGATTGTGGAACCATTGGAGATGAAGCCTGAGATGAATGTGACAATGTGTGTGGACTAGAGACAATATGATTGGGTTCCAAAAACGATGATACATGGAGATTAGACAGTGCAGTGGATTGATTTGTACCAGAAAAAGGAAAAACCAATTCATCAAAGTTAGCATGACGAGATATGTAGACACGATTAGTGGTTGAGTCAAGGCATCGAAAACCACAATGAGTCATGCTATATCCTAAAAATATGCAAGGTGCACTGCGAGGAGCTAATTTGTGTGGTGTATAATCTCTAAGATAGGGATAAACACGACAACCAAAAGGATGAAAATTAGCATAATTTGGAATCTTACCAAAGAGTGTCTCATATGGAGATGAATTTTGAAGCACTGGTGTTGGCAACTGATTGATGATGTAGGCGGCAGTACTGAAAGCTTCAACCCAATATGAAAGAGGTGTATGGGAATGGAAAAGCATAGTGAGTCCAGTTTCTGTAATGTGACGATGTTTTCTTTCTGCTTGGCCATTTTGAGATGGGGTGTATGGGCAAGACATTTGATGTTGGATGCCAGATGAGATAAGATGATGTTGAAAACGATGATTGGTAAATTCAGTTCCACCATCACTTTGGAAAATTTTGATTTTTCTTTCAAATTGATTTTCTACAAAAGTTTGAAATTGAATGAATATTTAAAAGAAATCAGATTTAGATTTTAAAGGATAAAACCATGTGAATCTAGAATGATCATCTAGAAATATCACATAAAATCTATAACCTGAATTTGAAATGACAGGTGAAGGACCCCACAAGTCACAATGAATTAAACCCAAAATGGAGGGGGAACGTTTATAATTTTCTTGAAAGGGAAGACGGTGGCTCTTTGCAAGTTGACAACTTGAACAAATTTGTGGATTGGGCAATAAAGAAGTAACAGATAAGTAGCCTTTATTTTGTAACAAAGAAATAACAGAATGGGCTACATGGCCTAAACGAGAATGCCAAACATCATAAGAAGCATGAAGAGATTTATTTTGAACAAGAGAAATGAATGCTTTATTGCCACGGTCAAGCACGTACAAGCCTTCCTTACGTCGACCGGTTGCCACCACCTTGCTTGTGACTCGGTTTTGAATAAGAAAATGATCATTAGTAAAAGTAACAGAGAAAGGATAATCAGAGGTCAGCTTACTAATGGACAGCAAGTTTTTGGTGAGATTAGGCACAACCAAGACATCAAGTAATTGATATTGGGAGTTGGAGAAAGAATACCAGTATAGGTGAATGGATAAGGTTTGTTGTATCAAACCATCCAATAGTTATCTACAACAGAAAAACAAATCTCCTATTTTTGAATTTAAATTACAATTCATGTTTATCTTTAACAATATGATTGCAGCGACTTGAGAAGGTCTAAAATATACAAGTTCTTACAAAAAAAAAAAAAAAAAAGAGTCTAAAATATACAAGTTGAAGTTCAGGGCAATGTTTTTAGAAGTGATAATTTAAAATTACTGAATTTTTTTTTTTTGGTTGCTTTATGTGCATATATTTTTGTTTGTCAGAGAAGTTTTGAATTGGTTCCAACGAGGACCTGTTGAAGGAAATCCTGTGAAGGTAGAATGTTATATCAACTAATTGGAGCAAAAAAACAGAACAAACAATACATGGATATGAACTTAGGGCAGGAAGAATAATTACAGACACTGATAATCTACTAACTACAACCGTAATAGTGAATTATAAGGAAACCCAGTTTCGTTGGATATAACATCCTTAACCTGGTGCAAGAAAATTCAGAAAACCAAATCGCTGATCTTAATTTTGTTTCATAATGCTCAATAGCTTAAGCTGGAAATTACACATTAATAGTATTTGATGTTGGTTCCTTTTACAGAATTCTGACGTAGACTAAAACAAGGATTTTCAACTAACCAGGTTTCATATTTTGAGTCCATTAACAAATCCATATTTTCTGATTTTGTACTGTTAGTTTTAAAATTTTCAAGACACTAATGATTCCAATAATAATATAAAGAATGCTGATTCACAAGTTCTTCAACCTCCACCAACAAAGTCCTTTTTTTTTCCTTGCAATAGTTGAATTCACTTATAGTGATTATCTAATTCTGGTTTCTGTGTCCCTATTGCAGATTGGGAAGGTTGCAGGACAGCAATGCAGTTTTATCACACTTTAATGAGTATTCGGAACATTGTTTCATGGAAGTTTCTGGTGATTTCTCTAGGAATAATCATCTCCTTAAGTCTATGAAGTCTGACCTTGATTATATATTTCAGAAACTAAGGTATTGACCAACTCGTCTTGGTTTCATCTGATTCTCAATTGTGCTTTGTTCTAGGAAATTGCATGCAATATGAACATGTTCATCTTTCATGAAAATTTGGATGGTATCTGATGTAGAAATTACTTATGTTTGGTAGATGTAGTTATATGCATTTTTCATTTGCCAAAAAAAAAATAATAATAAAAATAAAAGATAAACACAAAACGAAGGCTGTCCCCCACCCCATCCCACCGGCTTGTACATGAGCTGTTCTGACTAGTTATCTAAGAATAGAATTCAATATCATTCGTAAGCCATTTCTATGTTAGTAGATAACCAACACAGGGCAGTCATAGAACTTGTTTGATCGTATTTGCTTCTTTCTGAGAGATCTGTCTTATTGGTCAATGCTGTGGTTGCCTGGATTAATAATATGCTTGGTTCGAGCTCTTTTTTTTTTTTACCCATTTTTTAAAGTTCGTGTAATTATTTGGCAACTCAAGCTTATGGGTTCCCTACCAAGAAAGTCTGTTGGATCTCTATACATCTGAAAGTTGCTCTTGCACTGTTCTTGGATTGTTATATTCCTCTGTCATTATTCTTAAAGCATATATACCCTAAATAGCAACATTGATCCTCCTAATTAATAATTGTTCATTAAGACTTAGTATTTTAAAAAAATGGTTTTATTCCTTTTTGTTTTTTTTACTTTCAAAATGGAGAAAAAAGTAGTCATGTTCTAACATCCATACCTAGAAAGAGAAACGAATCGTCTATTTACTTATTTCTAATTTAGAAGTCAAAAAAATATTGTTCAATTTTTAAAAAAAACTTAAACCTCATTAAAAAAATTGTTATTCAGTTGCATTGGATGTCAATATCTTAGGGTCAAAACTATATCAAAGCAAACAAAATTAATCATATATAAGTATCTATACTCTGAAAAAGAATCCAATCAACAAATTTTTTTTCCTTTTTTAGAAATAAAAATAAAGAAATATATTATTCATTTTTTTTAGAAGATTAAAGCTTATTTAAAAAATATTGTCCATGGAATATATTGATAGCAATACTAGAGTGTATATGTTATAAGTAATAACAAAGGGATATAAAAGAAAGTACATGATAACTAGGGGGATAAACATAAAATATTTCTTGTATTATAAAAGGCTGCTTTAGTCATTTAATAAAAGTGAGTAATAAAAATAAAAGGGTGCAATTGTAATCATTATTGTAAATAGGGGAATATAATTATAAATAATAAAAAGACGAGGACATAAATTCAAATATATGTTATAATGTAAGGACATGTATGCAAAAAGCCCAAAAAAAAATATCAGCAACCTCAAAACGAACCCAAACTTAATGAGTGAACCAACTAAAACATATGTATTCTTAGTTCACTCCAGCTCGGTTAACAGTGCCCAATTTATTTTTTAAGTCCTACAATTAGTTGGCTCCAGCCTCCAGGTCAGGTTGTGACAAAGCCCAGTTTGTTTATTACATTAGGCTTTGTCGTTGGCTCCATTTCGGGCATCACCGAGAAAAGATTCCATCTGTTAGATCTAATGACTCTTTCTGTGTATGATTCGAGATTATATATAATTATATAAACATGGTGCGTCAGATTTTACAACTGAAAGCTGGTTTATCAATGGGACTAAATAGAATATTATTTAGATGAATGAGGTCCGAGAACGTCACCGCTTCCTTTAAAGAACCCACTCGGCCACTCGCGTTTAGGTTGGACCCCTTAATGCTATTATTGCTATGGGATTAGGCTATCTTGTTAAACAAACCAACACTCCTAAAAGCGGATGTTGGTTACATTTATCAATGGGTCTACTATTTTAAGCATGTGCGAAGCGAAGGAACAATTATGTACAGGATGCATTTTTTCTGATCAGTCGAACACTAGACCTTCCGTTCTGATATAAATACGTTCGAACTTATGAAATAATGGTAAAGATTCGATGGTGTAATTTGGTTTGTTTCACCAGAATTTTACTGAATCAAACCAAACTGAATTACGAATCTAAGGGGGCGTTTGGTGGGCATTATAGAATCTGGATTTTAGTAGAATCCAATTCCATAATCTAAAAATTGTGTTTGGTTGGGATTTTAAGGCCGGATTCTACTATCCGATTATATAATCAAGCCCATAATCAGTATCTATTTTTTGGTGATTATAGAGATTATGGACATTAGTGCTTAAATTTTCTAAATCTGTGATTCTAGAGATTATGTATAACGTATTATATAAAACATATTATAATAAATAATAACATTATAAGTATTATAATGTAATATATTATAATATTATACTATTATAATAAACATATTATTATATTATAATAATATATATATTATAATATTATGTTTATAATATAATAATAAATTTAATATATTAATATAATATATATTAATATTAATATAATAAAATATAATAATATATTATTATATTATATTTAATATCGTAATATTAATATTTCATATTATATTAATTTATTAATGTTAATATAATAATATAATAATAATATATTATATATTATAATATTAATATTATAATATATAATATTTTTTAAATTTAATATTGTAATAAACATATTTTATAATCATAATATTATATTAATATTAACATATTAAAATGCAACAATATATTAGTATATTATATTTAATATTGTAACATTAATGTTTCATATTATATTGATTTATTAATATTAATATAATATAATATATTATATATTAATAATATTATAATTATATTAATTTAAATTAAATATTAATATTAAAATATTAATATTATAATATATATAATATATAATATTTTTAAAATTTCATATTGTAATAAAATTATTATAAAAATATAATAAACATAAAGTTTATTATTATATTATTATTTATATTATAATATAATATATATTGTAGAGTATGATATTATTATAATTATTATATATGTTATATAATATTATAATAGTATTATATAATGTTATAATAATATTATTATAATACACATAGTATAATATAATAATGCAATTATATTATATATAATATTATGATATAAATATATAATAATATTATATAAATTTATATATTATGTAAAAATATACATATTATATAATAATATATATGATTTTAAATAAGACTTTTAATTATATTATTTTTTATGCAATTTTTAATACAAAAACTTAAAATTTAATCTCAATAATCAATGTCAACCAAACAAGATTTTAGATTCTGGTTTAAAAATCTAAGTTCATAATCTTGCTTATCCAAATAGGATTTTTAGATTCTAAAATAGAGGAAATATAATCTAGAATATAAAATCTAGGTTTATAATCAGAATCCAGATTTTATAATGCCCACCAAACGCCACCTAAGAATGCAAACTCTTCATTTTTAGTTATAGACATGGATGCAAAAACTAACGGATTTTGATATAAAAGGGTGCAATTGTAATAATTATGGTAAATAGAAGGATATAAAAGGGTGCAATTGTAACAAAGCCCAAATTCTTTATTAGTATTTTTAGTGCTGCAATTAGTTGGCACCAGGCCACATTTTGACAAAGCCCAGTTTGTTTATTAGGCTTTGTCGTTGGCTGGCTCCATTTCGGGCGTCACCCAGAAAGATTCCATATTTTAGATCTAATGACTCCTGTGTATGATTCGAAATTATATATCAACTGGCTAATGAATAATTATTAATTATGACTTAGTTATTTTAAAAAATTAGTTTATATTTCCTTTGTTAAAACATATGATAATAGACGGGGATAAAGATAAAATATTTCTTGTATTATAAAAGGTTATTTTAATCTTTTAATAAAAGTAAGTAGTAAAAACTAGGGACTTTGACTTAAAAGGGTGCAATTGTAATATTTATTGTAAATAGAGGAATATAATTATAAATAGTAAAAACACAAGGATATGAATTCAAATATATATTATAATGTAAGGATATGGATGCAAAAAGCCCAAAGGATATTAGCAAGCTTAACACCAACCCAAACTTAATATTTCCCCGGGCAACGCCGGGCAAAGCTATGGTTATAAACATGATGCGTCAGATTTTACACCTGAAATTAAAGCTGGTTTAACTAACGGATCAAAGATCGGTTAACAGTGCCGAATTTATTTTTCTAGGCCTATTAGTTGGCTCCAGTTCAGATTCTGACAAAACCAGTTTGTTTATTAGCCTTTGTTGTCGGTTCCATTTCGGGCGTCACCCAAAAAGATTCCATCTTTTAAATCTAATAAGTCTTGCTACGATTTGACAGGGTTGCTAAAAGGCCGGCCGGCACGGAACGGTTAACAGGGACCAATTTATTTCTTTAGGCGTATTAAAAGATTCCATCTTTTAAATCTATTATTCGTGACGAAGATGGTTACACTGTGGGGGCGCTTGCCCAGAAAATTGGTACAGACAACGCAGTGCATACTGAAGCACAGGCCTTGGTGGAGGGAATTAAATTGGCTCTAGCATTAAACTGCAAGAGGCTTCTGATCGAGAGCGACTCCCAGTCAATCGTTACCTGTTTTCTCAAGCAAAAAGACGTCCCATGGAGGCTGGAAATCCTACTGGAGGAAGCCTGTCACCTGTGCCAATTTTTCCTTGCTGTAAAGATTTCCAAGATTTTTAGAGAGGCGAACCATGCTGCTGATAAGCTTGCAAACCATGCACTCAACTCTTTCTCTTGTTTTTGGTTCAAAAACCCACCCCAGCCTGTTGCCGGGTGTGCGCACCTAAATCTGGTCCTAGATCGCACATGAGGCGCACGTGGAGGATTTCGTGCGTGCCTCGGGACTTTCAGAGTCGCCACTGCCTGAGAGGTGCAGGCAGACACGGTGATTGCCCTATCCGGGTCTATTATGACTGGTCTGCGGCTTTATTACAGTTTTCTGGGTAAGTTCTCGGTTACGGTCCGGGGAAGTCCGAAGACACCCCGGCCCGCCCCGTTGGTTTGACGGGTCCCATGGGTCTCCTTGGTTCTGAGTCAACTCAATCTCACCCTGTTCCTAATCCAGCATGCTTATTTGTTTAGTCTGAGTGGGGATCACTGGAGGTACAGGTCCCCTTTAATTGATTTTATCCTTTTTTAGCCTTTTAGTAAAGTGAGTCGGGTGTGGGCCCCGTTGGAAGGCCCATTGGATGCCAAGTTGGGTTTAAGGCAAGCCCAATTCCCATTTAGGGTTACGTTGGATAACCCTTTTTGGATTTGGTTATTTGATTGTCTAAAATTCATTTGGTTTGCAACATAAGAGATTAGAATTCACAAAAAGAAAAAAAAAAGGTTTTTGAAATTTACCGGGTGTAACCGAAATTTAAAGGACCTGTGTTTGGTTAACCGTCCTGTGTTTTCGGTTAAGGGTAAAAAAAAACTGATTTTCTACAGAAAATCGATTTTTTGGTATTTTTGGGTTTTGTGTGGGCCCCTGTGTGGGCCCACAGTGGTGAAGAACTTTGAAGGAAGGCTTTATTTGACCACTTGCTTATCAAATCATCATCAAGAAGCATAAAAAAAAACAAAATAAAGAAGGGATTTGGGGGATTTAATGGGGTATATTAGAACTTAAAGGAGGAGGGGAACAAGCTCCCCTTTTCAATAATTTAGACATGATAAAGGCAGCCCTTCAAGTATGCTTCAATTTGCTTTTGTAATTAGGCGGATGACACCTCCTTACCATGAGGTGTTTCTCATATGAAGGGAAGATGGGAGATAATCAAGATCAAGTATTAGTATAAAAAGACAACATGGAACAGAAATAAGTAATATTCTTGAATCACAACTTTATTCACTTATATATAGTACAACTTACCAGAAAGCTTACTTAGGGAATGCTTGAAGGTGTGAAATCCCTTGGAGATTTTTCCAGCAGCGTAACGGCTTCTCTCCAAGCTCAAGAGAAAGATTTCAAAAAACCTCCTTCGGGTTTGTGATTGAAAGTAAGAAGTTGGAGAGAATTTTGGACAGAATCTGGGGGCTTTTGGAAGGATTTAAAATGGGATTTCGGCCAGCGTAACGGCTCTTTCTTGAGCTCAAGAGGGGGGTATCTAAGCCTACTTTGGGTTTGCAAGAAAATAAGAGGTTTGGGTCTGACAAAAGTTGGTTGTAGCAGTGTTTAAGAGGGGTTGAAGAAAGGAATAGAAGAGGGAGTGGTTTGGAAAGGGAGAGAGGAGAGAGAGAGGAGAGGGAATGAGAGAGGTGTGAAAAATTAGGTCCCCATGGAAAGGAAGGGTCGACTCCCTTTTATAGTGAATGATGACATATGACCAAAAAGTAATTATTTGTTATATTATAATTAAAACCCAACATTTTATAGTTTTATGTTTTTTTTTAAAATAAGGCAACGATGGCCCTTATTCTCATCCAAAGAGAATATATACAGCTCATGGGGACACCTCATCCCCATGTGCAAAATTAATTTTTGATTTTGATTTTAATTTATTTAATTTGCTTGATATTTATATGTTTATTATTATTTTAATTGGATTTTTTTTGTGATTTTGAGCACATGCGTGCATTGATTTTTTTATTTTCTTTTTCCTTTATTTTAAACCTCTTAATTAATGTTGTATGAAAATATTATTATTTTAATTGAAGATTCTTTTCTTTTTGCTGTTTTTGCCACATGTGCCGATTTTCTGAAACTTTGACTACTCATATCACTTTCATTCGGTGTCTGATTTTAGCAAACTTAGTGACGTTGGAATCAGTGCGAAATTCTCTATCCACTGAGCAAGAGTTTTGCAGCAAATTTGGGTTTTTTAGCAGAAGTGCAAAGTCGCGTCCCGGAGCCAGTTTTGCTCATATCTCTCTATCCGGGACTCCGATTCCAGCAAACTCAGTTGCGTTGGAATCGTGTCGATGTGCTCTTTCTGCTGATATCCAATTGAGCAGCTAATTTGGAGTTTTGCAGAAAGCCGATTTCTGCTATTTCCAGATTTGACCAGCCCATAACTTCTTTATTCGGACTCCGATTTGAGCAAACTCAGTTGCGTTAGAATCGTATTGAAGTCCTCTTTCCAATGGTATGAAGTTTGGTTGCCAATTTGCACCCGATCAAAAAGTCAACTTTTTGACCCCTTGGATTTTGACTTTTTCAATTATTATTTTATTCTTCATTTTTCGGGGTGCAAAAATGAGGTGCTGACACCGGGGCAATTTCAGACGACTTTTATGGCCGTTCTTTCTCTAGAATCATTACTATTGAAGATGAATAAATGATAAACTTGATGTTTCGTATCAAAAAAAAAAAAAAAAAGATAGCTCCAGGCCACGTTTTGACAAAGCCCAGTTTCTTTATTAGCCTTTGTCGTTGGATGGCTCCATTTCCGTCCGCCATTTCTGGCGTCACCCAGAAAGATTCCATCTTTTGTGTATGATTCGAGATTATATATACATATAAAAGAAGAGAAGAAGATAAGGTCTTGTTTGTGGCGCCTTAACTCAGTACTATGATTACTGGGTCAGATACTTCAACCAACCATGGTGGCAGGGCAGGCTGTGAAATTTCTTCGCTTCAATATTGTCCAGTAATGTGATCTTTTTGTACTCGAATTTTAAGAACGTGGTTGATGGAATGAAATCGTCTGCCTTGTTTTCTTTGTTTTGCTCCCTGAAGTGACCATGAGATGCTGTCATGTGGAGCATCTCACTATCAGTCTTTTTTTTTTGAATGTTATAAATGTTTTAGGAGGCCCCACATAGAAAAAACATTAGCCATGAGATGCTCCACATGGCAGCATCTCATGGCCACATCAGAGAGAAAATTAGAGAAGCATGGCAGATGATTTGCTTCCGTGGTTGATATACAAAGAGGTTTAACATAGAAAATTGGATGAATAATTGCTTTAAGCAAATGAATCAATTAATTTTCTATCAAAATGGTTTGAGTTGTTAATTCAAAGTTCAAAGTGGCATCGGATTAGAATAACATCCGATCAACAAAAAATGGCTAAAGCTGTCATAAGATAGAATAATGGAAATGCCAACTTCTCTCTCTCTCTCTCAATCACGATGCTCCAACACTTTTTTTTTTTGAGAAAAATCACGATGCTCCAACACGCTAAAGAAATTAAAGTACTGTTAGAACATAAAATATATTTTAGTGAGTCTAACATCCGATCGGTACTACAGCCATGAAGCTTGAACTACCATTGTCTCTCTCTTCTCCATACATTACAGTCTCTCCTTCCTTGCGGGGACTAGTTTTCCTGTTTTCTTACAACACCTGCTATTCTTTTGGCTCCATTTTTTTTGGTCTTTGAAACCTAAAAATTCCTGTAAAGACAATGGACTTCTCCTTGATTAAGAACATTATCAGCTTCCTCTCTCAATTTTGCGCGGGTCCTATAAGCTACATATGCGAACTCGAAGTGAATCTCAACACTTTGAGGATTTTGATGGATGAGCTGAAGGAACTATGGAATGACGTTAATAGCCGTGTGGTGATCGAAGAAGCAAATCCAATGAGGCGACGAACGAGCCAAGTAGCGGGGTGGATGAGAAGGGCAGACGACATGGAAGCCATAGCTGAAGGAATCATACGAGAATGTTCAGAAGAAATTAGGGAGAGACGCCTCGGAGGTTTCTGCCCTAAGAATTGTTGCGCCAGCTACCAGCTTGGGAAAGAATTGGCACGGATAATCAGAGATATGGACGAACTAAAACGCCAAGGAAGCCGTTTCGAAATTGTAGCAGAGACATTGCCTCCAGTTTCAGTACAAGAAATGCCTACTGTACCGGCTACGGGCATGGATCGGATGTTCGAGAAGGCGTGGAGCTGCATCAACAATGAACATGTGGGGATTATGGGAATCTACGGAATCGGGGGTGTCGGTAAGACTACCCTTTTGGAGCGGATCAACAACGAATTTCTACATCGACCAACCATTCATTTTGATGTGGTGATTTGGGTTGTTGTATCCAAGGAAGTAAACCCGACGCAGATCCAGGATGATGTTGCTAACAGACTGGGGTTCAAATTACCATCTGATCAAAGCCTTGGGTACCGCGCTTCGATCCTCTACTCTGCATTGAGTAATAAAACGTTTGTGTTGTTATTGGACGATGTATGGAAATGGGTAGATTTGAAGGCCATCGGGATTCCTCATCCTGATACCAACAAGAAGTCCAAGGTATTATTCACTACCCGTTTGGAGAATGTATGCGGACACATGGGTTGTCATAAGAATATCAGAGTTGAATGTTTGGATTGGCCAGAAGCATGGAAGTTATTTCAAGAGAAGCTTGGAGTCGTTGGACAAAAAACCCTCAATTCTCATCCTGGAATACGTGCAATAGCGGAGGATGTTGCCAAAGAGTGTGATGGTTTACCGCTAGCACTCATCACTATTGGTCGGGCTATGGCTAGCAAGACAAGTCCCCAAGCGTGGTACTATGCAGTAACCATCTTGCAGAGGTCTGCATCACAGTTTTCAGGTATGACGGAAAATGTATATTATAAATTGAAGCTTAGTTATGACAGTTTAGAGGATGATACCATCAAGTCTTGTTTTCGGTACTGTTCTCTGTTTCCTGAAGATTATTGCATTGGGATAAAAAAGCTTTTAAATTACTGGATTGGGGAGGGATTCTTGGATGGATTTGACACCATAGAAGGGGCTCAAAATAAAGGATATGATATTATTGAAAATTTAAAGCAGGCTTGCTTATTGGAGAGTGTTTTATATCACAGAAAAGAAAGCGTTAAGATGCATGATGTCCTTCGGGACTTGGCCCTATGGATAGGTCGTGGTTACGGAAAGGAAGAAAACAAGTTGTTGGTGAGAGCAAGCGAGGGTTTGAGGGAAGTGCCCGAAGTTGGGAAATGGAGAGAGGCTGAAAGCATATCACTAATGAAAAACAGCATCAGAACAATTGAGGGTGAGGCACCCGCATGTCCCAATCTCCTGACTTTGATTATTTCTGAAAATATTTTTTTGCATAATATTTCCAATGATTTCTTCCAATATATGCCTGTTCTCAGAGTTTTGGATCTCTCTAATACGGGAATTCAAGTGCTTCCGACAAGCATTGGGAACTTAGTTCATTTGCAGTTCCTTGGTTTGGAATATACAGAAATAAAGGAGTTGCCTCAGGATATGAAAAACTTAGTGGAACTGAAGTATTTGGATTTGAGATTAACATTGAGTCTTAAATTCATTCCATGCGGGGTACTATCAATGCTTTCGAAGTTGCAAGTACTAGACTTAAATCATAGTAATTTTAAGCATTGGGAAGGAAATGGTGGAGCTAGCATACGGGAACTAGAATGCTTGTGGGATCTAAAATACCTCTCCATCAAAATAAAAGATGCCGCTTCTCTCAAGAGACTCTTGGACTCTAAAAACCTCTCGAGGTGCACAAGAAGTTTACATATGATCAATGAATGCCTGACACCAGGGATTTTGAAGCCTGGACGGTTACCAAACATTTGTGAAGTAAAAATTAAAAATTGTGACAAATTGGAGGATCTATTATGGCTTTCTGGTGCTCAGAACCTTGAATCGCTGGAGGTAAGTCAGTGCAATCGTCTAAAAGTAATATGTGATGGCGCAAGGGATGAACGCTTCCCAAATCTTTCTTTTGTATTCATTCAAAATTGCGATGCATTGAACGATTTATCATGGCTCCGTGGAGCTCCGAACCTTAAAGAAATATTTATTTTGGAATGCCCTAAATTGAAGGATCTGTCATGGCTTCCTGGCGTTCCCAACCTTGAAGTATTAAACGTACAATTTTGCAGGGGTCTAGAACTAATATGTGATGGGAACGATGAGACATTCTCAAAACTTCATACAGTGTGTATTTATTATTGCGGTGCATCATTGAAGGATTTATCATGGCTCCGTGGTGCTGGAAACCTTGAAATGCTTGGCATAAGTGACTGCAAGGGCCTGGAACTAATATACAAGGGTGAAGATGCAGAGGGGGGCGAAAGTCAAATGATATTCCCACGACTCTCGTGGTTGGAGTTGAAGGGCCTACCAGAGCTGAAAAGCATCCCTTGGCACTCCTTTCCTTCTAACACACGAACCGAGATAAGAAGATGCCCAAAGGCAACCAATACTCGAAATGAGGTTGCTAGCTTATTGTCTTTGTTATTGAATTTGATTTCAATTCTCGTGCTGCATATGTATAAATTCCTAATTATGTTTCCTGTTCTTTTCTATACGGGCATATAGGCTTTGCATGGAGTCAATGTTCGTGGGTAGCTGGCTCCCCTGGAAGAGGTTTTTATGTTTTTAACCATCTTGGTTAATTTGCTCAGGCATGGTTCAATTTCTAGTTCTACTGCTACGTATAGTATAAGTTGGGTATTTGTAAGTAGATTGCTTTTAATAATGCTGCAATTAAACACCCACACAAACAAGATGCCACATTCTACAACGGTCATGCACATGATAGAGTTAATCCTTATTGTACAATAAATATGTAAGAAAAATTAAACTAGTAATAAATGAAAAGTACCCATAACTTTATTTATTTTTTTAACATCATTATTTTTGTTCTAAAATTTGGTTATTCTTTGTGCCGTATATCGATTTTCTTCGTTCTTCTGAAATCTTGTTGTCCTTCTTGCCAAACTACGAGGTTGTTCAAATCATTTTTACCAAGTTATATTTTTAATGCAATGCATGAGGGATTTACTATTATAATTTTATTTAAATTAATTTAGTTTCTTTTAGATATTTCTAAATTTTCACAAATAAAATTTTTAACTTTTTCAATTTTTTGAGAAGAAATCATGTTTATTAAGTGTTTATATAGTATTTATTAAAACTTTATTATTTTCAATGGGGTTCTATATAGACATAATGGAAATTAAAATAGAAAAAAATTAATTAAAAATATACGGTTGGCGAGTTCAACCCGTTTATTGCAGGGTTGGTTTAGGTTGATGATTTCTCAACTTGATAGTAAACAGGTCGAACCCAACCCATTCAGTCATCTACTAGTTTACGTCATATGTAATCTCTTCGATTACTTTCTTGTTGGATGTTAACCATGCTAATGAACTTAAATATGATTTATATATGTTGACTTTATAGAATTTCGACGCTTATATGTAAAACTGTTGGATTGTTCTATCATTGTTAAAAAAAAAGGTCTAGGATTCTTCATTTTTATTATCCTATTGCTTTTCAATTAGATTTTACATTTATAATATCTTGATTAGATTGTTGTTGTTCATCTAATGGATTGTTCGTTTGTCATTATTAAAATGAAATAAAAATTTAAAGTTGTTCGATTGTTACCATATTAATTTTTATTATGTCATATATTTAAAATATCTTATTAATATCTTATTAATTAGATATTTATTGTTGCTCTATCCGATTGTTTGTTTATTCTTATTTTAAAAATAAATGATGATGGGATAATAGGAGAAGTTGAAGAAAATTAGTTTGTGAGAATGACCATAATTAATTATAAAACTGGTCTAATAACCAATATTATGCAATTATTAGAAAATTCTGAGACATATATGCGTGGTGAATTAAATGCATGTGCTGTGCTAGACTGCTAGTGGTTGTCCATAGAGGACTCTTTGCTCAATATTTAGAGGTTGAGCTTCTTGGATTTAAGTTATAGAAAGAAAATAGCAATGGGAAACTATGACCCATGGGTTGAAATACTCTAAAATCATGGTGTGCACACGGTCCAGTCCAACCAGTTTAAATTAGGACGTAACGATATTTGATCCTAGCCATAGTTTGGAAATTATTGACATAGGCACTTTTATGGTTTGCATTCATTTGATTTTGTTTATTTGTTATTTATTTCATATGATTGTATACACGCCTATATGTAGCATGGATGTCATTCATGTCATTTATTAGTGCTCAATCTTTAATGTTAAGTAATTTATAATTCATAGTGTCTAAGTGAATGATGTTTAAAGAATGGAATTTTCCTTTTAGTAAACCGTGAGCTCACCTCTTTTGCTCTAATTCTTTTCAGGTAAGAAGCGAAGATTGGTTAGACTATGGAATGCTTGGTGGGGAATCTACATTACTTTTCAGACGAATAAGTAGTTTCTATTAGTTATATTTCAATCTTTAAGTTTTATTTATATATTATGAGTTTGAGTTGTAAGGAGTTTGAAACTTTATTTTTATTTAATGCATGCTTGAAACATTCAATAAATTTGGATATTGCTTTTTGGACAATTATGATTCAGTTATTATTTATGGAGAAAAATTTCTTTCATTAAGCTTTCAAGCAATTCTATTAGAGCCACAACTTTGATTACTCCAGGTATGGTATAAACTTTTGCTCTTCCGTTTCCAACAAAGATCAGTCATCTGTGAATTGATTGAACTCTTTGGTAGGCTGTTTTTTTTTTTTTTTTGATCTTTTTTAACGCAATTGAAATCTCCCACCAATGCAATATCCAAGGAGCATTCGCTTGCAAGTTCTCAAGTCTTTCCACAGATGCCATCAAAGCTTTCCCTCTCCTAGCGCTTTACTTTTCTCTCCTCAAATTCCTACTTTTCCTTCTACTAGAGGAGCTCTCAAATGCGGTTGTGTCGATATTATCAGGGCCTTGATGTGCGAAAAGGGGCTTACCCACCCCACCAGCTATATAGCTAAAGGCGCACCAAGAGGTCAGTATGCAAGGATTATATTTAAGATTTTAACCCATATTGGGACCTTACTCCATTCAGCCTTCTCCAATTTCATCTTAGGCTGCCGCCCTCTAAGAGTAAGCACTACCCCCATCAAAATGCCAAGGTTCTTTTATTGTGAATAATGAATCTATATTATTTAAAAGACTCGTGTATCCAATAAAAAACTATCCACTCAAAGAGTCCTATCTTGTCAAGTAACTATGGATATAAGAAACTTTGCATTTCTCACAATCTCCCTCTATCAAACTGAGCAAGCTACTTTGGATATATTCATAATCCATTTGTTAAAATGTCAAACCGAAGCATCCTCTGTCATGGTTGTTTTTAGAATTTTATACATCTAAGGAATATTTTAGATAAATTTATAGTCTTTTTTTTGGGTAAGCGGTGCTTGGGGAAGGGGACACACACCTGACCACTTACCTCCAAGGAGAGCGCGATGTTAGCTACTTTGGATATATTCATAATCCATTTGTTAAAATGTCAAACCGAAGCATCCTCTGGCATGGTTTGTTTTGGATAGATGAGTAGGATGGGTCATAAGTGACTAATTTTGATTATATTTCTAATCACAATTTTAGAATTCTATACATCTAAGGAAGATTTTAGATAAACTTATAGTCTTTTTTCTTCTTTTTTTTTTGGGGGGGTAAGGGGTGCTTGGGGAAGGGGACGTACACACCCGACCACTTACCTCCAAAGAGAGTGCGATGTTCTTTGACTCATGTGAGCCGCACTGTGCGGCAACTTGTACAAGCATATATCTATGCAAATTCCTTTTATTTTGCTGAAGGCGGGAGTGAAACCTTGAACTGGATTACGACAAGCGAAGTCTTTACTGCTAGAGCACGTGGTACCTTCAAATTCCAGACTTTAGAATTTAAAATAAGAAATCACAATATGCATTATAAAATCCCTACCAAAAGTCCCCTAAGTTTTTCAAATTCTCAAGCCACTAACTCATATGTTCCATCAAGAATAGGAATGGCAATGCTTTTATTTCAGTTAGGATTTGGCAAAAATCTAATTCTATATATATAGGGAAGTATCGGCTTGGAAGGTGTGCCAAACTAATACCTTTTAATGTCATTTTTTTTTGTCTCATATATTTTCATGGGTATTTTTGTCTTTTTCGTTTTTACTTTCCTAAAATACCTTCAATAATATCTTTATCCCTTACCTGTCCTAATCTTTTTATCTACGTAATACTCGCATCTTGCTAGTTGTGTTTAATACAAGCCGAAATCGAATTGAAACCAAATAGTTTTTTTAGTATGAAATTGAAATAAGCCAAAATTATTAATAAAAACCCAAAATCGACTCTAACAGGTTTTGCTTGGTAATCAGGTTCGGTTTGACCTCAATCCAAACCGAATGGGTTTTCCGAAATTGGTTAATAACTAGTAACAGCCCCAAACAGAGTCTAATAGGCTTGGCTCGGTCCGGTTTTAACCGTTGCCATACGGCCCATACCTAACGAGGACATTAGGTTGGGTGCTTGTTATTTTAGAGACACATCCCTCGCACCTCTCTCTCTCCTCTCTCTCACTTTCTCTCACTCGCTGGGCATTTGTTTTTGGTTTCAATTTTGCGCAACGTCTGCTGTTGCGTAGCCTGGTCATGGAGCATCCGGAAACGGAATTCATTAGAGAAGCCTCTGAAGAGGCCTCTCGGCAGTTCAAAACCCTAATTGACACCAACGATCTGGATACAGTCAAGCAGTTACAGCACCGGATGTACTCTCTGACTTTCCTCACACCTTAAATTTTATGCTTCATTTATGAATTTAGGATAGGATTGTTGAAATTGTCTCCACTTATTTTTTTTATATAATTTTCATTATATTGAAAGAATTGTGTTATCAGTTTTTCAAATGGAGCGCACGAAGGAATGTTGCAACTGTAATGATTTAGAATTGATCTGATTATATTCCCAGTGCCTGTAATTATTTATAGTTAGAATTTATAGAATTGTTAGAGCCGTAGTGATCAAATTAATTGCGGGAATAAATAGCTTTTGATGCCTTTTTCTGTTGATTGTAATTTAATATGTTGTTCGATGGTATTACGTTGATTAAACAGGTAGAATTAACTGCAAGTAGCGTGATGTTTGATGATCGACAGAAAAGAAAGAGGATATTTTGTACTTCTGAAGCTTTAAATTATTGTGTTTAAGTGCTTCAACTGTTGTGTTGGACGAGTTCTGAAAATGGATTCTTCACAGCATTGTTATGGAAGAATTTTTTGTACAACGAATAGGTTATGATCCTAAATGTAAAAGGCTTGACCGAAGAAGTCTCCCATAAGTCTTGGGGCTTTTGGAACAATGGTTAAGCCCATAAGAGGAGGCATTAGAGTAGGTACTATATGATTATTGGAAGAATGGGACTCTCTTGGAAAAAGATTTTCCGAACCTCATATTCTGTTCCTTTCTCATTGATTTTATCCAACAAAACATACCTCAAGTTAAAGGCCACAGATGAAGGTAAAAGCACAATGGTGATGAACAGTCAATCCGGCTCGAATTGGGAGGCTTCAGTGTCCAAGCATACTGCTTATTATATTAGATTAAATATATTATACATAGCACTTAAAAAGAGTGAAATGATAGCCGAAGGAATTCCATGCGCGAAGTTAAGGGGACTCCTTCAATACGAGAGAACAGCATTAGCAGTTTCAAGGTTGAACAATTTTCTTCGCAGAACTTACTTTTTCTGAAAACAAAAATAATTAAAATCTTAAGTTGGGTTATAGAGAATTTTGCCAATTATAATTGGCTATAACACGTGGGATGGTATTATACTCCAGATTATTCGTTTGAAAAGCCAGTCCAGAAATTAGTGACAAAACAGGATTCTCTGCACTGCAGGATATGGCCAAGATAGTGTGAGTGCGAGAGTAGGTGTGGTCCTCGATAATGGCATCTCATTCATGGACCGATGGACGCCTCGTTTCGTGGGTGATGTATATCTGAAAGATACATTTGCCATTCCTCTTGCTGAACACCACTCATGATGAAAGGCGCCCGGTTTGGGTCCCTCGCCCCTCGGTGATGGATTTAAACGTGTCACAAGAAGATATGCTCGTGCATTACTCTTGTCGTTGGAGAAATTATCTTCCATAAAAAGAAAAAAAATGAACAAACAAATTTAGAGAAGATGTCAATCCATTTTTACTTTTCCTGATAATTTGAAAACCCATATACGATTCGTGGTCCACAACCGTTTAATTCCTTTTGGACGGATATTCATCAAAATCCAAAAAAAAAAAAAAAAAAAGCAAGTGAAGAGGTGTAGCCCTCTCCATCACACAAAGAATTTCCAGATATGATAAAAGCGAATGCGTTTCCTACCGGAGCGAAGATTAAAACGTTTCACTATATGATTATCACGAAGTTTCGTTTCGATTGATTGGTAAAAGGATTATTGACGGTGACAAAGGGATTATTGATGGTGACAAAAGTATGATGTAGACTTGAAAGCAAAGTTAAGCGATAGCTAGGAAGAATAATATCCGGTCAAGCGGAAATAAAATTAGGTTAGCAATAAAGATTGAAGACATTTCTGAGTTTCGATATGGATTGAGCGGTTAAGTAACTTTTAGGAGTCAAAAATGTTTTAACAAGTTGAAATTAGATGTTTAATTAAGCAATCCCAAAAACAGCCTAAAGATTAAACGAGGAAGATTTTTATGGACATTGAAACTGACGGGTAAAGCGACTAGTCTATTTGTGGTCACAAAAGCATTATTGCTTAGACTTGGAAGTAAGTGGAAGATTTTTATGGAATATGGACATTGAGACTGACAGGTAGGGCGACTAGTCTATTTGTGGTCACAAAAGCATTATTGCTTAGACTTGGAAGCAAAATATCGTCATTTGGTGATCAAGCATTACCACACATTAGTTGCTGTGATTTCTGTGGCTCTCTCTCCACTCTTATCTGATGATGAAGAATATGTTATCTATTGCTCATTCAACGTCAATAACCCACCCCCATCTTCTCTATCCGGCCCCTCCCGTTCCGAGTAGAGAAAAGTTACTGTCACTGATTAGAAAAAATGAGCGTGACTGTTGACAGAAGCGTCGCTCAAATCTTATAGAGAGTTTGCTTTAATTTCATGTTTTTGGCCCATTCTGCCCTCGTGCTGCAGACGATACAAGACCATTTTCGAGGGTAAAACATGGAAGACAAATATATGTGAGCATTTTTTTCTGATTAGTTGAACACTAGACTTCCGTTCTGATATAAATACTAGAGGTGGCAACGGGTCGGGTTTGGGCGGGTCATAATCGGGTTGACGTATAATCGGGTTGGGTCGGGTTGAACCCGATTAGTGGCGGGTTGGGAAACCCCAAACCGAACCCAACCCGCCACTAATCGGGTTCAACCCGCCAACCCGATTATTTTTTTTTTTAATTTTTTTTAAACGAGTTTTACACTTTTAAAAACCAATTTGAGATCTTCGGATTTGGCCGATTTAGTCACCGGAGTGGTACGTCGTTGGGGTGTTCCCATAAAGATCCCCGGCTGCAAGTGACCTAGAAACCATTTTCTGCTCATTAAAGCTCTCCACCTTCTTAAGCTTCCCGGAATACCCCGAAATCTTCCCTGAAAATTCTGAATTTCGCTTCATGGTTCCGCCCGAACAGACCCCTCCCATTGCGCTTTTAACTTTAACAATGCCCTAATTATCGCAGACGCTGGAACTATAAAACTCTTAAGGCGAAACAAAATATCATCAGCTAATTGTTCCAGCAGAAGGTAAGAAAACAACTCACTAGTGAAATGGCAAAATAACAGAGCAGTTCACACAGAGAATCATAGAGAAGAAAAAAAAATAACAACAAAAAACGGCGGATCCAAAACCCTAGAGAAGCCAGTAAACTGAGATCATAATAAGGAAACAAAAAAATCTGAACGAAACCAAGACATACTCGTAATTTGACAGGCGACAACCACGAAATCCGGTGTGCGCAGAGTGTCGTAAGATAAAAAACGGCTGGTTATAGAGAAAAAAAATACTCGATTCAGAGTAGTACAAATCCCATGTGCATCGCCTGGAAATTGAATGTAATTGAATACCAATGAGAGAGAAACTGCATCAACTTTGTTTCGTCCTTTATCTTCGTCTTCGTATGAATGCAAGACAGTGGAAAGGGTCACGCCCGCCGCAGAGTGGTGTGTCCGAGTCTGATTCATTGACGCGGTTGCCAGTCTAAGAACGATCCTTTTACCACACTGGCCCTCCAAGTTGAGGTTGAAGAGCACCAATCGGCGATTAGCCGAAGAGGAACCAAGGAGGCGAGGAAGAAGAGAGTCGACTGTCGAGAGACTTTGACTTTGAGAGGGCGAGGCAAACTGGAACTATGGAAGAGGCTGAAGAGCCGATTAGCCGAACTTGCCGTTGCCGAAGAGGTACCGACTCAACCGAGGAAGAAGCGGGCGAGAGTCGACTGTCGAGAGGTGAGCGGCTGAGGGCTGTGGCGATTCGGCGAAGACAAAATGAAAACAGGAATTTCGCGAAAACCCTAAACCCTAACTAAATGGATTCCGCATTTCCGCTAAAACGAAATTTCCGAAAATTTTGAAAAAATTGTACTTGGGTAACCCGTCGGGTTGACGGGTTGTAATCGGGTTGACCCGATTTTAGACGGGTTGGGAAAACCTTAACCCGTATCCAACCCAATTAATAAACGGGTCAACCCAACCCGTTTATAATCGGGTTGATCGGGTTGACCCGTCGGGTCGGTTCGCTTTTTGCCGGCTCTAATAAATACGTATATCAAGGAGCCCCAATACAATGATAGGTTTCAACGGCATGAATTGCCATATAATGCTCAAATGAGCACGTATCGAGAACTAGATCATTCTTTATCCAGATCATTATCCATACAAACAATAGCCATTCCTAAATTGAAGAAAATATAACCCGAGGCAAGCCAAAGGGTCGATGTGCAGTTGCAACGCATTAAGACGTCCAACCAGATTGGATTATATCGAACTTATGAAATAATGGTAAAGATTCGATGGTGTAATTTGCTTGGTTTTCAATTTAATATGGTGAAACAGAATTTTACTGAATCAAACCAAACTGAATGACGAAACTAATAATGCAAACTCTTCATTTTTAGTTATAGACATGGATGCAAAAATTAACGGATTTTGATATAAAAGAGTGCAATTGTAATAATTATGGTAAATAGAAGGATATAATTATAAATAATAAAAACAAGAGGATATGAATTCAAATATGTATTATAATGTATAGACATGGATGAGAAAAACCCAAAAAAGCATTAGATAAAGCATTAATTCCCCAAAAGCAATGAAAGCTAGGGTTCTAATTAAACATGGCTCCGGATCCTCTGTGTAGCATTTCTCTGTGAAGCAATTTCTTCCTCTGTGCAGCACAATCAAATAGCCACATCATCGTGGGAACGAAGCTGATTCACAGAAATGTCTTGACATGGCCTTCATCACCGGTTCTAAAGGTCAATTAGGGGCTATCAAATATGGGGGTACCCCTATGTTTGCCTGAGGTACCCTAGTATTTGATAGAGGTACCCCATTGTTAAGTTCTAAAGGTCAATTAGGGGCTATCAAATATGGGGGTACCCCCATGTTTGTTTGAGGTACACCGTATTTGATAGAGGTGCCCCATTATTAAGATCGGATACCCTCATGTTTGCCTGAGGTATCCCAGTATTTGACAGAGATACCCCATTATTTGCTTGAAGTACCTCATATTTGATAGCCTTCATTTAATTTGGACCATCGGATTACGCTGCATAGAGAAGGCGTTTGCTTCACAGAGGATCTGCTATACAAAGTATCCGTTGCCTCTCAACATGGTGCGTGAGACTTTACAACCGAAAGCTGGTTCAACGAAACCCAAATTCTTTATTAGTATTCTTAGTGCGCTACAGCTCGTGGTTTGACTAGTTAAAGTTCAATTAACAGTGCCCAATTTATTTTTTATAGTCCTGCAATTAGTTGGCTCCAGGTCACGTTTTCACAAAGCCCAGTTACTGTTAATTAGCCTTTGTCGTTGGCTGGCTCCCTTTCGCGCGTCACCAAGAAAGATTCCATCTTTTAGATCTAATGACTCTGGTTCGAGATTATTTTGAAAAAACTAATGTCTTGTTTGTGGCGCATTAACTTGGGATTATGATTACTGGGGTCAGATATATACTTGAACGAACCATGGTGGCAGGAATGCATTTCCTCTGGAGCGAAAATCCTGTGAAAGATTTCGCTTCATTGGCGAGTAATGTGATCTTTTTGTACTCGAACTTTATACACGTTGTTGATATACGCAGAGGTTTAACTTAAATTGATGAATAATTGTTTCAAGTACATGAATTTATTAATTTTCTATCAAAATAGTTTGAGCTGTTACTTCAAAAGTAATTAAAAGTGGCATCGGATTGGAAGAACCTCCCATCAACCATCAGCAAAAAGTGGTAAAGCTGTCACGCATACAGAAGACAAAATAATGGAAATGCCAACTTCTCTCTCTCTGACATGATGCTCCAGCACCTTAAAGTAATGTAACGTCTGACATCCGATCCAATAATACAGCCTTGAATAGCGCCCTTGAATACTACCAAAAAAGATAATACAGCCTTGAAGATTTGAAAAAAAAGATACTACAGCCTTTGGAGACTTAAACTGCCATTGTTTCTCTCCCTCTTCTCCATACATTAATTACAGTCTCTCCTTCCTTGCGGAGATTAGTTTTCCTCTTTTCTTACCACACCTGCTATCCTTTTGACACCATCTTTTTCGGTCCTTGAAACCTAAAACTTCCCGTAAAGACGATGATCTCCTTGATTAAGGATATTATCAGCTTCATCTCTCAATTTAGCGCCGCTCCTATAAGCTACATATGCGAACTCGAAGAGAATCTCAACACTTTGAGAACTTCAATGGATGAACTGAAGGAGATACGGAAAGATGTTGGAAGAAGTGTAGAAACCCGAGAGGCAAACCTAATAGGGCGAACAGCGCAAGAAGCAGGGTGGCTAGGAAGGGCAGATGACATGGAAGCCAAAGCTGAAGGAATTATACGAGAAGGTTTAGAAGAAATTGAGGAGAGGTGGCTTGGAGGTTTCTGCCCCAAGAATTGTTGCGCTAGCTACCAGCTTGGGAAAAAATTGGTAAGGATAATGAAAGATGTGGACGAACTAAAGGACCAAGGAAGATGTTTCGAAATTGAACCAGAGAAATTGCCCCCAGTTCCAGTACAAGAAATGCCTACTGTACCAGTTACGGGCATGGATTTGATGTTCGAGAGGGTGTGGAGCTGCATTAACAATGAACATGTGGGGATTATGGGAATCTATGGAATTGGGGGTGTCGGTAAGACTACCCTTTTGAAGCAGATCAACAACGAATTTCTACATCGACCAACCATTCATTTTGATGTGGTGATTTGGGTTGTTGTATCCAAAGAAGTAAACGAGATGAAGATTCAGGATGAAGTTGCTGAAAGGCTTGATTTAACGTTACGATCGGATAAAAGATTCGAGGACCGTGCTTTGATCCTCCACTCTGCATTAAGTAAGAAAATGTTTGCGCTGTTATTGGATGATGTATGGAAACGGGTAGATTTGACAGCCATCGGGATTCCTCGTCCTAATACCAAAAACAAGTCGAAGGTATTATTCACTACTCGTTTCGAGGATGTATGTGGACAAATGGAATGTCATAAGAAGATGAGAGTAGAATGTTTGGATTGGCCGGAAGCATGGAAATTATTCCAAGAGAAGGTTGGACAAGAAACCCTCAATTCTCATCCTGGAATACATGAAATAGCAAAGGATGTTGCCAAAGAGTGTGCTGGTTTGCCGCTAGCACTCATCACAATTGGTCGGGCTATGGCTATCAAGAAAACTCCCCAAGCATGGAGACATGCAGTAACCATCTTGCAAAGGTCTGCATCAAGGTTTTCAGGCATGACGGAAAATGTATATTATAGTTTGAAGTTTAGTTATGATAGTTTAGAGGATGATACCGTCAAGTCTTGTTTTCGATATTGTTCTTTGTTTCCTGAAGACTATTGCATTGGGATAAAAAAGCTTATAAGTTACTGGATTGGGGAGGGATTCTTGGATGGATTTGACACCATAGAGGGGGCTCAAAATAAAGGATATGATATTATTGAAAATTTAAAGCAGGCTTGCTTATTGGAGAGTGTTTTAAGTTCACGAAAAGAAGAGGTTAAGATGCATGATGTCCTTCGGGACTTGGCCCTATGGATAGGTCATGCCTATGGAAAGGAAGAAAACAAGTTATTGGTGAGAGCAGGCGAGGGTTTGACGAAGGCTCCCGAAGTTGGGAAGTGGAGAGAGGCTGAAAGCATATCACTAATGAAAAACAAAATCCAAACACTTGAGGGTGAGGCACCTGCATGTCCCAATCTTCTGACTTTGATTATTTCTAAAAATACTTCTTTGCGTAATATTTCCAATGATTTCTTCCAATATATGCCTGTTCTCAGAGTTTTGGATCTCTCTAATACGGGAATTCGAGTGCTTCCGACAAGCATTGGGAACTTAGTTCGTTTGCAATTCCTTGCTTTGAGATTTACTGTTTATCTTCAATTTATTCCATGAGGGATACTATCAATGCTTTCAAAGTTGCAAGTACTAGACTTAAGTTACAGTAATTTTGAGCATTGGGAAGTAAATGGTGGAGCTAGCATACGGGAACTAGAATGCTTGTGGGATCTAAAATACCTCTCCATCAGAATAAAAGATGTCGCTTCTCTCAAGAGACTCTTGGACTCTAAAAACCTCTCGAGGTGCACAAGAAGTTTACGTATCAATGAATGGTTGACACCAGGGATTTTGAAGCCTGGACACTTACCAAACATTTGTGAAGTAGAAATTGAAAAATGCTATGAATTGGAGGATCTATTATGGCTTTCTGGTGCTCAGAACCTTGAATCTCTTGAGGTAAGATGGTGCAATCGTCTAAAAGTAATATGTGATGGCACAAGGGATGAACGCTTCCCAAATCTTTCTGTAGTAGACATTCAATTTTGCGATGCATTGAAGGATTTATCATGGCTCCATGGTGCTCCGAACCTTAAGACGCTTCGAGTAAGTTCTTGCCACAATCTACAACTAATATGCGATGGCGAAAGGGGTGTATCCTTCCCAAAACTTCATGAAATAACTATTGTTGGTTGCGGTAAATTGAAGGATCTATCATGGCTTATTGGTGTTCCCAACCTTGCAAAATTAAGTGTAAATTCTTGTTGGAATCTAAAACTAATATGTGATGGGAGTGATGCGACATTCTCAAAACTTCATCAAGTGGATATTTATTCTTGCGGGGCATCATTGAAGGATTTATCATGGCTCCGTGGTGCTCAAAACCTTGAAATACTTCGCATAAGTCGCTGCAAGGGCCTGGAACTAATATACAAGGGTGAAGACGCAGAAGGGGGAGAAAGTCAAATGGCATTCCCACGACTCTCGTTGTTGTCCTTGTATTGCCTACCAGAGCTGAAAAGCATCCCTTGGCACTCCTTTCCTTCTTACACAGTTACACAGATATTTGATTGCCCAAAGGCAACCAATACTCGAAATGAGGTAACTCATCATCTTTGTTATTGAATTTGATTTCAATTCTCATGCCGCATATACATAAATTTCTAACTCCGTTTCCTGTTGATCTTTTCTATATGGGTATACAGACTTTGCATGGAGTCAATGTTCGTGGGTAGATGGCTCCCGTGGATGAGGTTTTTATGTTTTTAATTAACCATCTTGGTTTGCTCAGGCATGATTCAATTTCTACTGCTACGTAATCCTAATTTTGAATGCACCCTCTGTTACCTCTCTTAATTGTCTTTTTGTGTGTCAAATGATTGCCATTCATTAGCTTGTATAAACTTGATTAATTAGAAGCAGATTGAACGCATCTTCATAGCATAAGTTGGGTATTTGTAAGTAGATTGCTTTTAATAATGCTGCAATTGAACACCCACACAAACAAAATCACACATTCTACAACGATAATGCACATGATAGAGTTAATCCTTATTGTACAATAAATTTGTAAGAAAAATTAAAGTAGTAATAAATGAATATGGATTGTATGTCTAATTCTTTAACAACATTGGAAAATTTTTAATATCAAAAGTACCCATAACTTTATTTATGTTTATTATATATTACAATGGGAACATTAAGGTTTGGTCGTACTTTAAAATGATTTAAGAAGGTATTGATATTTAAAATTAAGGTTTAGTTATATTTTATAATTTTAATAAAGTAATGATTTTTGAAATATTTAAAGAAGAAGTTTACTTTTGTAACGTTTTAACTTTGAGTGACTTGGGCTGTAAACGAGTGTAGCCGAGCCGGCTCAAGCACATAAACAGAACCCAAACCAGAGCCCGAGCTTGAGCCAAGCTAACTTGGTTCTTTGACAGCCATATGAATGGTGTTTCACTGTCCTAAATATTAATGGATATCATCTACAACATACGTTGTATACACCCCTTCACATAGGACATGTGGGGATTCCCTCACATGGGATGTATGGGCCGGGGCCTCGAAAATGAATGGTGGGCCCCCTAATGAATGTGAGGGGATGTATACAGTGTATGCTGTATGAGATGCAAATCGCCTACAGATAGACCAAAAAGGCTTTAGTGTGTGTGTTTTAGAAAACACATAATAGTCATCACTTTGTTGAGAAAAGAGAGCTAGAGAGCTATTGACCACATCCAGATCCGTAGTGCGGTAGGTTTTTCTCTTTTACTGTTTCTATGAAGTTGTCTTTAATCATTATTTTTGTTCTAAAATTTGGTTATTCTTTGTGCCGTATATCAATTTTCTTTTTTCTTCTGAAATCCTGTTGTCCTTCTTGCCAAACTATGATGTTGTTCAAATCATTCTCACCAAGTTATATTTTTAATGCAATGCATGCGAGATTAACTATTATACTTTTATTTAAATTAATTTAGTTTCTTTTATATATTTCTAAATTTTCACAAATAAAATTTGTCTATTTTTCAATTTTTTGAGAAGAAATCATGTTTATTAAGCGTTTATATATATTTATTAAAACTTTATTATTTTCAATGGAGTTCAATATAAGCATAATAGTAATTAAAATAGAAAAAATTAATTAAAAATAAAATAAACGGGTTGGCGAGTTCAACCCGTTTCTTCATTTGTTATCCGATTGCTTTTTTATTAAATATTACATTTACAATATCTAGATTAGTTTGTTGTTGTTAATCTAATGGATTGTTCTTTTATCATTATTAAAATAAAATAAAAATTTAAAGTTGTTCGTTTCTTTCCCTCTTAACTTTTACTATGTCATATATTTAAAATATCTTATTAATTAGATACTTATCGTTGCCCTGTCAGATTCTTTGTTAATACGAGAAATTGTAGAAAATTAGTTTGTGAGAACTCTTTTGCTTAATATTTAGAGGTTGAGCTTCTTGGATTCAAGTTCTAGAAAGAAAATAGCAACGGGAAATTGTGACCCATGGGTTGAAAATTGAAATATTCTTATTTTGTTTGTTTGTTATTTATTTGGTATGATTGTATGCCTATATGTAGCATTGAAGTCATTACAAATAATTTATAATCCATAGTGTCTAAGTGAATGAATATCATTATTTAGGTATACATAATGATTTCAATACTTATAATGATGTTTAAAGAATGGAATTTTCCCTTTCGTAAACCGTGAGCTCACCTCTTTTACTCTAATTCTTTTCAGGTAAGAAGAAGATTGGTTAGACCATAGACTGCTTGGTGGTGAATCTACATTACTTTTCAGATGAATAAGTAGTTTCTATGAGTTATATTTCACTCTTTAAGTTTTATTTATAAGTTATGAGTTTGAGTTGTAAGGAGTTTGAAACTTTATTTTTATTTAATGCATGCTTGAAACATTCAATAAATTTGGATATTGTTTTTTGGACAATTATGATTCAGTTATTATTTAAGAAGAAAATTTTCTTTCATTAAGCCTTTCAAGCAATTCTATTAGAGCCACAATTTTGAAATCTCCCACCAATGCAATATCCAAGGAGCATTCGCTTGCAAGTTCTCAAGTCTTTCCACAGATGCCATCAAAGCTTTGCCTCTCCTAGCTTCGCTTTTCTTTCTTCAAATTCTTACTTTTCCTTCTACTAGATGAGCTCTGAAATGCGGTTGTGTCGATATTATCATGACAATTTCCCTGTTAGTGCTTCATTAATTGTGGGTTGATATAGGCGCAATGGACTGTAATCGAGCAATCGGCAAAGGTTTAGAGGAAATAAAAAGCTCTTAGCTGGCCTTAGGTACCAGCATTTCGGTCTCCCCTTTATGATTAGTTATGGTTACTATGAAAAAGTTCGAATTCTGTTGAGCTATCTTGGTTCAATAGAGATGGTCTCTTCTTATTTTTCCTTGTTGCTTACACTAGGGGTGCAACTCGGTCCGGTTAAAACTGAACCCGAACCGACCCGAACCAACTTCGGTTCGGTTCGGTTTTGGGTTTCATGTTCGGTTAAACTGAACCGAATACATTATTTCCTTAAACCGAACCGAACCGAACCGAATTCATATATATATATATATATATATATATATATATATATATATATATATATATATATATATATATATATATATATATATATTATAATATATAATATATGTTTTATATATATAATATATAATATATGTTTTATATATATATAATATAATATATGATAAACTTTTAAAGTTTATCTTTAAACTTAAAGGATATTACAAAAAAACCATTGTTTAAGATAAGAATATTGGTTTAACCCAAACCGAATCGAACCGAACCGAATAATTTTTATGTAGTTCGGTTCGGTTCGGTTTGGGTTTCGGTTTTTTTATATATTTTCGGTTCGGTTTTTGGTTTTGTTGGTTCGGTTTGGTTCGGTTCGGTTTAACTATATATATTTTCGGTTTGGTTTTGGGTTGACATCAACCCGGACCGAACCGAACCGAGTTGCACGCCTAGCTTACACAGTCGTCTTGGGCTCACTTTTGTTGGGTTCTCTTACGTTGGTTATTGTGTTGTCGCCTCTCTAATTTAAGGCCGGATGTTGTAAAAGGGGCTGATAGTCACTTTATAGGTATGAGGGAAAACCTTATCCTTAGGGCTAGCTTTTGAGGTTGAGAAAAATAAGACCACCTAACAACTATCATCTCTAAATCTATGTCTTGTAGGTACTCAAGTCTTTCAACCTGGATTTTCTCTTAGTGGCTTCATGTGCGAAAAGAGGCACACCCACCCCACCAGCTATATAGTTAAAAGCGCACCGAGAGGTCAGTATTCAAGGATTATATTAAGATTTTAACCCATATTGGAACCTTTCTCCATTCAGCCTTTTCCAATTTAATCTTAGGCTGCCACCCTCTAAGAGTAAGCACACCCCCATCAAAATGCCAAGGTTCCGTTATTGCGAATAATGAGTCTATATTATTTAAAAGACTCATAGGTTTTTTGGCCCTGGTCGATCTCTCTTTCATTTAATAAATGGCTGGAATTTTGGGTTACTAATTGGTGGAATACTCGGCAATCCGAAACTTTTTTGAATGATATTCAAGAAAAAAACATTTTAGAAAACTTTATAGAATTAGAAGAACTATTCCTCTTGGACGAAATGATAAAGGAACATCCGGAGACACATATACAATGGATTCATATAGGAATCCACAAAGAAACGATCCAATTAGTCAAGATGCAAAATGAGAGTCATATCCATACGATTTTGCACCTCTCGACAAATATAATTTGTTTCGCTATTCTAAGCGGTTATTCTATTTTGGGTAATGAAGGACTTTTTATTCTTAATTCTATGTATCAAATTAAAAACTATCCACTTAAACACTCCTATCTTGTTAAGTAACTATGGATATAAGAAACTTTACATTTCTCACAATCTCGCCCTATCAAACAGAGCAGGCTACTTTGGATATATTCATAATCCATTTGTTAAAATGTCAAACCGAAGCATCCTTTGGCGTGGTCGTTTTGGATAGATGAGTAGGATGGGTCATAAGTGACTAATTTTGATTATATTCCTAATCACAATTTTAGAATTCTATAAATCTAAGGAAGATTTTTGATAAACTTATAGTCTATTTTTTGGGGGGGTAAGGGGTACTTGGGGAAGGGGACACACACCCAACCACTTAACTCCAAGAGGAGCGCGATGTTCTTTGACTCACGTGAGCTGCACTGTATGGCAACTTGGACGAGCATCCATATGAGATGGAGGTAGGCTCCTGAGTAAACCCCTTTTATTTTGCTGAAGGTGAGAGTCGAACCCTGAACTGGGTTATGACAAGCCAAGTCTTTATCGCTAGAGCACATGGCACCTTCAGATAAACTTATAGTCAACAACCAAATTCTAGACTTCAGAATTTAAAATAAGAATCACATTATGCATTATAAAATCCCTACAAAAGCCCCCTTAGTTTTCAACTTCTCAAGCCACTAGCTCATATAGTCCATCAAGAGTCACTAGGAATGACAATGCTTTGGTTTCAGTTAGGTTTTGACAAAAATCTGTTTTATATATAAAGGGGAACATAGCCTTGGAAAGCATGCCAAACTAATAACTTCTAATGCAATTTTTTTTTGTCTTATATATTTTAATAGGTAACTTTCCTTTTTCATTTTTCATTTCCCAAAGATATTCTCAATAATTTTTTTTATCCTTTACATGTCCTAATCTTTTTATCTACATATGCTAAGGCTGTGTTTGGAACCCTGCATTTGGGAAGAATAGAAAAGAAAATGAAAAAATTTTCGTTTCTCTTGTTTGGTTTAGAGATGAAAGAAAATGAGATTTTCTCTCCAAATTTTTTCATCATCTTTCTCTCCAATGTAAAAAATTTTCTGTTGAAAAAGGTAGAAATTTTGAAAGAAAAGAAAATTCACCATTACTTATCACATTATTCACATCACTCACCCACCCACCCCACTACTACCATAACCCACCACCCACCACCCATCACCACCACCACACACCATCACCTGCCACAACCACCTAGCACAACCACCCACCACCACCACCATTAGTCGCTACCACCACTACCTGCCACCAGCCACAACCACAACCACCAACCACCGACCACAACCACCATCTCCCACCACCACCACTAGCCGCCGCCACTATCGCCGGCCAACACCACCACTCATTGCCGTCCACCAACAGCAACCGCCACTACCACCCACCGCCCATCACTCAAACCTATTATCTTATTAAAATATATTTTTCTTTTCTTCTCATTTCTCATCTCATCCAAACAAGGAAAGAAAATGAGTATTTTTTTTTTCTTTTCCTTTTTAGCTTTCTTTTCTTTTGTACATAAATCCATGTGTTTAATACAAGCCCAAATCGAATTGAAACCAATTCGGTTTTTCAGTGGGAAACTGAAACCAAGCAAAAATGATTAATACAAACCCAAAATCGTCTCTAATAAGTTTTGTTTCGTAGTCACGATCGGTTTGACCTCAAAATTGAAGCTAAACCCAAACCGAATAGGTTTTCAGAAATTTGTTAATAATAACCCAAACAGACTCTAATAGGCTTGGCTCCGTTCGGTTTTAACCGTTGCCATACCTAACGAGAGACAGCGCTTGCACCTCTCTCTCACTCTTGGGGCATTTGTTTTGGTTTCAATTTTACGCAACGTCTGCTGTTGCTTAGCCTGGTTATGGAGCATCCGGAAACGGAATTCATTAGAGAAGCCTCTGAAGAGGCCTCTCGGCAGTTCAAAACCCTAATTGACACCAACGATCTGGATACAGTCAAGCAGTTACAGCACCTGATGTACTCTCTGATTCTCCTCAAACCTTAAACTTTATGCTGCATTTATGAATTTAGGATAGGATTGTGAAATGTCTCCACTTAATTTTTTTGTATAATTTTCATTATATTGCAAGAATTGTGTCATCAGTTTTTCAAATGGAGCAGACGAAGGAATTTTGCAACTGTAATGATTTAGAATTGATCTGATTATATTTTCAGTGCCCTTAATTATTTATAGTTAGAATTTATAGAATTGTTAGAGCCGTAGTGATCAAATTAATTGCAGAAATGAATAGCTTTTGATGCCTTTTCTGTTGCTTGTAATTTATGTGTTGTTAGATGGTATTACGTTGATTAAACAGGTAAAATTAACTGCAATTAGTGTGATGTTTGATGATTGGCAGAAAAGAAAGATGAGATTTTGTACTTTAGAAGCTTTAAATTATTCTGTTTAAGTGCTTCAGTTGTTGTGTTGGATGAATTCTGAAATGAGCTCTTGACAGCATTGTTATGGAAGAACTTTTGTACAACGAATCTGTTACGATCTTAAACGTGAAAGGCTTAACTTAAGAAGTCTCCATAAGTCTTGGGGCTTTTGGAACAATGGTTAGGCCCATAAGAGGGGGCATTAGAGCAGACACCATGTCCTGTGCCTCCAGGAGTGAAAGGACGGCCATCGGGCCAGTGTTTGTAGAGTATGGCATATGGATGTCAGCTATGGAAGCGTGGTGGAATGTTACAATCGTAAATTTTAAGGGTTTAACCAAAGAATTCTCTGTAAGTACTGGGGTTTTCACTGAATACCGGTTAGGCCCGTAACAAAATCTAAAAGTTATTACTCTTGAGATGTCAAAAATGGGTTCTTGGCAGAACTAATTGTGGAAGACTTACTGTAGAAGGAATAAAAAAGGTATTACACTTGTGATGTCAGAAATGGATTCTTGAAAGCATCAATTATGGGAGAACTATTGTACAAGGAATCAGAAATGTAAAAGTTGTAATATCATGGTGTCAAAGTTAAAATTAAAAATAAATTGTTTAGTCGATATAGAATTAAATGAGTGGATATTGTGGCCTTGTTCATGGGACAATTAAATTTGTACTAATTGTGTTAGTCTCGTTTCTGCTGTCCCAATCTCAGTTGAACGAGGAAGGTTTTGTTAGCACTTTGCTACATCATTTACGCCATGGATTGTGAACTTTTATTTCATGTTTTTTTTTTAATGGTATGCATAATCCAAATGCTTCAGACTGTAAAGATACTCATTTGTAGTAACAACTAACAAGTGAGTCAAGAGTTGCTTAGTGAATTCATTGGGAACATGATTGCAATGGAATATGGAAGGCATTTAACCATCATTGCATTGTATTCGATTGCGCAGATGAAGAAGATTGTCCGTGAAAGTACTATTTGCCTAAGTGTAATATTAGGAGTTTGATAAGAAAGATTTTCAGTCGGTAAATATGGTGAAAGTAATAAGATCTAATACACAATTCTTTCTGAAGACAAAATGAGAAGAGAGCAAAGTGGATAACTTTGATGGATATACTTTACTGGAGAGAAAATGTAATAATAGGAATGATTTAAGAATAATGATAGACGTGAAGGATAATGTTCAAGTTGTTACTTGAATTAGAGATAATTTATTGACAATGAAGTTAGTTTTACACAAAAATTATTAAAAATTTGTCAATTTTTATGCATTTCTAGAGGCTAGAAATCACATTATCATCAGAAAAAATTTAGATATGATAGTTTTATGTTGATTTTATTACAAGTAATATTACTCTTTGATGGTTAGGGAAGAAAATAAAATTCTGATCTTAAGAGGTGTTTTTTCCTGGGGTTTTAAGGTTATTGTTTGTTCTAATTTATTTAACAAAATCAGTGTCATGGAAGGATTATAGTTCTAAATATCAGAATTGTGAATGACTGCATCGATTTGAGGTCTAAAATATACAAGTTAAAGTTCAGGCTTCAGGGCAATGTTTTTAGAAGTGATAATTCAAAATTATTGAAGGATTTTTTTTATTGCTTTTTGTGCATATATTTTTATTTGTCATAGAAGTTTTGAATTGGTTTGAACAAACACCTGCCGAAGGAAATCCTGTGAAGATAGAACATCAATTAATTGGAGCAGAAAAACAGAAGAAACAATATATGGATGTGAATTTAGGGCTGGTGGAAGAATAGGTACAGACACTGAAAATCTACTAACTACAACTGTAATAGTCAGTTATAAGGAATCCAGCTTAGTTGGATATTACATCCTTAACCTGGTGTAGGAAAATTAGAAACCAAATCACTGATCTTGATTTTGTTTCATAAAACTCAATAGCTTAAGCTGGAAATTACACACCAATAGCATTTGATGTAGGTTCCTTTTACAGAATTCTGACCTAGACTAAAACAAGGATTTTTAACTAACTAGGTTTCATCTTTTGATTTACGTTAGCAAATTTATATTTTCTGATTTTGCGCTGTTAGTTTTAAATTTTTCAAAAAATTCAATATACTTCAATAATAACATGGAAAATCCTCTGCCTTCTGCAATCTTCCATTTGATGTCCATTATTTTTTATATAAAACATGGCTGATTGTGCTTATGGACAGGAAAGCTCATGGTAAAAAAGTATATAATGCATGATCTTTTTACACTATTGTGATCGACCTTGATAGCTCATTTGAGATGGACCATTAGCTGTATAAAATTATTAATTCTCATGTGAGAAGGGGTATTTATCAGATTAGGGTGATTCTTGTTATTGGTCTTGACTCAAGATTACCATGTTTACTAAAGTGTCTTCCTAACATCGATTGGTTGGATGGCACTGATTCACAAGTTCTTTGCTCCCCACCAACAAAGTTTTTTTTTTTCCCTTTTGGTTTCCTGCAGTAGTTGAATTCTATTTTAATGATGATCTAATTCTTGTTTCTGTGTCCCTATTGCAGATTGGGAAGGTTGCAGGACAGCAATGCAGTTTTATCACACTTTAATGAGTATTCAGAACATTGCTTCATGGAAGTTTCTGGCGATTTCTCTAGGAATACTCATCTCCTTAAGTCTATGAAGTCTGACCTTGATTATATATTTCAGAAACTAAGGTATTGACCAACTCGTCTTGGTTTCATCTGATTCTCAATTGTGCCTCATTTCTAGGAAATTGCATGCAGTATTAACATGTTCATCTTTCATGAAAATTCTTATGGTATCTGATGTAGAAATTACTTATGTTTGATAGATGTAGTTATATGCATTTTTCATTTGCAAAAAAATAATAGTAATAAAAAATAAATAAAAAATTATGGTTGCGCCCCATCCCATCGGGCCCATCCCAGTGTGCGTTCCTCTCTCTAGCTTGTCCTTATCTGTGTGTACTGCTAACGGTTTGACAAGTTACTCTTATGAGCTCAATAACAACAAAATGTCTTCTCCCACATAGGTTATTTTATTTTATTTTTATTACTCTGGAGATAAGTAAGTGAAAATTTCATTAAGAAAAGCACACTTTGTACGAAACTAGATGCCCTTCACATGGGTTCAACCCCCACAAACGAGTTGCCCATGAGGCCCCTTGGGCTCCTCCCCTATGGGCTCATATGTATGTATAAGCTACATTCCAACATGGACATTGCCATAGGAGTGGTTTATGACTCTGTTAATGTTGCATATCACAGTATCATCCTGTTTATAAAATAGGAAAAGCCATAGAATTTGACCAAAATCAATTACTTAGTTTGATACGGTAATTTTCCTTGTTGAGTTTATGGGTTTACAATTTGGACTATATCCAAATTCCAAATCAGCACTTATGGAAGGTTGGAAAAATCAGATTTCGCTAAAGGGAAACCTGGAAAATCAGTTACACTGTTGTAATTAAATGCAGTAACAACTTTTCTATGTTTCTTGGTTTTTATTCCACCGGTGTGTGCTTGAGCTGTCCTGACTGATTATCTAAAAATAGAATGCCATGTCACTTGGAAGCCATTTCTATGTCAGTTGATAACCAAAACAGGGCAGTCTGATGGAACTAGTTTGATAATATTTGCTTCTTTCTGAGATACCTGTCTTGTTTGGTCAATGCCGTGGTTGCCTGGATTAATAATATGCTTGATTTGAGCTCTTTTTTTATTTTTTACCCCTTTTTTTTTAATTTCGTGTAATTACTTGGCAAGTTTACATATGAGTCTGTTGGATCTCTATACATTTGAAAGTTTCTCTTGCATTATTCTTGGATTGTTTAAAATATATGATTTATGCTCCCAGAAGAAGCCTGTATGTCATAAGGTTTGTTTCATCCGGTTGTGCTACATTTAAGTTATGAGATCTTCCTATAGATTCGTTGGCCATATGAGTCCCACTTCAATATTTGGCACACTGTCATAGGAGTGGATTTATGACCGTTGATATTGCATATGCCAATATCATCTTGGTAATGAAAGATTAAATCTAGAATCAAGAAGAGCCATAGGCCTATAGCAAACCAGTTAGTTATATAAACTAATTCATCTCTTTTAGTCAGTGGGTTTAGGATTTGGGACTGTACCAAAATCCCAAGCAATCAGAATGTGACTTACATTATCTGATTGCAATACAGAAATCAATTTTCTTATTGTTTTATGGTATTTATGCCATTGGTTTGTCCTTTTAGTTGTTCTGACCTAGTATCTAAAAAAATAATTCAGTATCGTTTGAAAACCGATTCGTCGTTATTAGATACAAAGCGGGGAAGAATGGTTCTGACTGGAATCTTGATTTCTTCTGACAAATGCCTTGTTGGTCAATGTCATAGTTGTCTGGATTATTACTATGCTTGAATCAAGTTCTTTTTACTTTTGGTTTTTTCTTTTCTTTATTGGAGCAGCTAAATGCTTACCAGATTTTTAAAGCAACTTTCCAAAATAACTGAGCAACTAAAAGATGGCCAGGAGCTTTAAAAAGCCACACTTTCTTGCAACCCCTCATGATGGAGCGCCACCCAACATGCATGCCCAACTCCTTCATTTTAGCTTAGCTCTCTATTATTTCTGGCTGATCTAGGAATGTTAGAGAATGAGTTGTTCACCACAGATGCCAAAGCACTAGATAACTGATCCAAATGAGCTAGTTTTTTGGAACATTTTTTGGGCTTCTCAATTCATAAGCTAATTGTTATTGAATCCAAGGTTGTGATTTTTGGTGTGGTTGGGTGTTTCGCTCAGGCCACAAAAGATTCAGTTTGAAAAAATTGGATCACCTGATGTGCAAACTTTCAGTGACACGCACCAGTATGTCACCAAATTTTCACCAAATCCTTCTTTTTTTTGTTGCTTTTTTTTTCTACTTGCAAAAAATATAATATTTGCCACAAAAAAAGGAAAAAAAAAAAAGGCAAATCATCTGTAATATTAATTTATATGCATAAAAATCGTGATAATATTTGCAAAATACACAAATCTTTCCTTGGATTTTGCGCCCCCCACCAACCCACCAAAAAGGAAAAAAGGGAAAAGTTCTCCCAAGTTTTACTATGATAGCATTACACCTCCCTTGATCTTTCAAAATGACAAAGCCATCCTTCTAGTGTGCTAATAGTGACATTGACCACCCTTATTCAACTCTAAATGGTGATTGTGTTTGTTTACTCATTGCCAGCACCAGAAAGAATTTTTCTTCTATGATTGACTGGTAAGAGAAGGTTGCTTACTTGATCACATTTAACATCGACTATTTGTTCTCATAAATGAATTCGATTCTTGCAGCTAACGAAAATCATATTATATTTTTTTTATGATCCAGTAATGAGTTCTAAACTATTTTGTCAATTAAAAATTTGTTTCCTACTCCAGCCATACCCATTTTTCTCCCTCATTTCTTCATAAATGTATTAATTGATTGATGTTTTGTGTGTGTGTGTGTGACTCTATGCTGTTGGTAAATTATTTTGATGTGCAGAAGCATGAAGGCAAAGCTTTTGGCTACTTATCCTGATGCATTTCCAGATGATTCAACAGCAAAAGTACTTGACCAAAGACCAGACCTTGAAAAACCTCAGTAAAGGCTCTGCTAATCTTCTGTATATTTTTATTGTTTTTTTGGCAGAAATATTTTTTAGTCACATTTCAATTTATTCACATCAGAAATATATGTATTTTTATAGTTATCAGCAACTTCAAAACTTTGAAAATGGTGAACAGTGCTCTTTTTTTTGAGGTTCTTAAGAACATCAGTTTTGTGAATATTTATTGTTTATTATTTTCTAGTATTTCCTTGTTACTTCTCTGCTACCTTCTATTTATCCATAAGGATGGTTTTATACCTTATATTTATCGGCTAATATCTAATTATTGTTTTTCAAACACGTTCAATTTTTTAGTTTTAAAACTCTTTTGTTGTCGAGTATTGATTTAAAAAATTTTAGTAACTAATTTTTTCTTTATTCTTTCTTTCTGTCTTCTTCTTGTCTCCCTTTTTTTCTCCATGGTTCCTAATTGTCAATCGTTTTTTCAACGTATTTTATGCATTTTTTTTTTCTAGATTTTATGAACGTTAGTTAGAGGAGTTTATTTTATTATTAAAGTGTTTAACTTAAGTGTTGATAGTCATTCATAATATTAATTTATTTGACCAAAAAGTTTGCTATTTTGTAAATTAAAATATTAATTTGAATCTAAATAGTGGATTTCTAGTTAAATTTTTAACACATTTTAAGTAAAAAGAAAAGGAAAGAATTGAATTGAAATCATATATCTTTAGGACAAGTCTTGCAACTGTACAAAGTACAAACCATAGGGCATCCTGTTACTAATTTTACATATTTTATTTTTCTTTTGGTGGTGACGCTTATAAACAGCAACTATGAGGACAGTTGCAAGACTCCTTCCCCGGCTTCCACCTTAACATCCTCTTTCTTCAACCCTGAAAAAAATGATGATAACACCCCTTTTTAGTTCACTCAAATTTTCATGCATATTCTGATTTTTAACATGTGAAGTTTGATCTGAACTTCTCCTTGACCAAAAGAAAAGAAAATTTTACTAAACGTAGGCTTGGTACTGTTTTCTGCCTTGAGGAAGTTTAATTGTTTAGACATTACCCTTAAATCATGGAACAAGGAAAGATACCGGGAACACTCAGTGTATAAACGTAGGCTTTCGTTCAATTCTTTAGAGATTTAGGTCTTCATAATAGCAGAGCTTCAGTTCTTCAGGGTTTAAGTTTTTAGAGAAACAAGGATTCTTTTCTTCTTTTGTAGACTTCTCGTGTTCTTCAGAACTTGAGTCTACAGAGCAGAAGGGCTTCGCCTTTTCTTTTATAGACTTCCTGTATTTAGAATGGAGAGAGGAGTACCCTATTTATAGATGTGGGGAGGATGAGGTTCTTTAGGTGTAAAACTCTTTAGAGAATTATCACAATTTGCTCTCTATTTATTGAAGAATTATCAATATTTAAAAATAATTCATTTATTTTGAGAATTATCAAAATAATAATTCTTTAATGGGCTCACAAGAAATTTATTAGCTATTTTAGAGGGAAACTTATTGTTATTTTATTTAAATAAATTTATCTCTAAGTGGGGTGCATACTTTTGTGACATTTTGCTGTGTGGCATCTTTTAATCTCAAAATTTTTCTTTCATGCAATTTCTTTTTTGTTTTTTCCTTTCAAAATGGAGTAAAAAGTAGTCATGTACTAATATCCATGCAGCGAAAGAGAAACAAATCATCTATTTACTTATTTCCAATTTAGAAGTGAAAAAAATATTGTTCAATTTTTTTTTAAATTAAATCTAATTAAAAAAATTGTTATTTAGTTACATTGATGTCAATATCTTAGGGTCAAAACTAATTCAGCAAACAAAATCAATCATATATAAATATCTATAGTCTAAAAAAGAATCCAATCAACTATTTATTTTTCCTTTTTTAGAAATAAAAAATAAAAAATAAAAAATATATTATTCATTTTTCTTAGAAGATTAAAGCTTACTTAAAAAACATTGTCCATCGAATATATTGATAGCAATACTAGAGTGTATATGTTATAAATAATAACAAAGTATTAAGGAATATATTAAATATATAAAGTTCACATCAACTATCAGCTTAAGCTTTTAGTTGGAATGGTGTTTTACATGGTATCAGAGCCTTTTAAGGAATATATTAAATATATAAAATTCACCCCCAACTATCAACTTGAGCTGTTGGTAAGAACGGTGTTTTATACAAAGGGATATAAAAGAAAGTATTTGATAACTAAGGGGATAAATATAAAATATATCTTGTATTATAAAAGGTTATTTTAGTCATTTAGTAAAAGCAAGAAATAAAAACTAATGGACTTTGATCTAAGAGGGAGCAATTATAATCATTATTGTAAATAGAGGAATATAATTATAAATAATAAAAAACGAGAATATGAATTCAAATATATATTATAATGTAAGGACATGGATACAAAAAGCCAAAAAAAAAAACATTAGCAATGTCAACATGAACCAACTAAAGCATTCCTTAAGATTTATTCCCTCGGGCAACGCTCGGCAAAGCTATGGTTATAAACATTGTGCGCCAGATTTTACAACTGAAAGCTGGTTTAAGAAAGCCCAAATTCCTTATTAGTACTAGCAAATTACACATGCAGTGCTGCACGTATGTAGAAAAATAATGGAGGGAACAATTGTAAAACCGCTCAAATTCGGTTTTAAAGGAATTAAGTAGTTACGACTATTATATCACTTTATTAAAGAATCTTAAGAATGATTTGTAAGGATTTTTTAAGAAATGTGCACATTAAGATTGGCATGATTTCAAAGAGCAAGAGCATTGGCCATAATCCATAAACAACACATAGACCATACAAAAACCATAAGTAAAGCAAGAATACAAGGTTCTAGGAGGGATTGAAAGAAAGATTTGTTGGAGAGGAATTCAACTCCAGACCGTTGGCTCCATTTCGGGCGTCACAGAGAAAGATTCCATATTTTAGATCTAATGACTCTTGATGAGTACCCATTCGAGATTATATATAAACATGTGCGTCAGATTTTACAACTGAAAGCTGGTTTATCAAAGCCCAAATACTTTATTAGTATTCTTAGTTCACTCCAGCTCATGGTTTGAGAGGTCAAAGTTCGGTTAACAGTGCCCAATTTATTTATTTATTTGTTTAGTCCTATTAGTTGGCTCCAGGTCACGTTGTGACAAAAGCCCAGTTTGTTTATTATATTCTCCCTTTGTCGTGGGCTCCATTTCGGGCGTCACCCAGAAAGATTCCATCTTTTAGGTGGAATGATTCTTGTGTATGTATGATTCGAGATTATATTTGAAAAAACTAAGGTCTTGTTTGAGGCACTTTGGATTATGATTACTGGGGTCAGATAGATGAACAAACCATGGTGGCAGGGCAGGGCAGCCTGTGAAAGATCTTCGCTTCAATGTCCAGTAGAAAAGCATGAGATCTTTCCGTACCCAAATTTTATGAACGTGGTTGATACTTGATACACAGGTTTAGCATAGACAATTGGATGAATAATTGGAGAATGAATAATGTTTCTTACTTGGAAACTCGAAAGCGGTCCCACGTATCGTCACTTCGAACCTCTGGATATGCTTGTACAAATGGCATCGCCAATCCAATAAAGTATCGGATTAATGAGGTCCAAGAGCGTCACCGCTTGCGTTAATGCTATTATTGCTAATTTGCTATAGGCTATAATTGTTAATGCTATTATTGCCATAGATTATCCTGTTAAACAACCAACAGCTTGGGTCAAGGCGCAACTACATTAATCAATGGATCTAAATAGAATATTATTTCAAGCAGTTGCAACATATTAAGACGTCCAACCAGATAGGATTATATCGAACTTGTGAAATAATATTAAAGATGTTCTATGGTGTAATTTGGTTGGTTTTCAATTTGATTCTATCTACTAGAAAAAGCACTTGGGATTTGTTGGAAATTATGGGAAGGAAGAAATAAAATGAGATTTGAGAAATTCAATTTGCATCCAAAGCAAATCATTAAAAATTGCAGCACATATATAGTTTGACATCATATAAAGAAGCAACTTAAACTTAACACTGAATTCTTTGTAGGTAACAAAAAGAGTGGTGGAAGACAACAACTGCAGGATGAGGTGGTAAAGCTGCTATTTGAGGTGTTTTGAGAAATTATGATGGGAAACTAGTTTATTTTTATGCCTGGAAAACTTCTGGTACTAATGTATTTAAAACTAAATTATAAGCTTTGTTAGAAGATATTAGGTTAGCCTTAGATACAGGTATCAAACTTTTGGAAATAGAAGATTAAAGCTTATTTAAAAATTATTGTCCATCGAATATATTGATAGCAATACTAGAGTGTATATGTTATAAGTAATAACAAAGGGATATAAAAGAAAGCATATGATAACTAGGGGGATAAATATAAAATATTTCTTGTATTATAAAAGGTTATTTTAGTCGTTTAATAAAAATAAGTAATAAAAACTAATGGACTTAGAATTAAAAGGGTGCAATTGAAATCATTATTGTAAATAGAGGAATATAATTATAAATAATAAAAAGACGAGGATATGAATTCAAATATATATTATAATGTAAGGACATGAATGTAAAAGCCCAAATACTTCATTAATATTTTTAGTTCACTCCAGCTCATGGTTTGAGAGGTCAAAGGTCGGTTAATAATGCCAAGTCCATTTTTTAAGCCCTATTAGTTGGCTCCAGGTCACGTTTTGACAAAGCCCAGTTTGTTTATTGTATTAGGCTTTGTCGTTGGCTCCATCTCGGGCGTCACCCATAAAGATTCCATCTTTTAGATCTAATAACTCTTGTATATGATTCGAGATTATATACACACATGGTGCGTCAGACTTTACGACTGAAAGCCTAAATTCTTTATTAGTATTCTTAGTCCGCTCCAGCTCATGGTTTAGCCTGTAACAGTGCTCAATTTATTATTTTAGTCTTATTAGCCTTTGGCTCTCTGTCGTCGGCTCCATTTCGGGCGTCACCGAGAAAGACTCCATCTTTCATTTAGATGGAATGACTCTTGTGTATGATTCGAATTATATTTGAAAAAACTAAGGTCTTATTTGGGGGACCTTGACTCAGGATTCTGATTGCTGGGGTCAGATACATGAACAAACCATGGTGGCAGGGCAGCCTGTGAAAGATCTTCGCTTCAATGTCCAGTAGAAAAGCATAAGATCTTTCTGTACTCAAATTTTATGAATGGGGTTGATACACACAGGTTTAGCATAGACAATTGGATGAATAATTGCTTCAAGCAAATGAATCTCTTAATTTTCGATCAAAATGGTTTGAGTTTTTACTTCTAAGTGGCATCAGATTGGAAGAACCTCCACCAATAAGAATTGGCTAAGGCTGTCATTTGGTAGATAGAATAAAGGATTAAGTGATGTTAGACCATAAAATACATTTATAGCAGAGCTCAAACTATTTTATTGTTTGTTTCTCCAACGATCGTTTGCCCCTGTTTGAATTTTTTAAGTGAGTCTAAAATACGATCGATCCCATAGCCGCTGATGCGCTTCGCTGAAGTCTTGAACTACCATCATTTCTTTCTTTTCATCAAGTCATACAATCTCTCCTTCCTTGCGGAGACTGGTTTTCCTTTTTCTCACATCACCTGAGAATCCTGTAAAGACAATGGATTTGAACTGCATCAAGAACATTATCTGCTTGATTAAGGACATTATCTGCTGCATCTGTCAATAGCGGAGGATGTTGCCAAAGAGTGTGATGGTTTACCGCTAGCACTCATCACTATTGGTCGGGCTATGGCTAGCAAGAAAACTCCCCAAGCGTGGGACCATGCATTAACCATCTTGCGGAGGTCTGCATCACAGTTTTCAGGTATGACGGAAAATGTATATTACAAATTGAAGCTTAGTTATGACAGTTTAGATGATGATATTGCCAGATCTTGTTTTCGATACTGTTCTCTGTTTCCTGAAGATGATTCCATTGAGATAAAAAAGCTTATAAGTTACTGGATCGGGGAGGGATTCTTGGATGGATTTGACACCATAGATGCGGCTCAAAATAAAGGATATGATATTATTGAAAATTTAAAGCAGGCTTGCTTATTGGAGAGTGTTTCAATTTCACGAGAAGAAAAGGTTAAGATGCATGATGTCCTTCGGGACTTGGCCCTATGGATAGGTCGTGGTTACGGAGAGGAAGAAAACAAGTTGTTGGTGAGAGCAGGCGAGGGTTTGACGGAAGTGCCCGAAGTTGGGAAATGGAGAGAGGCTGAAAGCATATCACTAATGAAAAACAAAATCGAAACACTTGAGGGTGAGGCACCTGCATGTCCCAATCTCTTGACTTTGATTATTTCTGAAAATTTGATTTTGCGAAAGATTTCCAATGATTTCTTTCAATATATGCCTGTTCTCAAAGTTTTGGATCTCTCTAATACGAGAATTGAAGTGCTTCCGACAAGCATTGGGAACTTAGTTCGTTTGCAGTTCCTTGGTTTGAAAGGTACGAGAATAAAGGAGTTGCCTCAGGATATGAAAAACTTAGTGGAACTGAAGTATTTGTATTTGAGAGATACACTTCGGCTTCAATTTATTCCACGTGGGATACTATCAATGCTTTCAAAGTTGCAAGTACTAGACTTAAATCATAGTGATTTTGAGGATTGGGAAGTAAATGGTGGAGCTAGCATACGGGAACTAGAATGCTTGTGGGATCTAAAATACCTCTCCATCGGAATAAAAGATGCCGCTTCTCTCAAGAGACTCTTGGACTCTAAAAACCTCTCGAGGTGCACAAGAAGTTTACATATCAATGAATGCTTGACGCCAGGGACTTTGAAGCCTGGACGCTTACCAAACATTTGTGAAGTAAATATTAAAAATTGCGACGAATTGGAGGATCTATTATGGCTTTCTGGTTCTCAGAACCTTGAATCGCTTCAGGTAAGTCTGTGCAATCGTCTAAAAGTAATATGTGATGGCGCAAGGGATGAACGCTTCCCAATTCTTTCTGTAGTAGACATTGCAAATTGCAACGCATTGAAGGATTTATCATGGCTCCGTGGTGCTCCGAACCTTAAGAAGCTGCGAGTACAGTCTTGCCCTAAATTGAAGGATCTGTCATGGCTTCCTGGCGTTCCCAACCTTGAAGAATTAATTGTGGTTTTTTGCGGGGACCTAGAACTAATATGTGATGGGAACGATGCGAAATTCTCAAAACTTCATTACGTGAGTATTTATTCTTGCGGTGCATCATTGAAGGATTTATCATGGCTCCGTGGTGCTGGAAACCTTGAAAGACTTAGCATAAGAGCCTGCAAGGGCCTGGAACTAATATACAAGGGTGAAGATGCAGAGGGGGGCGAAAGTCAAATGATATTCCCACGACTCTCGTGGTTGGAATTGGATGGCCTACCAAAGCTGAAAAGCATCCCTTGGCACTCCTTTCCTTCTAACACAGAAACCCAGATTGAAGATTGCCCAAAGGCAACCAATACTCGAAATGAGGTAGCTTATTGTCTTTGTTATTGAATTTGATTTCAATTCTCGTGCTGCATATGTATAAATTCGTAATTATGTTTCCTGTTCTTTTCTATATGGGCATATAAGCTTTGCATGGAGGACTGTTTGCTCAATATTTAGAGGTTGAGCTTCTCAGATTTAAGTTCTAGAAAGAAAATAGCAACGGGAAATTGTGACCCATGGGTTGAAATATTCTTAGTTTCTTTGTTTTTTTATTTATTTCGTATGATTGAATGCCTATATATATATGTAGCATTGAAGTCATTCATATCATTTATTATTGCTAAACCTTTAGTGTTACATTATTACCAAAAAAAAAAAACCTTTAGTGTTACAAATAATTTATAGTTCTTAGTGTCTAAGTTAATGAATATCATTATTTAGGTATACATTATGATTTTAATTCTTAAAGTCAAAAAGCCGTAGTGATCAAATTAATTGCGGGAATGAATAGCTTTTGATGCCTTGTTTGTTGATTGTAATTTTACGTGTTGTTCAATGGTATTACGTTGATTAAACAGGTAGAATTAACTGCAAGTAGCGTGATGTTTGATGATCGGCAGAAAAGAAAGAGGATATTTTGTACTTCAGAAGCTTTAAATTATTAGAAAGAGGATATTTTGTACGTCAGAAGCTTTAAATTATTCTGTTTAAGTGCTCCAACTGTTGTGTTGGATGAGTTCTGAAATGGATTCTTCACAGCATTGTTATGGAAGAATTTTTTGTACAACGAATCGGTTATGATTAGACCTGTAAGTAGGGCGGGCTGGGCTGGGTTTCAATGAGTTCGGGCTCAACCCTAACTAAAATTGGTGAACCCAAACTCTCCTTGGCCCACCCTAACCCAAACCCAACCCTAAAATTATTTCTTGAGTTCGGGTTGGGTTCGGGCCAGCCCAAACTTTTTTTTCTACTTGATACAATGATACATTCACATATATAAGACTACAATATTTCGATATATATAATAAAGTTTATTGGCATACATTGATTTGTTTGTGTATTAGGTTAAAAAATGATTTCTATAAGTCCACCAAACTTTTGATGTGTGTAAAGAGCCTTAGAACAAAATATTCACTAAGATATTTATGAGTTTCACATGTCTTCCAATCTGATGCAACCATCCATCATAACGCATGGAATTAACAGCAATACAACAAATACAGTAGCAGAATTAATCCTAACATGACATCTTCTACTCTCAAAGAAACAATAGATAGAAAATGATTACTTGATTAGCAAGGCATCCCTACATTTCCCATTCAATCACTGTTTCACAAAAATTACAATGTTGCATACAGGACCTACCCCATTTGAAATTCTAGAATTAGTTTCATTGCATTTTCACATTGTTTAAGTATTCAAACCTTAATCTAAAAATAATACCTTTTACAAAATCAATCAACTTTTGTAATTTTAAATAGACTTAATATTCATGTTTCCTATCTCTTCCAATTACTTTAGAATCTACATTTTTTTTTTGCTAAGTTAGAATCTACGTTTCAAATATTAGAACCACGAAATTACGTAAGAAACACATAACTCATTTGCATTTGACCAAACAAGAACAATAAATCAAGATTTCAGGGGATATATATTGATGTTAAAAATAACATAAAATAAAATACTACTAAAGTAACAAGATTTTCTGTTTTGCTACCTTATCGGAAATCAAATTTTAATGAAATTTTGCATCCAGCAGTAAAAGACTGGGGATTGAAATATCTGAACTAACTTTGTAGTCAAAGAGGGGTAAATAGTTTTAGATTATATGTTGCATAGCCGAGAAAGAGAAAAAAACCCTCCCAAGCACATATTAATGGATCTCATCGAGATCGAGTACTAGAAAAGAGAGGAATTAAACAGTACTTAAAAGCAGTGAACAAATGGGGAAAGATGAGATGCCCGATTTAAAGAGAGATGCCCGATTTGACAAAAATAGTAATCGCAAATCCCTTGTGACTTATGAGCGATGGAACTGTATCGCAAATCCCTTGTGAGCAATTGCAAATCCCTTGCTGCCGGAACTGTATCCCACTGTATTGACGGCGACGCCGACAGCAACTGTATTGCTAGCTCCTGTTGATCGAGCTCCTTTGTTGGGGGTCTCTCTAGCTAGGTTGTCTTTGAGATGTGAGGTATTGATAATAGAAGAGAGGGACAATGAGTCAGTGAGAGGGGCGAGCAATTCCAACTTCCGTGGTAGAGATATGGGAGAAGACAAGAAACTTTTAGGTTTGCAGGAGACAATTGTATGGAGGTTTGCAGGATGGGGTTTTAGTGGTATATATAGTTCGGGTTATTCGGGTTTTTTCGGGTTGTACCTTGTGAGCCCAAGCCCAACCCAAACTCAACTTCGGGCTCAAGATTGAGCCCAGCCCAAACCCAAACCCAAACTTATTTCTTAAATCGGGTTGTTATTCGGGCTGGGTTGGGCGGGCTTCGGGCGGTTCGGGCCAAACTTACAGCTCTAGTTATGATCCTAAATGTGAAAGGCTTGACCGAAGAAGTCTTACTTCTCCAAAAGTCTTGGGGCTTTTGGAACAATAGTTGAGCCCATAAGAGGAGGCATTAATTAGAGTAGGTACCATGTCCTGGGCCTCCAAGAGGGGAAGTGGATAACTTTGATGAATATACTTTAGTATAGGGAACATGTAATAAAAGAATGATTTAAGAATAATGATAGATGTGAAGGATAATGTTCAAGTTGTTACTTGAATTATAGATAGTTTATTGACAATGAAGCTAGTTTTACACAAAGATTATTAAAAATTTGTCAATGCTTATGCATTTCTAGTGGGTAGAAGACAGAATTAGTTATGATGGTTTTATGTTGATTTTATTACAAGTAATATTACTCTTTGATGGTTAGGGAAGAAAATAAATTTCTGATCTCTGGGGGTGTTTGTTTCTGGGGTTTTAAAGGATTTGTTTGTTCTTGTTCTTGTTTCGTGCTTCCGTGTGTTTAACAAGTTGAGTTGATGATAGACTAAGATGGCGTGATTCTGTGTTTGGAAAATTTTGTAGATGGGATCAGATGGTTCATTGTCATGTTACTGCTCTCTGCACTTGTTTAAATGAGAAACATAAAGTCATAGTCCTTATGCATGTGTATTTGGGACCTTCCAGCTTTCAATAAATTGGATCGCCCTTGATAATTTTTATAATGGCAGGAAGAAGATTTGAGTGAAGATGAAAATGATGAAGAGGAAGATGTGGAAGATGAAGAGGAAGATGTGGAAGATGAAGTAATAGTCCTTATGCATGTGTATTTTGGACCTTCCAGCTTTCAATTTGGGGCTTTTATTTCAAGTGTCTTTTATCTTGGATATAAGTTTTTACTGTTTCAATAAATTGGATCGCTCTTGATAATTTTTTATAATGGCAGGAAGAAGATTTGAGTGAAGATGAAAATGATGAAGAGGAAGATGTGGAAGATGAAGAGGAAGATGTGGAAGATGAAGTAATAGTCCTTATGCATGTGTATTTGGGACCTTCTAGCTTTCAATTTGGGGCTTTTATTTCTAGTGTCTTTTATCTTGGATATAAGTTTTTACTGTTTCAATAAATTGGATCGCTCTTGATAATTTTTTATAATGGCAGGAAGAAGATTTGAGTGAAGATGAAAATGATGAAGAGGAAGATGAAGAGGAAGATGTGGAAGATGAAGTAATAGTCCTTATGCATGTGTATTTGGGACCTTCTAGCTTTCAATTTGGGGCTTTTATTTCTAGTGTCTTTTATCTTGGATATAAGTTTTTACTGTTTCAATAAATTGGATCGCGTTGATAATTTTTATATTGGCAGGAAGAAGATTGCAATGATTTGGAAGTAGGTAATGAAGATGAAAATGTTGAAGAGAAAGATGTGGAAGATGAAGAAGTGCTTCCAAAAAAAAGTAATAGTCCTCATGCATGTGTATTTGGGACCTTCCAGCTTTCAATTTGGGGCTTTTATCTTGAATATAAGTTTTTACTGTTTCAATAAATTGGATCGCCCTTGATAATTTTTATACTGGCAGGAAGAAGATTGAAGTGATTTGGAAGCAGGTAATGAAGATGAAAATGATGAAGAGGAAGATGTGGAAGATGAAAAAGTGCTTCCAGATAAGGTATTGTTTCCTCCTAAAACTTAATTGAAGAAAAATATTTGCCGGGCTACCAGCGCCGGTTGTGGTTTACTCTGTGTTTTGTGTCGTATTTGCAGTTTGAAGGGAAGCGCAGAATAGGGGCCCACGTTGCGAGCCTGGCCAATTTTTTATCACATACTTTTTATTTTTATTTTTATTTTTATTCGTTTGCTGTGACACGGTTATATTTGGTTAAGACCTTGTAAAGGATATAAGCTTTTTATTTTTAATATAATCAGACAACTCTATAACGATATTCAGATTTGATATTTTAAGTAAATAGATATTTATATGTTCAAAATTTCACTCTGGCGCAGACCGTACCTGCTCTTACGTAAAATGGTGATGGATAAGTCACCCCATCACTTGGCGCACGTTATTACCGAAAAAAAAAAAAAAAATCACCTGGCGCACGTACATGAATTTATGATATGATTGCAGCTAGGGGTGGCAATCGGTCGAATATGGTACGGATCTGCTAAGATCCAAATCCGATCCGAAAAAAATTTACCGATATCCGAATTCGATCCGATATCCGACGGATCTTTAATACTTAAATCTGAATTCGAAATTCAATGAATATCTGAAATCCGAATTCGATTCGATATCCGATCCTAAATCCGAATTCGATCAGAAATCCGAATTCGAGCCTGTTTGAACCTGAAACTTTAAAAAACAATTTTAACAATTAAAGTAAATTTAACTATAAATTTTAACATAAATCCAAGTGTCTAATGATCAAATGATGATTTAACCCTTTTAACTTATGGTTGAACCATGGTTTGGGCTAAGTTTATATATATTATAAGTATGTTTTCGGTTCGGATCTTTTTCGGATCGAATACATGTATATCCGAATCCGAATCCGAAAAAATTCGGATCCGAAATTCGAGATCCGTATCCGAATCATGGATCTAAATCCTATATCCGAATTCGGTAATTTCGGACCGGATTCGGATCGGATTTGGATATATATCCGACCCATTGCCAGCCCTAGTTGCAGCGACTTGAGAAGGTCTAAAATATACAAGTTCTTACCAAAAAAAAAAAAAAAAGAAAAGGTCTAAAATATACAAGTTGAAGTTCAGGGCAATGTTTTTAGAAGTGATAATTTAAAATTACTGAATTTTTTTTTTTGGGTTGCTTTATGTGCATATATTTTTTTTTGTCAGAGAAGCTTTGAATTGGTTCAAACGAGGACCTGTTGAAGGAAATCATGTGAAGGTAGAATGTTATATCAACTAATTGGAGCAGAAAAACAGAACAAACAGTACATGGATATGAACTTAGGGCTGGAAGAATAGTTACAGACACTGATAATCTACTAACTACAACCGTAATAGTCAACTATAAGGAATCCCAGTTTAGTTGGATATAACATCCTTAAGCTGGAAATTACACATTAATAGTATTTGATGTTGGTTCCTTTTACAGAATTCTGACCTAGACTAAAACAAGGATTTTCAACTAACCAGGTTTCATATTTTAAGTCCATTAACAAATCCATATTTTCTGATTTTGTACTGTTAGTTTTAAAATTTTCAAGACACTAATGATTCCAATAATAATATAAAGAATGCTGATTCACAAGTTCTTCAACCTCCACCAACGAAGTCCTTTTTTTTCCCTGCATTAGTTGAATTCACTTATAGTGATAAGTGATTATCTAATTCTGGTTTATGTGTCCCTATTGCAGATTGGGACGGTTGCAGGACAGCAATGCAGTTTTATAACACTTTAATGAGTATTCGGAACATTGTTTTATGGAAGTTTCTGGTGATTTCTCTAGGAATACTCATCTCCTTGAGTCTATGAAGTCTGACCTTGATTATATATTTCAGAAACTAAGGTATTGACCAACTCGTCTTGGTTTCATCTGATTCTCAATTGTGCTTTGTTCTATGAAATTGCATGCAATATGAACATGTTCATCTTTCATGAAAATTTGGATGCTATCTGATGTAGAAATTACTTATGTTTGGTAGATGTAGTTATATGCATTTTTCATTTGCCATAAAAATAATAATATTAATAATAAGGTCTTGTTTGTGGCGCCTTAACTCAGGATTATGATTACTGGGTCAGATACTTCAACCAACCATGGTGGCAGGGCAGACTGTGAAAGTTCTTCGCTTCAATATTGTCCAGTAATGTGATCTTTTTGTACTCGAATTTTATGAACGTGGTTGATATATAAAGAGGTTTAACATAGAAAATTCAATGAATAATTGATTCAAGCAAATGAATCTATTAAAGTGGTTTGAGTTGTTACTTCAAAGTTCAAAGTGGCATCGGATTAGAAGAACATCCAATCAACAAAAAATGGCTAAAGCTGTCATAAGATAGAATAATCGAAATGCCAACTTTTCTCTCTCTCTCTCTCTCTCTCTCTCTCTCTTTCTTGATGATAAATATAAAACATGAAATAAATTACAAAAGGTTAGGATAAAGGCACATTGGGACGACAGAAAGCCCGGCCCAGAAAATCCTCCGAACAGGCAAGAAGAACCTCAGCAGGTAGGTCCTTAAACCAGCAACAAGAGTATTTGTTCAAACCAAAATTTGCCAGGCAATCAGCTGCCATGTTTGCTTCACGAAAAATGTGGACAATCTTGAACTCATCGAAGAAGGGAAGGAGGGTAATAGCTTCATCAATGAGGGGACAGATTTTCCGGGGGGGCAATAATCTTCTTAAGTAGGCACTCCACCACCAATTTGGAATCACTCTCAACCCAGATCCTCTTGATGTTGAGGGCTTTAATCATCTTCAGACCTTCCACCATTGCTTGAGCTTCAGCAACCATAGCCACCGTGGAACCAATTTCCTGAGCAAGTGCTGCTTTGGTAATACCATCTTCATCTTGAACAATAGCCCCAATTGCAGCAGGTCCAGGTGCTCCACGAGCAGCACCATCAGTGTTTAGTTTGCACCAGTTCTGCCTTGGACGACTCCATCTAATGAAGATGTCTTTTGTCTGCTGCTTCCTTGAGACATGAGCTTTTTCCATGAGCGCTTGAGAATCACCCTGTAAGGAGAAGAAACGAGATATCTTTAGCATCAGGTCTGGTTTCTCTTGGTAAAAAATTACCTTGTTACGGGTATTCCACACAATCCAGCAACAGTTAGCCTAGGTAGCAGCCTTTCTTTGCATTTCGGATTCACTTTCATTGTTCAGACTAAGGATGTGTTCAAACACCCAGCTCTTGCAAGTGACAGGGCCATTCTGTTCTGCGAGTTTGCCCCCCATAGCCCCAAACCACAAAGCACGCATGAAGTCACATCTTAAGAAGAGGTGTTCGCAAGACTCCTGTTCTTTATGGCAAAGCACACACAACTCCATGGCAGCTCCCAACCTATGGCTAAGAAGGTCATTAGTAGGTAACCCTCCCATAATGTATTTCCATAGGAATAGCTTAATCTTCTGAGGACAAGGAAGGTTCCACAGTTTTTTCCAACTTCTTTCTTCAGCTAAGTTAACTTCAGCCCTTGATAGCAATTTATAAGCAGATTTGACAGAGAAGTTACCTGAAGCTGTCCCTCTCCAGACCATCTTATCCCTTACCTCTCTCTTGTTAATAGGAATAGCTAAAATCTGCTCCACTGTACGGTTCGGCCACCATTCCTTCAGCTTCTCCACTTTCCACACTCTTTGACTTTGATCAATCAGTTCTGCAAGTTTGAAGTCCAAAGGGCTGATAGCTTTATCACCTGGTTCCTGTGGGATGTGGTGTTTCCATGAGTCATCTTCGGCTTCAATTGATTCTTCATTAGCTATGCACCATCCTATACCTTCCCTAATTATTTGCTTGGATTTGCAAACCTGTTTCCACAACCAGGAAGAGTTAGTTTTGGGGCTTGATTGGAGGAAGTTCTCATCATGAAAATATTTACTTTTAAACAGCTCAGTCCAAAGTTTATCACCATTTGACGCCAAGTGCCAAGCTACCTTTGCAAACAAAGCCTCATTAAATTTTTTGCCATTCTTGATATTTAGTCCCCCACAACACTTTGGTTGACAAATTCTATCCCAGCAAAGAGTGTGTAGAGTCCTTTCTTTGTTTGGCTTGAACCAGAAGAACCTTCTAGTCTCTCTATCAATTTTTTCAGTTATGGTGCTGGGGAGCTTAAGGCATCCCATAATATACTGAGCAGAACTAGCAAGAACAGAATTTATTAAGGTAAGTCTTCCTGCCTGAGTCAGGATCTTAGCTTTCCACCCCGAGAGCTTCTTGTTTATCCTTTCAATGAGGTAGTTAAATTGGTTTACCTTTGGCTTAGCAATGAACGTGGGAACCCCCAGGTACTTGCCTGGCTTTTTGGAAGGTCTGACGCCAAAAATTCTAGCAAGTTTACCTCTAGCTTCACCAACCAAGTTCGGACTAAGGAACAGTTCAGATTTTCCAAAAATAATTTTATACCCTGCGAGATCACAAAAACAATTAGTAATATCCAAAAAATTTGTTGCCTCCCTCACAGAGGCCCTACCAAACAAAATCAGGTCATCGACATAAAGTAGATGACTAATCGCTTTAGCAAACCTGTTTATCTTCACTCCATGAATGAAATGGTTCTGCTCAGCCTTTACCAGGGCAAAGGAAAGAACCTATTGGGTTAGAATAAACACATAAGGGGATAAAGGATCCCCTTGTCTAATACCACGAGTGGGACAAAACAAACCACAAGGTTTACCATTAATCAAGATGCTATATGAGACAGAGGAAATACAGTACATGACGAGCTTCACAAAATCATTACCAAACCCAAAAGCAATCAAAGTTTGTTCAATAAATTTCCAGCCAATCCTATCATATGCTTTAGCAAGATCAAACTAGGCAGCAAATAACCCATTTTTTTCTTTCTTTTTCCCTTTAATAGTATGGTAGAGCTCTTGAGCAGCAAGGATGTTTTCCTGAATGTTCCTACCAGGGACAAAAGCATTTTGATGGGTGTAAGCACCTTATTTTTGCATCCCTAGAAGTGCTGAAAATGAAAACCCTGGCAGAAAGTCAAACCCCGAGGGGACAAAAAGTTGACTTTTTGATCGGGTGATAGTTGGCCACCTTGCTTTATCTCAGTAGATAGAGAATCCCAACACGGTTCCAACGCAATTGAGTTTGCTAGAATCGGAGTCCAGATGAAGGTTCTGCGGGCGGTCAAACTTGAGGGTGAGCCGAAAGTTGACTTTCTGCTAAACCCAGAATTTGCTACTAAACTCTAGCTCAGTGGATAGAAGATGTCGACCCGGTTCCAACGCAACTAAGTTTGCCAGAATCGGAGCTCAAATGAGAGAGTTATGGGCAATCCTTGGTAAAAAATAAACTATCCACGTGGCAAACTGCGCCACGTGGACGTCCCCTTGCTTAACCCTTAAGTAAACCAAAATATTAACAAAAAGAGTCTTTCTTAACCCCTAAGTAAAAAATATTAATAAAAGAGTCTTTCTTAACCATTAAGTAAAAGTAATAAGTCACAAGTAAGAAGTAACAATAAAAAAGTCACTTTTGATAAAATATTTAAAAATTGGTCTTTCTTAACCCTTAAGCAACCTCTCCTATAAAAGGGGAGGGGGTGGGATGCATTAGGGGTTGGACGACATTTTGGTTGGCTCATTTTGTCTTGATCCCCCATCTCCCCCAAGCTCTCTTGCTCTCCCCCAAGACCCTGCTTCTCCATCTCTCTCTAAACCCTCTTCTCTCTTCTCCTTCATTCTTCACCCAACTGACCAAAGGAGAGTTGCTGGTGGTGTTTTGAAGGTACTGCTCCAGCAGCCGTCCAAGCCTCAAGGAAGTGCAAGCATACCACTCAAAGGTCATTTTGGCCCCAAGGTAATGTTCCTTACTACATGTTGTTGAACATATGTGAATATTAGTTAATTTGAAGCACCCGAAATTTCATACATGTGTTGATATTTCTAGTACATGGTATGCGTCTGTTTTTCTTGTTTTTATACTCTCTTTTTATGTCTCTTTAAAGATCCCTACTCCCCTAAGGTAAGAAGAAGTAACCGGTTGAACTAAAGAGAGGATGAGTTTTCTGTTACTTTGATTCTAAGTGTTTTGAGTCGTTGTTTTCTCCTAATACTACTGCTGTTTTTCTTCTTCACTTATTAGGGGAGTGTGTTCCCCTTTATCTCTACCTCATGTAACCCACATGTAACCCCCCTTCTTCATCCTTTCTTTAGATATCTTCTTCTCTAGGCTAGGTGAATGAATATATGGTTATGATATGGAATATGCATGATATAGGTTTATTTTCTTACATTTGTATGTAGTAGATGTAGACACCTGATTTTTGCACCCCCAAAAATGCAAAGAATAAAAATGTCAATTAAAAAGTAAAACCCTAAGGGGGCCAAAATTTGACTCTTTGATCCAAAGAGAATTGGCCATCAAACTTCCTCTCATTGAAAAGAGCATTTCGACACGGTTCTAACACAACTGAGTTTGCCAGAATCGGAGTCCAGATGAGAAAGATATGAGGTGGTCAAACTTTTGGGGAGCGAAAAGTTGACTTTTTGCTCGACTCCAATTCAACTGCCAAACTTGATCCCAGTGGATAAGTGATTCCGAGCCGGTTCCAACGACACTAAGTTTGCTGAAATCGGACACCGGATGAAGAAGTTATGAGCAGTTGAAGTTTCAGAAAAACTGCCCATGTGGCAAAAAAGGCAGCAAAAATGGAATAAACCAATAAAATAAATAAGATAAATGTGTTTAATAATATTTTAATAAAGAGAATCTCGCTTTTTAATAAAATAATCGGAAAAATCGAATAAGAATCTTGCAAAAAACCAAATTGAATAAATGTTTGAAATCCAAACATTTTAAAAACGTGCTGGACCGTATTTCAATTACGGGCAGGGCATGCCCGTATTTAAAGTACGGACAAGCTTCTAGAAGGAGACGTGTGTCGCTGTACGGCGGGACACGCTTCTCGTACGGCCGATTTTGCGAGATTTGAAAATGTGCGTTTTTCGCCCGTACTTCAAGTACGGGCAAGGCATGCCCGTACTTCAAATACGGGCACGAAAATTTTGCCTATAAATAGAGAGGCCACCCCCCTCATTTGAAGAAGCAAGTCCCCTAGGCCGTCCCCCCTCTCCTTCCTCGACTTTCCTGCATCCAACCCCTGCCCAAGTTCTGCCGGAACCTCACCAGCCCGAAATAATGCCCAAAATACCCTTATGCTATCACTAAACTCTGATTAAACCTTTTCTTTCATCCCTTAAACATAGGAACCCAGCAAACCCCTTTCAAAACTCAATTTGGAAACTCAAGGAGACGCGGGCGCGCTGCCGAAATTCTCGGAGAAGCCTGACATCCTCAAATCAAAGAATTAATAGTGTGGTAACATTTCTTTTTTCAATATACATATGTGAATTTCCTTATTTATACAACTTTGAATTTCTCTTATTTTCTTATATCTCCACTAATCTGTTTGTCCACTTGTGCCAAAGATCCTCCCATATAAATAAGTGTTTCTTTATGGAGAAGGTAAAGAGGGGATCCAAAGACAATATGGGAGCTAACATATTTTAATTTAAATGGTTTTATTTGTAAATGCAAGAGGGGTTTGTCCTCTTTGAATAATCTCATGTAACCCCATCCTCTTCCCTCATTCCATTCTCGTTTTACCAAAATGAAAGAAGAAGAGAAGGTGAATTGAATACCATTGCTAAAGAAAGAGGAAAAATGGCTTTCCAAGCCAAAATGAAGAGAATGGAGAATATTGAAGGCACTGGAACCCCTACAGAGGTCACCGGAGCACCCAAGAAGCTCGCCGGAAAGATACCAATCGAAATCGGAGCAAAACGGCGAAAGTGAACAAAAACTGTATACCCAGAGCGGTCCAGGCGTGCCCGTAGTTAATCTACGGTCTGGCCTAAACCGTATTAAAATTACGGTTCTGACCAGACCGTGAATTAAATACGGTCACTCAATAAAATAACTTAAAAAATTAATTTTTCGGACCCGGTTGGACCCAATCCGACCCATTTAAACTTGATCCGACTAATTGGGCTTCTTGGGTAATTCCAAGCCAATTATTGAGACTGTGGGCCTAAGTGGGCCCACCAAGGCTTCTTGGGCCCTCCAATGGGGCCCACATCCTGGCTAGCCTAACCAAAGCCCGTTTTGATAAACGGACTAAAGGCCACATGATTAAATTGCCATTGGGCCAAATCCAAGCCCATTGGGCCCTAAAAGACATCAATCCACTAACTTTGTAAATATAAATAAATCTTTAAACCAAATAGCCATAATCCAATAAGGGTTACCCAATAACCCGGACTGGGCCTTGGGCTTGACTTTAGCCCAACTTGGATTCCACTGGGCCTTCCAACGGGGCCCATACCAGACCCACTTTATAACTTAATAAAAAGATAAAATCAAATAAAAAGGGGACCCACACCATCAACGGTCCCCACCAGACCAAATAAGTGTGCATGCTGGCTTAGGAATTGGGTGAAAACTAAGTTGACTCAAGACCAAGGAGACCCATGGGACCTGTCAATCGACGGGGGGCTAGGGTGTCTTCGGGCTTCCCTAGACGTAACCGAGAACTTGCTCAGATCTCTAATAAGCCGCAGACCAGAATAATTAGGCCCGAATAGGTGCCCCTTTTGTGTCTGCTTGCACCTCTTAGGCAGTGGCGACTCCAAAACAGTTCCGAGGCGAGCATCACTTCTTCATGCACCTCGTCGTGCGGCCCGAAATGGGGTGCGCACTGTAGATTTTCGACATCCACAGTAGCCCTCCACTATTTATCATCATTTAAAGCATGCATATTGTTATTTAAGACTATGTGAGCATCCTCTTTATCTACTGTTTGGTGCATGTTTTATTATGGTTTCTTTTAAGTCTAGTTGCTGATTTTTGATCACTTAAAATCACTCCACTTAGTTTCTCATATGCTCCATGTATATACTCATGTTTGTGCCTACTACAAACACACTTAGATGTTTTAGGGTACCTTGTTATTTATTTTACTTTTGCATGCATATACATAGATCTGTTTCTTCAATTCTTAAGTATGGCAAACACACACATACACTTATTTTGGTATGAGGTTTACTCATGGAATCTTTCTTTAGGTGATTGTTGTGTATATATGTAAGCTATTTGTTTCCTTTGACTGATGAAAACCAAAACAGGGACACTTAGGTCCCTGTTACCTTGATAAATCCGGTCCAAAAATCAGAGAAAGCAAGACCTAAACTTTATCCTTTGATCTTGATTTTAAACCTCCCAAAAAGAAGCCTTCTAAGCTCCATTTGAACCACTGTGGGCCCACACAGGGGCCCACACAATCATTGGAACACCCTAGAAGACCCAGGAACCCAAGTCTAATGCAAAAATCCGAAAAACCAAGTTTTTTGGTTGATCCAACAACTCAGGTCGGATCAACATGGCCTTGTTCGTAACCGGCCAAAGATGTCGGATACACTGGTCCTTATGTGTAACCGATATCTCAGGCCAGCTACACTACAGAAATGCCCATTGCTGCTGTTTTGTGATCTTTTGCTATTTTTGTGCCTTGTTGATCAATCCGAACGAACCAGAAGGGTTTCCGGGTCAACCGGAGACCCAAGATGGGCCATGGACCGACTCGGTCCAAATTGATTTCCGGTGGGCCTTCCAATGGGGCCCACCAAGCCCGACTAACCCATTTTTGCTAAATGAAGACAATCAAATTAATTGAGTGGGCCGGACCATTGGAGGCCCACCCAAACCTAGTTTCAGTAGCATGTTGCTTAGATTTAGGCATGGTTTGGCCGAGACCACGGGTAGGGTCGATCGGGCTCGCTAAAGCCCATTAAATCGAACCAATTTTAGGGTTTCCAAACCCTAACTCATGAAGACTTGGGCTTTCAAGCCCAAGCTCAGGTAAAGGGCCCCAAGCCCAAGGCCTGGCCCGTTTTGGCACAAATTAAGCAAGATAAACTTAAATCATTTGGCAACCAATTGTGTGGCCCACTCAAGGGCCCACAAAGAAGTCCCGGCTCACTTGTGCATAGAAATCACTTAAACCTTTCAATTTGAACCTTTAAATAAAATCAATTCATTTGAACCAAGCCCAAAGGGTCTCTCAGGCTAGACTGAGGCCCACCAGGGGACACGTGGGCTCAACCGAGCCCACAAAGGAATCCGCGGGCCTTCCAACGGGGCCCGCCCAATTAGACTCATCTCATCTTTAACTAAAAAGATAAAATCAAGTAAAGGGACCCACACCGCTTTGGCGGTCTTGCTAGACTTAACCGAATTGAATGCTGGATTAGGAATAGGGTGAATGAGAGACCAAAAGTTGACTCAAAACTAGGAAACCATGGGACCCGTCATCCGACGGGTGGACTGGGGTGTCTATGGACTTCCCTAGACCACAACCGAGAACTTGCTTAGAATCTCAAGTTGCAGACCAAGCTTAAATAGAAAAACTTAGGCACCCAGGTGTATTCCTGCACCCCATCAGGCAGTGGCGACTCCAAACAATCCCGAGACACGCATCATTTTGCATGCATCTCGTCGTGCGACCGAAATCAGGTGCGCACAATGGGGATAAATGATTCTATTCATGAGAGGTCTCATCCTATTGACAATCAATCTTGCTATGATTTTATAGCTGAAATTGCAAAGACTGATCGGTCTAAATTCATTAACATTCCTAGGATTGTCAGTCTTAGGTATCAAGACAATGTAGGTAGAATTGACATTCCTATCAAAAGTACTAGTAATGAAAAAATCTTGAACTTGGGTACAGACCTCCTTCTTGATAGTTTCCCAATAATGTTGAAAGAAAATTCTTTGAAAACCATCAGGACCAGGACTTTTAAGGGGACCAAGACTTTTCACCACCTCCCAGATTTCAGCCTCAGTAACAGGTTTCAAGAGAATCCTATTGTCAAGTTCAGTCACAACAGCAGGCATTTGGTTAAGGATAGAAAATTTTTTTTCTTTATTATCAGACATGTATATACCAGAAAAATAATCAACAAAGGTATTCTCAATATCCTTAGGCTCCATCATTTCTTCATTACTTTCATTTCTGAGAAACAATTCTATTTCTATGTCTTCTATTGATAGTGGACAGATGAAAAAATTTGGTGTTCAAGTCCCCCTCATTTAACCATTGGATTCTAGATCTCTGGTGCCAAAAGGATTCTTGGGCTTTGAGAGCATCAATATACTTATGGTAGGCTTCTCTCTCTATCTCAGCCAAACTGGGATCATCATAAAATTCCATACGTTTTTGAATAGATTTTAGCTCATCAAGTCTTTCCATGACTCTCTTGTTGATATCTGCAACATTGTTCTTGCTCCAAGCAGTAAGGCTCCCCTCCAGATGGATCATTTTCCTATGTAAGTTCCCCCCGCTCATGTTCCAACTGTCCAGAATAGTTTGGTCACAAGTAGGCTCATTGAGCCAAAATTTTTCAAACCTAAACACCTTGTGGTTTTTTTGCTTTTTCCCTTGTAGGTTAAGACATATGGGGGCATGGTCGGACCCAATAATAGGGTCTTGCCAAAGCACAGCATGGGGAAATAGGTAGCACCATTCAGTAGTGCAAAGGGCACGATCGAGTCTCTCTTTGATTCTGGCTATACCATCTCTACCATTATCCCAAGTAAATCGCATCCCTTTCCCAGGCAGTTCAAACAGATTACAGTCATCAATTAAATCTTTAAATAAGTTAGATTTCCGAACCTGGATACTATTACCTCCTCACTTTTCATGTTTGTATAAGACGACGTTGAAATCTCCGAGGGCACACCAGGGATAGAAACATCTTGATGCTATTCGTCTTAACTCCTCCCATTGTTGTTGCTATTTCTGAATTAGTGAGCTAGCATGAATAAAGGTAAGCTCAAAATTTTCTCCGAAAATTGGTCTTATGACCATGTGGATGCCCTACGAGAGCTCCCTTTCGATCCCAACAGAGCAGGAGGAATCCCACAGCACCCAAAAACCTTCCGCCAATTCTCTGGCAGCACTCCACCAGTAGTTAGTATACCCCATACTCCGAATAAGTTTCCCAAAATTCTGATCACCCATGAGTGTTTCCGAAAGAAGCACCACATTTGGCCTATTCATGCGAAGCAGGTTTCGCAGATGCAATATTGTCAGGGTTCGGCCAAGCCCCCGGCAATTCAAGCAAAGAATGTTCATGGATTCCCAAGGGGTTGATCAGAATCAACCCAAGAGAACAACTTAGAAACAGCAGGGGATTTAGTAGGAGGTGAAGAGGAGGAAGCTTCACTAGAGAACAGATCCGAGATACACACTCCCGAAGCCTTTCTTTTTTTTGCAGGTTTAGGATCCCCCATCCCCCCAAGAAGGCAATCTTGGACCATATCAGAACCAGACATAGGGTTTCTCACGTGGGCTTTGTGGTGTTTGGGCTAAATTAGATGATTTGTTTTCTTATAGTGGCGGGAACTGGGCTTTGGCTGGGATTGGTAAAGAGTGAGGTGCGGGGAAGCACTAAGTTTATAATTGGGGGGGGGGGGGGGGGGGGGGGGGGGGGGGGGGGGAAGCACTAAGTTTAGTGCGGGGAAGCACTAAGTTTATAACTGGAAGAATTTTGAAATTAGAAGATTCGGGCCATCAAAACCCAGCCCATTATTAAACATGAGGATATTACCGTTGGGGCTGGGATCTGCCGGATCTTGGGGCTCCGACAAAATGACCGTTGGGGCTGTCTTATTGATGCAGCCCGCTGTCTCCTCCCTGACGGATATCTCAGAGCGAATGATAGCTTTTTTGGGAGGAGTGACAATCGAGTCAGCTCTGGGCCGACTCGCCACCAGGGTCTCTGAGTTTTGGGCATGACTCATCATCTTCCCTACTCGGTTGACCACCGGGTTTCTTCTGCGAGTCATAGGGACCGCCATCGAACCATCAAACATCCTGCTCACATCATTACCAGAACTGCTAGAATTTCCAAGGAAGGGGTTAGAACATTTAATAATAGTGTGGCCAAGGAGGCCGCAGGAAACACAGAGAGACGGAAGATTTTCAAACTTGAAATTAATCCAAATCCTTATTCCAGGGGAGGGTTCGAGATAGATACCTGGAGGAATCGGTTTATTAAGGGGGAGGCGGACCTTTGCCGCCACCAGAGAAGACATGGGTTCATCAGGGATCTCGACCTCAATCCCTTCCCCAAACATCTTAAAGAGATCGAATATTACCTTTTCATCCTAGTACTTACAAGGGAGGCCGTGGATTTGCATCCAGATGACGATGTGTTGGAAAATCAGATTTGCCGCCTCGGAATCGTCCTCTATTTTCTCCATGAGCGCAATAGAGGAGTTAAAGATCCATGGTTGACTGAGGAGAATAAGTTCGG